>OY728127.1:910559501-911168648 GCA_963277665.1 Viscum album | reverse complement strand
CAAATAATAGCGCAAATAATAGCGCCAATATTTGGCACCAATAATATTTGGCGCCAATATTTGGCGCCAATATTTGGCGCTATTTTTTGGCGCCAAATAATAGCGCCAATATTTTAGCATTCAATAATAGTGCCAAATATTAATAATAGCTTCAATATTTTAACATTTAATATATTTTTATTGTTATTTTAATATTCATTATAATAGCGCCAAATATATTTTCAGTGTTATTTTAATATTCATAATAGCGCCAATATTTTAATAGCTCCATTATTATAATAGTGCCAATAATAGTACTAAATAATAGCCCAAATATTATTTTGCAGCAAATAATAGCGCCTAATAACTGTGCCAAATAATAGCGCCAAATAATAGCGCCATATAATAGTGCCAAATATATTTAGGCGCCAAATATTCAAAATAGCGCCAAAAAATAGCGCCAAAAATAGGACCATATAATAGCGCCAATAATAGTGACAATATATTCATAACGCCATATAATTGCACCAATATATTCATAATAGCGCTAATATATAATAGCGCCAAATAATAGCGCCAAATAATAGCGCCAAATAATAGCGCCAAATATTTGGCACCAAATATTCAAAATAGCGCCAAATAACAGTGCCAATAATAGCGCCAAAAAAAAAGACAAATATTCATAATAGCGCCAATTATTTGGTTCCATATATTCATAGTAGTGCCAAATATTTTTTGGCGCCAAATATTCGTAATAGCACCAAATAATAGTGCCAAATTATAGCTCCAATAAAAGCACCAAATTAGAGCGCCAATAATAGCGTCAATATTTGGCGCTATTATTTTGCGCCAAATAATAGCGCCAATATTTTAACATTCAATAATAGTGCCAAATATTCATAATAGCGCCAAATAATAGCGCCAAATAATAGCGCCAAATAATTGCGCCTAACAATAACGCCAAATAATAGCACCAAATAATGGCGCCAAATTATTGCGCCAGATAATTGTGCCAAATAAGTTCGAAAAATAATTTCGCCTAATAACAGCGGCAAATAATAGCACCATATAATAGCGCCAAATATTTTTTGGCGCAAAACATATAAATAGCACCAAATAATTGTGCCAAATATTTACGCCAAATAACTGCACCAAATAATAGCGGCAAATAATACCGCCAAATAATACCGCCATATAATAGCGCCATATATTTTTTGGAGCCAAATACTCATAATAGCATCAAAAAATAGCGTCATATAATAGCGCCAAATAATTGCGCCTAATAATAGTGCCAAATAATAGCACCATATAATAGTGCCAAATATTTTCTGGCGCCAAATATTCATAATAGCGGCAAATAATAGCACCAAAATAATAAGGCCAAATAATAGCATCAGTAATATTGTCAAATTATGGCGCCAATAATCGCGCCAAAGGCGCTATTATTTTGCGCCAAATAATAGCGTCAAATTATGGCGCAAATAATCGCGCCAATATTCATAATAGCGCTAATATATTAATAGCGACAAATAATTACGCCTAATAATAGCGCCAAATAATAGCATCCAATAATTGCGCCAAAAAACTGCGCCAAATATCTGCGCCAAATAATAGCGCCATATAATAGCGCCAAATATTTTTTGGCGCCAAATATTCATAATAGTGCCAGAAAATAGCGCCATGTAATAGCGCCAATAATAGTGTCAATATATTCATAGCGCCAAATAATAGCGCCCATATATTCATATTAGTGCCAATGTATAATAGCGCCAAATAATAGCCCCAGTATATTCATAATAGTGCCAATAATAGCGCCAATATATTCATAGCGCCATTTATTTATAATAACGGCAATATATTTATAGCGCCAGATAATTGTGCCTAATAATAGCGCCAAATAATTGCGCCGAATAATTGCGCCAAATAATAGCGGCAATATTTTAACATTCATTAATATCGCCAAATATTCATATTAGCGCTAATATATTAATAGCGCCAAATAATTGCGCCTAATAATAGCGCTAAAAAATAGTGTCAAATAACTACACCAAATAATAGCGCCAAATAATAACGCCAAATAATAGCGCCAAATAATAGCGTCATATAATAGCGCCAAATATTTTTTGGCGCCAAATATTCATAATAACGCAAAAAAATAACGCCAAAAAATAGCGCCAAATAATAGTGCCAAATAATAGCGCCAAAAAATAGCATCAATAATAGCGCCAATATATTCGTAGCGCCAAATAATAGCACCAATATATTCGTAGCGCCAAATAATAGCGCCAATATATTCATAGTAGCGCCAATATATAATTGCGCCTAATAATAGCGCCAAACAATTGCACCAAAAAATTGCGCCAAATATTTGCGCCAAATAACTGCGCCAAATATTTTTTGGCACCAAATATTCATAATAGCGCAAAAAATAGTGCCAAAAAATAGCGCCAAATAATAGTGCCAATAATAGCACCAATATATTCATAATGCCATTTATTAATAATAGCGCCTATATATTTATAGCACCAAATAATTGCGCAAAATAATAGGACAAAAATATTTTTTGGCGCCAAATATTCACAATAGCGGAAAATTATAGCGCCAAATTATAGCGCCAATAAAAGCGCCAAATAATAGCACCAATAATAGCGTCAATATTTGGCGCTATTATTTGGTGCCAAATAATAGCGCCAATATTTTAGCATTCAATAATAGCGCCAAATATTCATAATAATGCCAATATTTTTACATTCAATATATTTTCAGTATTATATTAACATTCAATATAATAGCGCCAAATATATTTTCAGTGTTATTTTAATATTCATAATAGCGCCAATATTTTAATAGCACCAATTTTTTAATAGTGCCAAAGTATGGCGCCAAATATTATTTGGCGCTAAATAATAGCGCCAATATTTTAACATTCATTAATAGCGCAAAATATTCATAATAGCGCCAATATATTATAGCGCCAAATAATAGCGCCAGTATATTCATAATAGTGCCAATATTAGCACCAATATATTCATAGCGCCATTTATTCATAATAGCTCCAATATATTTATAGCGCCAAATAATTGCGCCTAATAATATCGCCAAATAATAGCGCCAAATAATAGTGCCAAAAAATAGCACCAATATTTTAACATTCATTAATAGCGCCAAATATTCATTATAGCGTCAATATATTAATAGCGCCAAATAATTGCGCCTAATAATAGCTCCATGTAATACTGCCAAATAATTGCGCCAAATAATTGCGTCAAATAACTGCGCCAAATAATAGCGCCAAATAATAGCGGCAAATAATACCGCCAAATAATAGTGCCATATAATGGCGCCAAATATTTTTTGGCACCAAATATTCATAATAGCGCCAAAAAATAGCCCAAAAAAATAGCGGCAAATAAAAGCACCAATAATAGCACAAATATATTCATAATAGCGCCAAAATATAATAGTGCCAAATAATAGCGCCTATATATTCATAATAGTGCCAATAATAGCGCAAATAATAGCGCCAATATATTCATTGCTCCATTTATTCATAATAGCGAAAATATATTTATAGCGCAAAATAATAGTGCCAAATAATAGCGCCAAATAATTGCGCCAAATAATTGCACCAAATAATTGCGCCAAATAACTGCGCCAAATAATTGCGCCTAATAACAGCGCCAAATAATAGCACCAATCATGCCAAATATTTTTTGGCGCAAAATATATAAGTAGCGCCAATATATTGCGCCAAATAATTGTGTCAAATAATTGCGCCAAATAATAGCGCCAAATATTTTTTGGCGCCAAATATTCATAATAGCGCTAAATAATAACATCAAATAATAGCGCAAATAATAGCATCAAATTATGGCACCAATAATCGCGCCAATATTTGGCCTTATTATTTTGCTCCAAATAATAGCACTAATATTTAAACATTCAATAATAGCGCCAATAAAAGCGCCAATAACAGCACCAATAATAGCGCCAATAATAGCGCCATTATAAAGCCCCAATAATAGGGCCAATATATTGATAGCGCCATTTAACAGCGCCAAATAATAGCGCCATATAATAGCGCAAAATATTGGCGCCATATAATAGCGCCATATAATAGGGCCATATAATAGGGCCAAATAATAGTGCCATATAGTAGCGCCAAATATAATAGCGCCAAATACTAGTGCCAATATATAGCGCTAATAATATCGCTAATATATTCATAGCCCCATTGAATAGAGCCAAATAATAGCGCCAAATATTAGCGCCATATAATAGCGCGATATATAGCACCACATAATAGTGCCAAATAATAGCGCCATATACTAGCGCCAAATATAATAGCACCAAATAATGGGGCCAAATAATAGCGCGAAATAATTTTCCCAAATAATAGCACCAAATATTTGGAGCCAAATATTCATAATAGCGCCAAATATTTGGCCCCATATATTCATAGTTGAGCCAAATATTTTTTGGAGCCAAATATTCATAATAACTCCAAATAATAGCGCCAAATTATAGCGTCAATAAAAGTGCCAAATAATAGCGCCAAATAATAGCGGCAAATAATTGCGCCTAATAATAGCGCCAAATAATAGCGCCAAATAATTGCGACAAATAACTGATCCAAATAACTGCGCTAATTAACTGCGCCAATTAATAGTGCCAAATAATAGCGCATATAATAGCGCCAAATATTTTTTGGGGCCAAATATTCATAATAGCGCCAAAAAATAGTTTCATATAATAGCGCCAATAATAGCGCCATATAATAGTGCCAATAATAGCCCCAATATATTTATAGCACCAAATAATAGCACCAATATATAATAGCGCCAGTATATTTATAACAGTGCCAATATTAGCGCAAATATATTCATAGCACCATTTATTCATAATAATGTCAATATATTTATAGCGCCAAATAATTGCGCCAAATAATAGCGCCAAATAATTCTGGGAAATAATTGCGCCAAATAATAGCTCCAATATTTTAACAGTCATTAATAGCGCCAAATATTCACAATAGCGCCAATATATTAACAGCGCCAAATAATTGGGCCGAATAATAGCGCCAAATAATAGTGCCAAATAATTGTGCCAAATATTTGCGCCAAATAACTGCGCCAAATAATACCGCAAAATAATAGTGTCATATAATGCGACAAATATTTTTTGGCGCCAAATATTCATAATAGCGCCAAAAAATAGCGCCAAATTATAGCGCCAATAATAGCGCCAAATAATAGCGCCAATAGTAGAGCCCATATATTTATAGTGCCAAATAATACAGCTAATATATTCATAATAGCACCAATATATAATAACTCCAATATAATCATAATAGCGCCAATAATAGTGCCAATATATTCAAAGCTCCATTTATTCATAATAGCGCAAATATATTTATAGCGCAAAATAATAGCGCCAAATAATTGCGCCAAATAATTGTACCAAATAATTGCGCCAAATAATAGCACCAATATATTCCTAATGTTTCCAATAATATAGCCAATAATAGCGCCAATATATTCATAGCGCCATTTATTCATAATTGTGCCCATATATTTATAGCAAAATAATTGCGCCTAATATTAGTGACAAATAATTACGCCAAATAATTGTGCCAAATAATAGCACCAAATTATTGTGCAAAATAATTGCGTCTAATAACAGCGCCAAATAATAGCGCCATATAATAGTGCCAAATATTTTTTGGCGCAAAATACATAAATAGCGCCAATATATTGCGCCAAATAATTACGCCAAATAATTGCACCAAATAATTGCGCCTAATAATAGCGCTAAATAATAGCGCCATATAATAGTGCCAAATATTCATAATAGCGCCAAATAATAGCGCCAAATAATAGCGCCAAAAATAGCATCAAATTATGGCGCCAATAATCGCGCCAATATTTGGCGCCAATATTTTGCGCCAATAATCGCGCCAATATTTGGCGCCAATATTTTGCGCCAAATAATACCGCCAATATTTAAACAATCAATAATAGAGCCAATAAAAGCGCTAATAATAGCACCAATAATATCGCCAATAATAGCGCCAATATATTCATAGCACCATTTAATAGCGCCAAATAATAGCCCCATATAATAGCGCCAAATATAATAGTGCCAAATAATCATGCCAATATATAGCGCCAATAATAGCACCAACATATTCATAGCACCATTTAATAGGGCCAAATAATAGCACCCTATAATAGCGCCAAATATTAGGGCCATATAATATCGCCATATAATAGCGCCAAATAATAACGCCATATAATAGCGCCAAATATAATAGCCCCAAATAATAGTGATGAGAATCAAGGTGTGCATATGCAGCGAGGAGTCGAGAGTGATCCTGACATGAATGGTGGATGGAGCATAAATGCACAAGACCCATTGCATGGTATTGGAGGCCCAATGACAAGAGGAAGGATGAGGAGGATGAAAGAGGCCTTACATGGCCTCATTTTGAAATTACAAGGGCAGACCCAACATGCATGCATGGGAGGATCAAATGGGCCTTTAATTACACTTATTAAAGCCCAAAAGTGAACCTAAATGGCCCACCCATTTGATCCCATGAATTTAAAGCCACTTGCATCTTCAAATTCAAAAGTGGTGGGGCCCTTGTCTACAAAGTCATGGTGGGAATCTTCAAAGTCTTTGGGGGTGGTGCTAAAAAGTCTTCTTGGTGGATATCTTGTCTCCTAAAGCCATGGGCATGTGTAAAGAAAGTCAAAAATCGTTTTTAGCCTTTAGACTTTTGTGAGATAGGTATTTTGACTTGTATCCCTCTCATTTGGCTATAAATAGCCACCCCCTTGTACCCCTTGAAGGTTAATCACGAATTTGAGTATTTTCTAGCATTATTATGCTTGTGTTTCTTGTGTTCTTTGATGAATGCAAGTAAGGCTTATCAAAGGAGTGATCAACCTTTGTGGCGCTTTTTATAATTAGGGTTTTAATGGGCAAGTCTCCTTGGGGTCCTAATTGATCACCCCCCCTTCCCCTTTTAGTTCTTCCACACTACATTTTATTTGCATTTCTCCCACTTTCATCACTTGCGTTTCCACACTTTCGCCAACGAGCACCACACCTCCATACGGTATCATATCAGAAAATAAATTGAATGTTAAAATATTGGCGATATTATGAATATTTGGCGCTATTATTGAATATTAAAATATTGGCGCAATTATTTGGCGCCAAATAATAGCGCCAAATATTGGCGCCAAATATTGACACTATTATTGGCGCTATTATTTGGCGCTTTTATTGGAGCTATAATTTTGTAGTATTATTTGGCGCTATTATGAATATTTGACGCCAAAAAATATTTGGCACTACTATGAATATATGGCGCCAAATAATTGGCGCGATTATGAATATTTGGCTATATTATTTGGCGCTATTATTGGCACTATTATTTAGCGTTATTATGAATATTTGGCACCAAATATTTGGCACTATTATTTGGTGATATTATTTGGCGCTATTATTTGGCACTATTATTGGGCGCTATTATATTTGGCACTATTATTTGACGCTATTATATGGAGCTATTATATGGCTCTAATATTTGGCGCTATTATATGGCACTACTATTTGGCCCTATTAAATGGCGCTATGAATATATTGACACTGTTATTGGCACTATATATTGGCGCGATTATTTGGCGTTATTATATTTGGCGCTATTATATGGCGCAATTATTTGGCGCTATTATATGGCGCTATTATATGGCGATATTATATGGCGCTAATATTTGGTGATATTATATGGGGCTATTATTTGGCGCTATTAAATGGCACTATGAATATATTGGCGCTATAAATTGGCGCCATCATTTGCGTTATTATTGGTGCTGTTATTGGCGCTTTTATGGGCGCGATTATTGATTGTTTAAATATTGGCGCTATTATTTGGCGCAAAATATTGGCGCCAAATATTGGCGCGATTGTTGTTGCCATAATTTGACGATATTAATGGCGCTATTATGAATATTTGGCACCAAAAAATATTTGGCGCTATTATTTGGCGATATTATTAGGCGCAATTATTTGGTGCAATTATTTGGTGCAATATATTGGTGTTATTTATATATTTTGCACCAAAAAATATTTGGCGCTATTATATGGAGCTATTATTTGGCACTGTTATTAGGTGCAATTATTTTGCACAATTATTTGGCACAATTATTTGGCACAATTATTTGGCGCATTTATTTGGCGCTATTATTTGGCGCTATTATTTGGCGCTATTATTAGGCGAAATTATTTTTCACTATAAATATATAGGCGCTATTATGAATAAATGGCGCTATGAATATATTGGCGCTATTATTTGGCGCTATGAATATATTGGCGCTATTATTGGCGCTATTATTTGGCTCTATTATTGGCGCTATTATTTGACGCTATTTTTTGGCACAATTTTTTGGCGCTATTATGAATATTTGGCGCCAGAAAATATTTGGCGCTATTATATGGCTCTATTATTTGGTGCAGTTATTTGGCGCAAATATTTGGCGCAATTATTTGGTGCTATTATTTGGCGCTATTATTAGGCGCAATTATATATTGGCGCTATTATGAATATATTAGCGCTGTTATTGGGAACTACGAATATATTTGTGCTATTATTGGTGCTATTTTTAGGCGCTATTATTTGGCGCTATTATTTGGGGCTATTTTTTGCGCTATTTTTTGGCATCATTCTGAATATTTGGCGCCAAATAATATTGGGCGCTATTATATGACGCTATTATTTGGCGCTATTATTTGACGCTATTATTTGGCGCAGTTATTTGGCGCTATTATTAGGCGCAATTATTCGGCGCTATTTATATATTGGCGCTATTATGAATATTTGGCGATATTAATGAATGTTAAAATATTGGCGCTATTATTTGGCGCTATTATTGGCACTATTATGAATATACTGGGGCTATTATTTAGCGCTATTATATATTGGCGCTATTATGAATATATTGGCGCTATTAATTGGCGCTATTATTTGGTGCTATTATTTGGCACTATTATTAGGTGCAATTATTTGGCGCTATTATTGGCACTATTATGAATATAATGGGGCTATTATTTGGCGCTATTATGAATATATTCGCGCTATTATTTGGCGCTATGAATATATCGGCGCTATTATATAGTGCTATTTTTTTGTGCTATTTTTTTGCGCTATTATGAATATTTGGCGCAAAAAAAATATTTGGCGCTATTATATGACGCTATTATTTGGCGCTATTATATGGTGCTATTATTTGGCGCTATTATTTGGCCCAGATATTTGGCGCAGTTATTTGGCGTAATTATTTGGCGCTATTATTAGACATAATTATTTGCTGCTATTAATATATTAGCGCTATTATGAATATTGGCGCAATTATGAATATTAAAATAACACTGAAGGTATATTTGGAGCTATTATATTGAATGTCAAAATAACACTGAAAATATATTTAATGTCAAAATATTTGCACTATTATGAATATATGGTGCTATTATTGAATGTCAAAATATTGGCGCCAAATATTGCTGCAATTATTGACACTATTAATTGGCGCTTTTATTGACGCTTTTATTGGCGCTATAATTTCGTGCTATTATGAATATTTGGCGCCAAATATTGGCGCGATTATTGGCACCATAATTTGACGCTATTATGAATATTTGGCACCAAATATTTGGTGCTATTATTTGGCGAAATTATTTGGCGCTATTATTTGGAGCCATTATTTGGCGCTATTATATTTGGTACTAGTATATGGTGCTATTATTTGGCGCTATTATATGGCGCTATTATATCGCGCTATTATATGACGCAAATATTTGGCGCTATTATATGGCGCTATTATTTGGACCTATTAAATTGGGCTATGAAAAAGTTGGCGATATTATTGGCGCTATATATTTGTGCTAGTATTTGGAGCTATTATATTTGGCGCTACTATATGACGCTATTATTTGGCCCTATTATATGGCCCTATTATATGGCGCTATTATTTGGCCCTATTATATGGCCCTACTATATGGTGCTATTATTTGGCCCTATTATATGACCCTTTTATTGGCGCTATTATGAATATTTGGCGCCAAATATTGGCTCGATTATTGGCGCCATAATTTGACGCTATTATGAATATTTGGCACCAAATATTTGGTGCTATTATTTGGCGAAATTATTTAGCGCTATTATTTGAAGCTATTATTTGGCGCTATTATATTTGGTACTAGTATATAGCGCTATTATTTGGCGCTATTATATCGCGCTATTATATGGCGCAAATATTTGGCGCTATTATATGGCGCTATTATTTGGCCCTATTAAATTGGGATGTGAATATGTTGGCGATATTATTGACGCAATATATTGGTACTAGTATTTGGCGCTATTATATTTGGCGCTACTATATGGCGCTATTATTTGGCCCTATTATATGGCCCTATTATATGGCGCTATTATATGGCGCCAATATTTGGCGCTATTATCTGGCGCTATTATTTGGCGCTATTAAAAGGCGCTAACATTATATTGGCGCTAGTATTGGCGCTATATTATGGCGCTATTATTGGTGCTTTTATTGGTGCTTTTATAGGCGCTTTTATTGGCATTATTATTGAATTTTTAAATATTGGTGCTATTATTTGGCGCAAAATAATATCGCCAAATATTGGCGCCAAATATTGGCGTGATTATTGGCGCCATAATTTGACGCTATTATTGGCGCTATTATTTGGCGCTATTATATTGCGCTATTATCTGGCGGAATTATTTGGCACAATTATTTGGCGCAATATATTGGCGCTATTTATATATTTTGCGCCAAAAAATATTTGAAGTGATTATATGGCGCTATTATTTGGCGTTGTTATTAGGCATAATTTTTTGGCGCAATTATTTGGCGCAATTATTTGGCGCTCTTATTTGGCGCTATTATTTGGCGATATTATTTTGCGCTATAAATATATTTGCGCTATTATGAATAAATGGAGCTATGAATATATTGTCGCTATTGTGGGCGCTATTATTGGCACTATTATTAATATATATACGCTATTATATATAGGCGCTATTATGAATATATTGGCGCCATTATTGGCGCTATTATTTGGTGCTATTTTTTAGAGATATTTTTTGGCGCTATTATGAATATTTGGTGCCAAAAAATATTTGGCGCCATTATATGGCACTATTATTTGGCGCTATTATTTGCCGCTATTATTTGGCGCAGTTATTTGGCGCAAATATTTGGCGCAATTATTTGGCACTATTATTTGGCGCTATTATTAGCCGCAATTATTTGGCGCTATTAATATATTGGCACTATTATGAATATTTGGCGTTATTAATGAGTGTTAAAATATTGGTGCTATTATTTGCCACAATTATTTGGCGCAATTATTTGCCGAAATTATTTGGCGCTATTATTGGGCGCAATTATTTAGCGCTATAAATATATTGGCGCTATTATGAATAAATGGTGCTATGAATATATTGGCACTATTATGAATATACTGGCGCTATTTTTTGGCGCTATTATTTATTGGCGCTATTATGAATATATTGGCGCAACTTATTTGGCGCAATTATTTGGCGCAATTATTTGGCGCAATTATTTGGCGCTATTATTTGGCACTATTATTTGGCGCTATTATTCGGCGTAATTATTTTGCGCTATAAACATATTGGCGCTATTAGGAATAAATGCCGCTATGAATATATTGGCGCTATTATTGGCAATATTATTGGCACTATTATGAATATATTGGTGCTATTATTTGGCGCTATTATATATTGGCGCTATTATGAATATATTGGCACAATTATTTGGCGCTTTGAATATATTGGCGCTATTATTGGTGCTATTATATGGTGATTTTTTTTGCACTATTTTTTGGCGCTATTATGAATATTTGGCACCTAAAAATATTTGGTGCTATTATATGGCGCTATTATTTAGCGCAGTTATTAGGCGCAATTATTTACCGCTATTAATATATTGGCACTATTATGAATATTTGGCGCTATTAATTAATGTTAAAATATTTGCACTATTTTTGGGCACAATTATTTGGCACTATTATTAGGCGCAATTACTTGGCGCTATAAATATATTGGCGCTATTATGAATTAATGGCGCTATGAAAATAATGGCTCTATTATTGGCGCTATTATTGGCACTATTATGAATATACTGGCGCTATTATTTGGCGCTATAATATATTGGCGCTATTATAAATATATTGGCGCTATTATTGCGTGCTATGAATATATTGGTGCTATTATTGGTGCTATTATTTGGCACTATGATTGGCGCTATTTTTTTGTGCAATTTTTTGGCGCTATTATGAATATTTGGGGCAAAAAAATATTTGGCGCAATTATATAGCGCTATTATTTGGCTCTATTATTAGGCGCAATTATTTGCCGCTGTTAATATATTAGCACTATTATGAATATTAGGCGCTATTAATGAAGGTTAAAATATTGGCGCTATTTTTTGGCTCTATTATTTTGCGATATTATTTGGTGCCAAATAATATTTGGCGCTCTTATTTGGCGCTATTATAAGCTCTATTAAAATATTGGCGCTATTAAAATATTGGTGCTATTATGAATATTAAAATAACACTGAAAATATATTTGGCTCTATTATATTGAATGTTAAAATAACACTGAAAATATATTGAATGTTAAAATATTGGTGCTATTATGAATACTTGGCGTTATTATTGAATGTCAAAATATTGGCGCTATTATTTGGTGCCAAATAATAGCGCCAAATATTGGCGCCAAATTTTGCGGCCAAATATTATTGGTGCCAAATATTGGCGCCAAATATTGGTGCTATTATTTGGCGCTGTAATTTGTCGCTATTGTTTGGATCTATTATGAATATTTGGCGCCAAAAAATATTTGGCGCTACTATGAATATATGGGGCCAAATATTTGGCGCTATTATGAATATTTGGCTCTATAATTTGGCGCTATTATTGCCCCTATTATTTGGCTCTATTATAAATATTTGGCGCCAAATATTTGGTGATATTATTTAGCGCTATTATTTGGTGCTATTATTTGGCGCTATTATATGGCGCTATTATTTGGCGCTATTATATGGCGCTATTATATGGCGCCAATATTTGGCGCTATTATATGGTGCTATTAATTGGCCCTATTAAATGACGCTATATATATATTGGCGCTATATATTAGCGTGATTATTTGGCGCTATTATTTGGCACAATTATATGGCGCTAATATTTGGCACTATTATATGGCGCTATTATTTGGCACTATTAAATGGCGCTATGAATATATTGGCGCTATAATTGACGCTATATATTGGTGCTATTATTGGCGCTATCATTGGTGCTATTATTGGCTCTTTTATTTGTGCTATTATTGAATGTTTAAATATTGGCGCTATTATATGGCGCTGAATATTGGTGCCAAATATTGGCGCGATTATTGGAACCATTATTTGACGCTATTATTAGCTCTATTATTTGGCGTTATTATTTGACGTCATCATTTGGCGCTATTATGAATATTTGGCGCCAAAAAATATTTGGCGCTATTATATGACGCTATTATTTGGCACTATTATTAGGCGCTATTATTTGGCGCAATTATTTGGCGCAATATATTGGCGCTATTTATATATTTTGCGCAAAAAATATTTGGCGCGATTATATGGCGCTATTATTTGGCGCTGTTATTAGGCACAATTATTTTGCGCAATTATTTGGCGCCATTATTTGGCTCTATTATTTGGCGCTATTATTTTCCGCTATTATTTGGCGCTATTATTTGGTGCAATTATTTTGCGCTATAAATATATTGACGCTATTATGAATAAATGGCGCTATGAATATATTGGCGCTATTATTGGCTCTATTATTGGCACTATTATGAATATATTGGTGCTATTATTTGGCGCTATTATATATTGGTGCTATTATTAATATATTGGCGCAATTATTTGACACTATGAATATATTGGCGCTATTATTGACGCAATTATTTGGTGCTATTATTGGAGCTATTATATGGTGCTATTTTTTGGTGCTATTTTTTTTGCGCTATTATGAATATTTTGCGCCTAAAAATATTTGGCACTATTATATGCCGCTATTATTTGGCGCTATTACTGGGCGCAGTTATTAGGCGCAATTATTTTCTGGTATTAATATATTGGCGCTATTATGAATATTTGGTGCTATTAATTAATGTTAAAATATTAGAACTATTTTTTAGCGCAAAATAATATTTGGCGCTATTATTTGGTGCAAAATAATATTTGGCGCTATTATTTGGCGCTATTATTGGCGCTATTAAAATATTGGTGCTATTAAAATATTGGCGCTATTAAAATATTGGCGCTATTATGAATATTAAAATAACACTGAAAATATATTTGGCGTTATTATATTGAATGTCAAAATAACACTGAAAATATATTGAATGTTAAAATATTGGCGCTATTATGAATATTTGGCGTTATTATTGAATGTTAAAATATTGGGGCTATTATTTGGCGCCAAATAATAGCACCAAATACTGGCACCAAATATTATTGGTTCCAAATATTGGCGCCAAATATTGGCGCTATTATTGGCAATATTATTTGGCACTTTTATTGGCGTTATAATTTGGCGTTATTATTTGGCGCGATTATGAATATTTGGCGCCAAAAAATATTTGGCGCTACTATGAATATATGGCGCCAAATATTTGGCGCTATTATTTGGCGATATCATTTGGCGCTATTATTTGGCACTATTATTTGGCGCTATTATATTTGGCGCTTTTATATGGTGCTATTATTTGGCGCTATTATATGGTGCTAATATTTGGCGCTATTATATGGCTATAATATTTGTTGCTATTATATGGCGCTATTATTTGGCCCTATTAAATGGCTCTATGAATATATTGGCTCTATTATTGGGGATATATATTGGCGCTATTATTTGGCGCTATTATATTTGGCGCTATTATATGGCGCTATTATTTGGTCCTCTTATTTGACGCAATTATTTGGCGCAATTATTTGGTGCAATTATTTGGTCATCTTATTTGGCGCAATTATCTGGCGCAATTAGTTGGCGCAATTATTTGACGCTATGAATCTATTGGCGCTATTTATATAATTTGCGCCAAAAAATATTTGGCGCTATTATATGACGCTATTATTTGGCGCTGTTATTTGGCGCTATAATTTGGCGCAGCTATTTGGCGCAATTATTTGGCGCAATTATTTGGTGCTATTATTAGACGCAATTATATGTCGCTATTAATATATTGGAACTATTATGAATATTTTGCGCTATAATGAATGTTAAAATGTTGGCGCTAATATTTGGCGCCAAATAATATTTCGCGCCATTCTTTGGCGCTATTATTGGCGCTATTAAAATATTGGTGCTATTAAACTATTGGTGTTATTAAAATATTGGCGTTATTATGAATATTAAAATAACACTGAAAATATATTTGGTGCTATTGTATTGAATGTTAAAATAACACTGAAAATATATTGAATGTTAAATTATTAGCGCTATTATGAATATTTGGCGCTATTATTGAATGTTAAAATATTGGCGCAATTATTTGGCGCCAAATATTGACACTATTATTGGCGCTATTATTTGGCGCTTTTATTGGAGCTATAATTTGGCAGTATTATTTGGTGCTTTTATATGGCGCTAAATAATTGGCGCTATTATGAATATTTGGCTCTATTATTTGGCGCTATTATTGGCGCTATTATTTAGCACTATTATGAGTATTTGGCGCCAAATATTTGGCACTATTATTTGGCGATATTATTTGGCGCTATTATTTGGTGCTATTATTGGGTGCTATTATATTTGGCGCTATTATTTGGCGCTATTATATGGCGCTATTATATGGCCCTAATATTTGGCGCTATTATATGGTGCTACTATTTGGCCCTATTAAATGGCGCTATTATTGGCGCTATATATTGGCGCGATTATTTTGCGCTATTATATTTGGCGCTATTATACGGCGCAATTATTTGACGCTATTATATGATGCTATTATATGGCGCTAATAATTGGAGCTATTATATGGTGATATTATTTGGCGCTATTAAATGGCGCTATGAATATATTGGTGATATATATTGGCGCCATTATTTGCATTTTTAATGGTGCTATTATTGCCGCTTTTATTGGCGCGATTATTGAATGTTTAAATATTGGCGCTATTATTTGGCGCAAAATATTGGCGCCAAATATTGGCATGATTATTGTTGCCATAATTTGACGATATTATTGGTGCTATTATTTGGCGCTATTATGATTATTTGGCGCTATTATTAGGCGCAATTATTTGGTGTAATTATTTGGAGCAATATATTGGTGCTATTTATATATTTTGCACCAAAAAATATTTGTTGCTATTATATGGAGCTATTATTTGGCACTGTTATTAGGCGCAATTATTTTGCGCAATTATTTGGTGCAATTATTTGGCACAATTATTTGACGCATTTATTTGGTGCTATTATTTGGCGCTGTTATTAGGCGCAATTATTTTGCGCTATAAATATATAGGCGCTATTATGAATAAATAGCGCTATGAATATATTGGCGCTATTATTGGCACCATTATGAATATATTGGCGCTATAAATTGACACTATTATGAATATATTGGCGCAATTATTTGGTGCTATGAATATATTGGAGCTATAATTTGGCTCTATTATTGGCGCTATTATTTGGCGCTATTTTTTGGCACTACTTTTTGTCGCTATTATGAATATTTGGCGCTAAAAAATATTTGGGGCTATTATATGGCTCTATTATTTGGCGCAGTTAATTGGTGTAAATATTTGGGGCAATTATTTGGCGCTATTATTAGGCGCAATTATATATTGGCGCTATTATGAATATATTAGTGCTATTATTTGGCGCTGCGAATATATTGGTGTTATTATTGGTGCTATTTTTTGGCGCTATCATTTGGCTCTATTATTTGGTGCTATTATTGGCGCTTTTATTGACGCGATTATTGAATGTTTAAAAATTGGCCCTATTATTTGGCGCTGTTATTAGGCGCAATTATTTTGCGCTATAAATATATAGGCGCTATTATGAATAAATGGCGCTATGAATATATTGACGCTATTATTGGCACCATTATGAATATATTGGCACTATTATTTGGCGCTATTATAAATTGGCACTATTAGGAATATATTGGCGCAATTATTTGGTGCTATGAATATATTGGCGCTATTATTTGGCTCTATTATTGGCGCTATTATTTGGTGCTATTTTTTTGCACTAATTTTTGTCGCTATTATGAATATTTGGCGCCAAAAAATATTTGGCGCTATTATATGGCTCTATTATTTGGCGCACTTAATTGGCGCAAATATTTGGGGCAATTATTTGGTGCTATTATTAGGCGCAATTATATATTGGAGTTATTATAAATATATTAGTGCTATTATTTGGCACTGCGAATATATTGGTGCTATTATTGGTGCTATTTTTTGGCGCTATTATTTGGCGCTATTATTTGGCGTTATTTTTTGCGCTATTTTTTGGCATCATTATGAATATTTGGCGCCAAAAAATATTAAGCGCTATTATATGACGCTATTATTTGGCACTATTATTTGGCGCTATTATATGGTGTAATTATTTGGTGCTATTTTTTGGCGCTATTATTAGGCGCAATTATTTGATGCTATTAATATATTGGCGCTATTATGAATATTTGGCGATATTAATGAATGTTAAAATATTGGCGCTATTATTTGGCGCAATTATTTGGCGCTATTATTGGCACTATTATGAATATATTGGGGCTATTATTTGGCGCTATTATATATTGGCGCTATTATGAATATATTGGCGCTATTAAATGGCGCTATTTTTTTGTGCTACTTTTTGGCACTATTATGAATATTTGGCGCTATTATATGGCGCTATTATTTGGCGCTATTATTTGGCCCAGATATTTTACGCAGTTATTTGGAGCTATTATTTGGCGCTATTATTTTGAATGTCAAAATAACACTTAAAATATATTGAAAGTCAAAATATTGGCACTATTATGAATATTTGGCGCTATTATTGAATGTTAAAATATTGGCGCCAAATATTGGCGCTATTATTTGGCGCTTTTATTGGCGCTATAATTTGGCGATATAATTTGGCGCTATTATGAATATTTGGCTCCAAAAAATATTTGGTGCTACTATGAATATATGGCGCCAAATATTTGGCGCTATTATGAATATTTTGCTCTATTATTTGGCGCCATTATTGGCGCTATTATTTGACGCTATTATGAATATTTGGCACCAAATATTTGGTGCTATTATTTGGAGAAATTATTTGGCGCTATTATTTGGAGCTATTATTTGGTGCTATTATATTTGACACTAGTATATGGTGCTATTATTTTGCACTATTTTATGGCGCTATTATATCGCGCTATTATATGGCGCAAATATTTGGCGCTATTATATGGCGCTATTATTTGGCCCTATTAAATGGGTCTATGAATATGTTGGCGATATTATTGGCGCTATATATTGGGGCTAGTATTTGGCGCTATTATATTTGGCGCTACTATATGGTGCTATTATATTTGGCGCTACTATATGGCGCTATTATTTGGCCCTATTATATGGCCCTATTATATAGCGCTATTATATGGCGCCAACATTTGGCGCTATTATATGGTGCTATTATTTGACGCTATTAAAAGGCGCTAACAATATATTGGCGCTATTATTGGCGCTATATTAAGGCGCTATTATTGGCGCTATTATTGGTGCTTTTATTGGCACTTTTATTGGTGCTATTATTTAATTTTTAAATATTGGCGCTATTATTTGGCGCAAAATAATAGCGCCAATTATTGGCGCCATAATTTGACGCTATTATTGGCGCTATTATTTGGGCTATTATTTGGCGCTATTATATGGCGCTATTATTTGGCGCAATTATTTGGCCCAATATATTGGCGCTATTTATATATTTTGCGCCAAAAAATATTTGGTGCGATTATATGGCGCTATTATTTGGCGCTGTCATTAGGCATAATTTTTTGGCGCAGTTATTTGGTGCAATTATATGGCGCAATTATTTGGCGCTCTTATTTGGTGCTATTTTTTGGCGCTATTATTTTGCCCTATAAATATATTTGTGCTATTATGAATAAATGGAGCTATAAATATATTGGAGCTATTGTTGGCGCTATTATTGGCACTATTATGAATATATAGGCGCTATTATTTGGCGCTATTATATATTGGCGCTATTATGAATATATTGGCGCCATTATTGGCGCTATTATTTGGTGGTATTTTTTGGAGATATTTTTTGGCACTATTATGAATATTTGGTGCCAACAAATATTTGGCGCCATTATATGACACTATTATTTGGTGCTATTATTTGGCGCTATTATTTGGCGCAGTTATTTGGCGCAAATATTTGGCGCAACTATTTGGCGCAAATATTTGGCGCTATTATTTGACGCTATTATTAGGCGCTATTATTGGCGCTATTAAAATATTGGCGCTATTATAAATATTAAAATAACACTGAATATATATTTGGCGCTATTATATTGAATGTTAAAATAACACTGAAAATATATTAAATGTTTAAATATTGGCGCTGTTATGAATATTTAGCGCTATTATTGAATGTTATAATATTGGCGCTATTATTTGGCGCCAAATATTGGCGCCAAATATTATTGGTGCCAAATTTTGGCACCAAATATTATTGGGGCCTAATATTGGCGCCAAATATTGGCGCTATTATTTGGCGCTTTTATTGGCGCTATAATTTGGTGCTATTATTTTGCGCTATAATGGATATTTGGCGCCAAAAAATATTTGGAGCTATTATTTGGCGCTGTTATGAATATTTGGCCCCAAAAAATATTTGGTGCTATTATTAGACATAGTTATTTGGTGCAATTATTTGGCGCAATATATTGGTGCTATTTATATATTTTGCACCAAAAAATATTTGATGCTATTATATGGAGCTATTATTTGGCGCTATTATTAGGCGCAATTATTTTGCTTAATTATTTGGCGCAATTATTTGGCACAATTATTTGGCGCTATTATTTGGCGCTATTATTAGGCGCAATTATTTTGCGCTATAAATATATAGGTGCTATTATGAATAAATTGCGCTATGAATATATTGGCGTTATTATTGGAAATATTATAAATATATTGGCGCTATTATTTGGAACTATTACAAATTGGCACTATTATGAATATATTGGCGCAATTATTTGGTGCTATGAATATATTGGTGCTATTATTGGCTCTATTATTTGGAGCAATTTTTTGGAACTATTTTTTGACGCTATTAAGAATATTTGGTGCCAAAAAATATTTGGCGCTATTATATGGCGCAGTTATTTGCCGCAAATATTTGGCGCAATTATTTGGCGCTATTATTTGGCGCTATTATTAGGCGAAATTATATATTGGCGATATTATGAATATATTGGTGCTATTATTTGGCGATACGAATATATTGGCGCTATTATTGCTGCTATTATTTGGCGCTATTATTTGGCCCTATTTTTTTGCGCTATTTTTTGGTGCTATTTTTTGGCGTTATTATGAATATTTGGTGCTATTATATAACGCTATTATTTGGCACTATTATTTGACGCTATTTTTTTGCGCTATTTTTTGTCGCTATTATTAGGCGCAATTATTTGGTGCTATTAATATATTGGCGCTATTATGAATATTTGGCGATATTAATGAATGTTAAAATATTGGCGCTATTATTTGGCACAATTATTCAGCGCAATTATTTGGCGCTATAAATATATTTCCGCTATTATAAATAAATGGCGCTATGATATATTGGTGCTATTATTGGCACTATTATGAATATACTGGGGCTATTATTTGGCGCTATTATATATTGGCGCTATTATGAATATATTTGCGCTATTATTTGGCGCTATGAATATATTGGCGCTATTATTGGCGCTATTATATGGCGCTATTTTTTGGCGCTATTTTTTGGCGCTATTAAGAATATTTGGCGCCAAAAAATATTTGGCGCTATTATATGGAGCTATTATTTGGCTCTATTATTTGGTGCAGATATTTGATGCAGTTATTTGGCGCAATTATTTGGCGCTATTATTGGGCGCAATTATTCGGCGCAATTATTTGCCGCTAGTAATATATTAGCGCTATTATGAATATTGGTGCAATTATTGGAGCCATAATTTGATGCTCTTATTTGGCGCAAAATAATAGCGCAAAATATTGGGGCAATTATTGGCGCCAAAATTTGACGCTATTATTGGCGCTATTATTTGGCGCTATTATTTTGGCGCTATTATTTGACGCTAATATGAATATTTGGCACAAGAAAATATTTGGCACTATTATATGATGCTATTATTTGGTGCAATAATTTGGCGCTCTTATATGGCGCTATTTTTTGGTGCTATTATGAATATTTGGCACCAAAAAATATTTGGCGCTATTATATGGCGGTATTATTTGGCGGTATTATTTGACACTATTATTTGGCGCAGTTATTTGGCATAAATATTTGGCGCAATTATTTGGCGCTATTTATATATTTTGCACCAAAAAATATTTAGCACTATTATATGGCGCTATTATTTGCCACTGTTATTAGGCGAAATTATTTTGCGCACTTATTTGGCGCAATTATCTGGCGCAAATATTTGGCGCAAATATTTGGCGCAATTATTTGGCGCTATTTCTAGGCGCAATTATTTGGCGCAATTATTTGGCCCTATTATTTAGCACTAGGAATATATTGGTGCTATTTATATATTTTGCGCTAAAAAATACTTGGCGCTATTATATGGCGCTATTATTTGGCGCAATTATTTGGTGCTCTTATTTGGCCCAATTATTTGGCGCAATTATTTGACCCAATTATTTGGCCCAATTATTTGGCGCAATTATTTAGTGCTATTATTTGGCGCTATGAATATATTGGCGCTATTTATATAATTTGCGCCAAAAAATATTTGGCGCTATTATATGGCGATATTATTTGGCGCTGTTATTTGGCACTATTTTTTGGCGCAGTTATTTGGCACAAATATTTGGCGGAATTATTTGGCGCCATTATTTGGCGCTATTATTAGGCACAATTATATGCCGCTATTAATATATTGGAACTATTTTGAATATTTGGCGCTATTAATGAATGTTAAAATATTGGCGCTATTATTTGGCGCCAAATAATATTTGGCGCCATTCTTTGACGCTAATATTGGCGCTATTAAAATATTGGTGCTATTAAAATATTGCCGCTATTATGAATATTCAAATAACACTGAAAATATATTTGGTGCTATTATATTGAATGTTAAAATAACACTTAAAATATATTGAATGTTAAAATATTGGCGCAATTATTTGGTGCCAAATAAGAGCACCAAATAATTGCGCCAAATAATAGCGCCAAATAATTGTGGGAAATAATTGTGCCAAATAATAGCTCCAATATTTTAACAGTCATTAATAGCGCCAAATATTCATAATAGCGCCAATATATTAACAGCGCCAAATAATTGGGCCGAATAATAGCGCCAAATAATAGTGCCAAATAATTGCGCCAAATATTTGCGCCAAATAACTGCGCCAAATAATACCGCAAAATAATAGTGTCATATAATGCGACAAATATTTTTTGGCGCCAAATATTCATAATAGCGCCAAAAAATAGCGCCAAATTATAGCGCCAATAATAGCGCCAAATAATAGCGCCAATAGTAGAGCCCATATATTTATAGTGCCAAATAATACAGCTAATATATTCATAATAGCACCAATATATAATAACTCCAATATAATCATAATAGCGCCAATAATAGTGCCAATATATTCAAAGCTCCATTTATTCATAATAGCGCAAATATATTTATAGCGCAAAATAATAGCGCCAAATAATTGCGCCAAATAATTGTACCAAATAATTGCGCCAAATAATAGCACCAATATATTCCTAATGTTTCCAATAATATAGCCAATAATAGCGCCAATATATTCATAGCGCCATTTATTCATAATTGTGCCCATATATTTATAGCAAAATAATTGCGCCTAATATTAGCGACAAATAATTACGCCAAATAATTGTGCCAAATAATAGCACCAAATTATTGTGCAAAATAATTGCGTCTAATAACAGCGCCAAATAATAGCGCCATATAATAGTGCCAAATATTTTTTGGCGCAAAATACATAAATAGCGCCAATATATTGCGCCATATAATTACGCCTAATAATAGCGCTAAATAATAGCGCCATATAATAGTGCCAAATATTCATAATATCGCCAAATAATAGCGCCAAATAATAGCGCCAAAAATAGCATCAAATTATGGCGCCAATAATCGCGCCAATATTTGGCGCCAATATTTTGCGCCAATAATCGCGCCAATATTTGGCGCCAATATTTTGCGCCAAATAATACCGCCAATATTTAAACAATCAATAATAGAGGCAATAAAAGCGCTAATAATAGCACCAATAATATCGCCAATAATAGCGCCAATATATTCATAGCACCATTTAATAGCGCCAAATAATAGCCCCATATAATAGCGCCAAATATAATAGTGCCAAATAATCATGCCAATATATAGCGCCAATAATAGCACCAACATATTCATAGCACCATTTAATAGGGCCAAATAATAGCACCCTATAATAGCGCCAAATATTAGGGCCATATAATATCGCCATATAATAGCGCCAAATAATAACGCCATATAATAGCGCCAAATATAATAGCCCCAAATAATAGTGATGAGAATCAAGGTGTGCATATGCAGCGAGGAGTCGAGAGTGATCCTGACATGAATGGTGGATGGAGCATAAATGCACAAGACCCATTGCATGGTATTGGAGGCCCAATGACAAGAGGAAGGATGAGGAGGATGAAAGAGGCCTTACATGGCCTCATTTTGAAATTACAAGGGCAGGCCCAACCTGCATGCATGGGAGGATCAAATGGGCCTTTAATTACACTTATTAAAGCCCAAAAGTGAACCTAAATGGCCCACCCATTTGATCCCACGAATTTAAATCCACTTTCATCTTCAAATTCAAAAGTGGTGGGGCCCTTGTCTACAAAGTCATGGTGGGAATCTTCAAAGTCTTTGGGGGTGGTGCTAAAAAGTCTTCTTGGTGGATATCTTGTCCCCTAAAGCCATGGGCATGTGTAAAGAAAGTCAAAAATCATTTTTAGCCTTTAGACTTTTGTGAGATAGGTATTTTGACTTGTATCCCTCTCATTTGGCTATAAATAGCCACCCCCTTGTACCCCTTGAAGGTTAATCACGAATTTGAGTATTTTCTAGCATTATTATGCTTGTGTTTCTTGTGTTCTTGGATGAATGCAAGTAAGGCTTATCAAAGGAGTGATCAACCTTTGTGGCGCTTTTTATAATTAGGGTTTTAAGGGGAAAGTCTCCTTGGGGTCCTAATTGATCACCCCCCCCTTCCCCTTTTAGTTCTTCCGCACTTCATTTTATTTGCATTTCTCCCACTTTCATCACTTGCGTTTCCACATTTTTGCCAACGAGCACCACACCTCCATACGGTATCATATCATTTGGTATCAGAGCTCGGCAACGGAAACCAGGTTCTTTCATTGTTCTATTTCTCCCAACTTTTTCATCCGCTTCTTCTATTTTCATCCATCAGCCAGTTCTGGATGGAACTTTCTTCTGCCATTTCGTCCCCTTTTTTCTTTGCGTTTCTGGACGTATAGCATGTCATTTTGATAGTTCAAAACCTCATCTTTCATCTCGATTTGGAAACAGAAAAATCCAACAAGTATATTTGGAGATATAGCCGAATCAATTCGTGCTACAGATCCAGCAATCCTCCAAGAACGGATTTCCAATCGAGTTTGAAGCTCATATTTTTCTCACCCTTTTATATCATTGCAATCAGATTAGAGTATTGTGACATTTTCATCTATTGTACTTTGAGCACAAAAAAAAACGCAGTCCTTGTTTCCAATTTCTTGATTTTTGAGCAGCAAAAAAAAAAATACAAAAAAAAATCAAAAAAAAATCAAAAAAAAAATACAAAAAAAAACTGCTCATTTGAAATGTTGCGTTTGCTCCTTAAGTAACAAATTTGATTGCATTTATTTTTCTTATCCACCATCTTCTTTTCTTCATCCATATCAAACCTTCAACCATTTCCCTTTATCCCATCTCACTTTACCTCTCATATTTCTTGGACTCCATTGATTCAAACCCTTTTAAAATTTCTGATTTTTAAAGTTTGTCATGAATTGATTTCTTCTTAATTGTTGTCTTCTTGATTCTATTTAAGAACACTTGTAGGAACCAAGTTGTAGTGCTAGAAAGTGTGAGGAACCTTTTGAGAGGAAAAAAAATAGAGAGAAATAGTGTGTGAGGTTTTAAAAAAAATGGCAAGCGAGGGAGAAAGAAGTGAGATCGACATCAAATTATTCATGAAAGCTGTTGCTGACCAATTTACAAGATTGAATGCTAGGTTGGATGATTTGCAAGGTTCTTCAACTTCAAGGGCTCCGCGAAGGCAAGAAGTTGAGGAAGGTGATGATGAGTACTCCGATTTCGAAGAATCAATTCCTAGGCGAGGGCAACGTGCTGCTTGGAGAGACAATGACTTGGGAAGCATCAAAGTGACACTTCCACCCTTTCAAGGGAAGAGTGACCCAGAACTTTATTTGGAGTGGGAGCGAAATGTTGACATGGAGGAGTTGCTACATAAGGCAGTGAAGGTCGAAAAACAAATACATTCTCAGAGGATTCAAGTAAGTTCCCATAATTTTTGGAAGGATAACCGAAAAGATCCAAAATCAATTTCTAAGTGGAATGAAACGAAACCAAGGGATTCTAAATTTTTTCCAAAACAAAGAGAAGAGGCCAAAAATAAGTTCTTCCCCACTGATTCAAAAGAAAAAATGGACACAAATTTCCCTTCTAAATCTCATGATATAAAGTGTTTTAAGTGTCAAGGACATGGTCATATTGCATCTCAATGCCCAAACAAAAGGGCCATGATTATTTTGGATAATGGAGACATCCTTAGTGAGCACTCTAGCGATGATGAGATTCCATCTTTGGAGGAGGGTTCCGATGTTGAAGTTGAAGAACCCGTACATGGAGATGCATTGGTGGCAAGAATAGCTTTAAACATTCAACCCAAAGATGATCATGATGAGGAGAAACAGGAACATATTTTTCATACGAGATGCCACATCAAGGAGAAGGTATGTAGTATGATCATTGATAGTGGAAGTTGTACCAATGTGGCGAGTACATTGTTGGTGGAAAAGTTGAGTTTGCCTACTCTAAGGCATACTAGACCCTATAGATTGCAATGGTTGAATGATAGTGGGGAAGTGAGGGTCACAAAACAAGCCATAGTTTCTTTTTCCATTGGAAAATATCATGATGAGGTGTTGTGTGAAGTTGCTCCGATGCAAGCTGGACATTTGTTACTAGGGAGACCGTGGCAATTTGATAGGAGGGTGATTTATGATGGCTATGCTAACCCCTTCTCTTTTCATTTCAGTGGTAGGAAGATTGTTTTGACTCCTCTAAGTCCCATACAAGCATATGAAGATCAAGTGAGGATAGAGAAAGAATACAAAAAGAAAAAAGAAATGAGTGAAAAAGAAAGTGGGAAAAATAAAAACTTGAGTGATAAAAAAGAGAGTGATGAGTTGAGAAAAAATGAAAAGAGAGAAAAAAATGAAAAGAGTGGAAAAAATAAGAGTGAAAAAGGAGAGACGAGTGACATAAAAGGAAATGAGGGAAATCAAAGAGATGAAAACAAGAGTGTTGAGCGAAAGGTGAGTTTATTTTCTGGAAAAAGTGAGGTGAAAGGTGCTTTATTGAGCGGGAAGGTGTTCTTACTCATTAGTAAGGATGCTTACCTTGCAACTAACAAAATTCACCATTCGTTGCCTTCTTGTGTTGTGTCTTTACTACAGGAATTTGGTGATTTGTTTCCTGAAGAAACACCCGATGGACTACCACCTTTGAGAGGCATTGAGCACAGGATCGACTTCATACCCGGTGCCGCAATTCCCAACAGGCCTGCATATAGAGCTAATCCAGAAGAGACTAGAGAGATCAAGTGTCAAGTTGAAGAACTAATGAAGAAAGGATTGGTGAGGGAAAGCATGAGTCCCTGTGCAGTTCCGGTGATCCTAGTACCCGAGAAAGATGGCACATGGAGGATGTGTGTAGATTGTCGCGCCATCAACAAAATAACAGTTAAGTACCGCTATCCCATCCCTCGACTTGATGACATGCTTGATGAATTACATGGGGCTTCTTTATTTTCAAAAATTGACCTTAAAAGTGGATACCACCAAATTCGAATGAAAGAAGGAGATGAGTGGAAAACTGCTTTTAAAACTAAGTTCGGTTTGTATGAGTGGTTAGTTATGCCATTTGGTTTAACTAATGCACCAAGTACATTCATGAGCTTAATGAACCATGTTCTTCGTTCTTTCATTGGAAAATTCGTGGTTGTCTATTTTGATGATATCTTGGTGTATAGTAAATCTCTAGATAACCATGTTGAACACTTGCGTTTGGTGTGTGAGACCCTTAAAGAAAACCAACTTTATGCCAATCTTCAAAAATGTTCCTTTTGCATGGATTCTGTTGTGTTTCTTGGCTTTGTTGTAGGGGCGAAAGGGATTCGTGTGGATGAAGAAAAGGTCAAAGCAATTCAGAAGTGGCCAACACCGAAGAATGCAACCGAGGTTAGGAGTTTTCATGGATTGGCAAGCTTCTATAGGAGGTTTGTTAAGGACTTCTCATCCATCGCTGCACCTCTTAATGAACTTGTTAAGAAAAATGTGGTCTTTAAATGGGGTGAAAAACAGGAAAAGGCTTTTAACACACTCAAAGAAAAATTGGTCAATGCTCCCCTTTTAAGCCTATCGGATTTCACAAAAGTCTTTGAAATTGAGTGTGATGCATCGGGAGTTGGTATTGGTGCTGTTTTGACTCAAGAGTCACGTCCAATTGCTTACTTTAGTGAGAAATTGAACGGGGCAGCATTAAATTATTCAACTTACGATAAAGAACTTTATGCTTTGAAACGAACCCTGGAAACATGGCAACATTACTTATGGCCTAAAGAGTTCATTATTCATTCTGACCATGAAAGTCTTAAGTATTTGAAGTCCCAAGGTAAGTTGAATCGGCGACATGCATCTTGGATGGAATTCATTGAGACTTTCCCCTATGTGATCAAGCACAAAAAAGGTAAGGAAAATGTGGTTGCCGATGCTCTTTCCCGAAGGTATGCACTTCTCACTTCTCTTCATTCTCAATTACTTGGATTTGAGTTACTAAAGGGAATGTATGAAACTGATGGAGATTTTTCTCAAATTTGGGCATCTTGTGAAAAACATGGATTTAAAGAGTACTACAAAAATGATGGATTTCTTTTCAAAAGGGATAAATTGTGCATTCCAAATTGTTCAACTCGAGAATTGCTTGTAAAAGAAACTCATGGGGGTGGTTTGATGGGGCATTTTGGTGTTGAAAAAACATTAGCTACTTTGCATGAACATTTTTATTGGCCAAGCATGAGAAAAGATGTTATTGCAATTTGTGCCAAGTGTATCACTTGTAAGCATGCAAAGTCCAAGGTTCAACCTAATGGATTGTATTCCCCCTTGCATGTTCCATCTCATCCTTGGACCGACATCTCTATGGATTTTGTGTTGGGAATGCCTCGATCCCAATCGGGGAAAGATAGCATTTTTGTTGTTGTGGATCGATTTAGCAAAATGGCTCATTTCATTGCATGTTCAAAAACTAATGATGCTATTCATATAGCTGATTTGTTTTTCAAAGAAATTGTGAGATTACATGGACTGCCCAAAACCATTGTAAGTGATAGGGATGTGAAATTCCTTAGCCACTTTTGGAGGACTTTGTGGAATAAATTGGGGACTAAATTATTGTTCTCAACTGTCGCACATCCTCAAACCGATGGTCAAACTGAAGTGGTGAATAGGACTCTTTCTACCCTCTTGCGTGCAATAATTCAAAAAAATCTAAATAATTGGGAAAAATGTTTGCCACACATAGAGTTTGCATATAACCGAGTAGTGCATTCCACTACTAACTTCTCACCTTTTGAGATTGTCTATGGATTTAACCCAATGACTCCGTTAGATATTATATCGTTGCCTACTAATGAGGTTGTTGATCTTGCAGGTGATGAGAAGGCAAAATTTGTTCAGGATTTACATGCCAAAGTGAAAGCCAACATTGAGAGAAGAAATGAACAGTATGCGAAGCAAGCAAACAAGGGTCGACATAAGGTTGTACTAGAACCTGGAGATTGGGTGTGGGTGCATTTGAGGAAGGAAAGGTTTCCGGAGCAAAGAAAATCCAAACTTCTACCGCGAGGAGATGGACCTTTCCAAGTTATAGAAAGAATCAACGATAATGCCTACAAGATTGACTTGCCCAGCAGGTATGGAAATGTGAGTGCCACCTTTAATGTTACCGATCTCTCTCCCTTTGAATATGCAGATTCGAGGACGAATCCTTTTGAAGAGGGAGGGGATGATGAGAATCAAGGTGTGCATATGCAGCGAGGAGTCAAGAGTGATCCTGACATGAATGGTGGATGGAGCATAAATGCACAAGACCCATTGCATGGTATTGGAGGCCCAATGACAAGAGGAAGGATGAGGAGGATGAAAGAGGCCTTACATGGCATCATTTTGAAATTACAAGGGCAGGCCCAACACGCATGCATGGGAGGATCAAATGGGCCTTTAATTACACTTATTAAAGCCCAAAAGTGAACCTAAATGGCCCACCCATTTGATCCCACGAATTTAAATCCACTTGCATCTTCAAATTCAAAAGTGGTGGGGCCCTTGTCTACAAAGTCATGGTGGGAATCTTCAAAGTCTTTGGGGGTGGTGCTAAAAAGTCTTCTTGGTGGATATCTTGTCCCCTAATGCCATGGGCATGTGTAAAGAAAGTCAAAAATCGTTTTTAGCCTTTAGACTTTTGTGAGATAGGTATTTTGACTTGTATCCCTCTCATTTGGCTATAAATAGCCACCCCCTTGTACCCCTTGAAGGTTAATCACGAATTTGAGTATTTTCTAGCATTATTATGCTTTTGTTTCTTGTGTTCTTGGATGAATGCAAGTAAGGCTTATCAAAGGAGTGATCAACCTTTGTGGCGCTTTTTATAATTAGGGTTTTAAGGGGCAAGTCTCCTTGGGGTCCTAATTGATCACCCCCCTTCCCCTTTTAGTTCTTCTGCACTTCATTTTATTTGCATTTCTCCCACTTTCATCACTTGTGTTTCCACATTTTCGCCAACGAGCACCACACCTCCATACGGTATCATATCAAATAGCGTCAAATAATAGCACCAAATAATATCGCCAAATAATAGCGCCAAATATTTGGCGCCAAATATTCATAATAGCGTCAAATAATAGGGCCAATAATAGCGCCAAATAATGGAGACAAATATTCATAATAGCGCCAAATATTTGGGACCATATATTCATAGTAGTGCCAAATATTTTTTAGTGCCAAATATTCATAATAGCGCCAAATTATAGCGCCAATAAAAGCACCAAATAATAGCGCCAATAATAACGTCAATATTTGGCGCCAAATAATAGCGCCAACATTTTAACATTCAATAATAGCGCCAAATATTCATAATAGCGCCAATATTTTAACATTCAATTTATTTTCAGTGTTATTTTAACATTCAATATAATAGCGCCAAATATATTTTCAGTGTTATTTTAAGATTCATAATAGCACCAATATTTTAATAGCAACAATATTTTAATAAGGCCAATAATAGCGCCAAATATTATTTGACGCCAAATAATAGCCCCAATATTTTACATTCATTAATAGCTCCAAATATTCATAATAGTGCCAATATATTAATAGCGGCATATAATTGAAGCTAAAAATAGCGCCAAATAATTGCGCCAAATATTTGCATCAAATAACTGCGCCAAATAATAGCGTCATATAATTGTGCCATATAATTGCGCCATATAATTGGGGCAAATATTTTTTGGCGCCAAATATTCATAATAGCGCCAAAAAATAGAGCTATATAATAGCGCCAATAATAACGCCAAATAATAGCGCCCATAATAGCACCAATATATTCATAGCGCCAAAAAATAGCGCCAAAAAATAGCTCCAAATAATAGAGCCAATAATAGCACCAATATATTCATAGCGCCAAATAATTGCACCAGATAATAGCGCCAAATAATAGTGCCAAATAATAGAGCAAAATAATTGCGCCAAATAATTGCGCCAAATAATTGCGCCTAATAACAAAGCCAAATAATAGCGCCAAATATTTTTTGGTGCAAAATATACAAATAGCGCCAAATAATTGCACCAAATATTTGCTCCAAATAACTGCTCCAAATAATAGCGCCAAATAATACCGCCAAATAATAGCGCCATATAATAGCGCCAAAAAATATTTGGCGCCAAATATTCATAATAGTGCTAAAAAATAGCGCCAAATAATTGCGCCTAATAATAGCGTCATATAATAGTGCAAAAATTTTTTTGGCGCCAAATATTCATAATAGCGCCAACTAATAGCGCCAAAATAATAGCGCCAAATAATAGCGCCAATAATAGCATCAAATTACGGTGCCAATAATCGCGCCAATATTTGGCGCCAATATTTGGCGCTATTATTTTGCCCCAAATAATAGCGCCAATATTTAAACATTCAATAATAGCGCTAATAAAATCGCCAATAACAGCAGCAATAATAGCGCCAATAATAGCACCAATATATATCGCGAATAATAGCGTCAATATATTCATAGCGTCATTTAATAGCACCAAATAATAGCGCCATATAATAGTACCAAATATTCGTGCCATATAATAGCGCTATATAATAGCGCCATATAATAGCGCCAAATAATAGCGTCATATAATAGCGTCAAATATAATAGCGCCAAATAATCACGCCAATATATAGCGCCAATATATATCGCCAATATATATCACCAATAATAGCGCCAATATATTCATAGCGCCATTTAATAGGGCCAAATAACAGCGTCATATAATAGCGCTAAATATTAGCGCCATATAATAGCCCCAAATATTAGCGCCATATAATAGCGCAAAATTATATCGCCATATAATAGCGCCAAATATAATAGCGCCAAATAATAACGCCAAATAATATCCCCAAATAATAGCACCAAATATTTGGGGCCAAATATTCATAATAGCGCCAAATAATAGCGCCAATAATAGCGCCAAATAATAGCACCAATATTTTAATAGCGCCAATAATAGCTCCAAATAATAGCGCCAAAAAATAGCGTCAATATTTTAACATTAATTAATAGCGCCAAATATTCATAATAGCAAAAATATTTTAATAGCGGCAAATAATTGCGCCTAATAATTGCGCCAAATAATAGCGCCAAATATTTTTAGGCGCCAAATATTTTTAGGTTCCAAATATTTATAATAGCGCAAAAAAATAGCGCCAAAAAATAGAGAAATATAATAGCGCCAATAATAGCGCCAAATAATAGTGCCAATAATAACGCCAATTTATTCATAGCGCCAAATAATAGCGCCAATTTATTCTTAATAACGCCAATATATAATAGCGCTAAATAATAGCACCGATATATTCATAATAGTGCCAATAATAGCGCCAATAATAGCGCCAATAATAGCACCAATATATTCATAGTGCCATTTATTTATAATAGCGCCAATATATTTATAGCGCAAAATAATTGCGCCTAATAATAGCGCCAAATAAAAGCACCAAATAATTGCGCCAAATAAGTGCGCCAAATAATTGCGCCAAATTATTGCGCAAAATAATTGCGCCTAATAACAACGCCAAATAATAGTGCCATATAATAGCACCAAATATTTTTTAGCACAAAATATATAAATAGCGCCAATATATTGCGGCAATATATTGCGCCAAATAATTGCGCCAAATTATTGCGCCTAATAAGAGCGCCAAATAATAGCGCCATATAATAGCGCCAAATATTTTTTGGCACCAAATATTCATAATGGCGCCAAATAATGGCGCCAAATAATAGAGTCAATAATAGCGTCAAATTATGGCGCCAATAATCACTCCAATATTTGGCACCAATCTTTGGCGCCAAATAATAGCACCAATATTTAAACATTCAATAATAGCGCCAATAAAAGCACCAATAACAGCACCAATAATAGCACCAATAATATCACCAATATATTCATAGCACCATATAATTGCGCCAAATAATAACGCCATATAATAATGCCAAATAATCACACCAATATATAGCGCCAATATATTCATAGCGCCATTTAATAGGGCCAAATAATAGCACCATATAATAGCGCCAAATATTAACGCCATATAATAGCGCCATATAATAGCGCCAAATAATAACGCCATATAATAGCGCGAAATATAATAGGACCAAATAATAGTGCCAAATAATAGCGCTAAATAATATCGCCAAATAATAGCACCAAATATTTTGCGCCAAATATTCATAATAGCGCCAAATAATAGGGCCAATAATAGCGCCAAATATTTGGCGCCAAATATTCATAATAGCGCCAAATAATAGTGCCAAATATTCATAATAGCGCCAAATATTTGGCGCCATATATTCATAGTAGCGCCAAATATTTTTTGGCGCCAAATATCCATAATAGCGCCAAATACTGGCGCCAAATTATAGCGCCAATAAAAGCGCCAAAAATAGCGCCAATATTTGGGGCCAATATTTGGCACCAATAATATTTGGTGCCAATATTTGGCACCAATAATATTTGGCGCCAATATTTAGTGCTATTATTTGGCGCCAAATAATAGCGCGAATATTTTAACATTCAATAATAGCACCAAATATTCATAATTGCGCCAATATTTTAACATTCAATATATTTTCAGTGTTATTTTAACATTCAATATAATAGAGCCAAATATATTTTCAGTGTTATTTTAATATTCATAACAGTGCCAATATTTTAATAGTGCCAATATTTTCATAGCGCCAAATATTATTTGGCGCGAAATAATAGCGCAAAATAATAGCGCCAAAAAATTGTGCCAATATTTTAACCTTCATTAATAGCGCCAAATATTCATAATAGCGTCAATATATTAATAGCGGCAAATAATTGCGCCTAATAATGGCACCAAATAAAAGCGCAAAATAATTGCGCCAAATATTTTTTGGCGTCAAATATTCATAATAGCGCAAAAAAATAACGTCATATAATAGCGTCAATCATAGCGCCAAATAATAGCGCCAAATAATAGCGTCAATAATAGCGCTAATATATTCATAGCGCCAATATATTCATAATAGCGCCAATATATTATAGCACCAAATAATAGCGCCAGTATATTCATAATATTGTCTATAATAGGGCCAATAATAGCGCCAATATATTCATAGCGCCATTAATTCATAATTGCACCAATATATTTATAGTGCTAAATAATTGCGCCTAATAATAGTGCCAAATAATTGCGCCAAATAATTGCCCCAAATAATAGTGTCAATATTTTAACATTAATTAATAGCGCCAAATAAGTGCACCTAATAATTGCGCCAAACAATAGCGCCATATAAGTGCGCCAAATATTTGAGCCAAATAACTGTGCCAAATAATAGCGTCAAAAAATAGTACCATATAATAACGCCAAATATTTTTTTGGCGCCAAATATTCATAATAGTGCCAAATAATAGCGTCAAATTATGGCGCCAATAATAGCACCAATATATTCATAGCGCTATTTAATAGGGCCAAATAACAGCGCCATATAATAGCGCCAAATATTAGCGCCATATAATAGCACCAAATATTAGCGCCATATAATAGCGCAAAATTATATCGTCATATAATAGCGCCAAATATAATAGCGCCAAATAATAGCGCCAAATAATAGCGCCAATAATAGCGCCAAATAATAGCACCAATATTTTAATAGCGCCAATAATAGCTCCAAATAATAGCGCCAAAAAATAGCGTCAATATTTTAACATTAATTAATAGCGCCAAATATTCATAATAGCAAAAATATTTTAATAGCGGCAAATAATTGCGCCTAATAATTGCGCCAAATATTTTTAGGCGCCAAATATTTTTAGGTTCCAAATATTCATAATAGTGCAAAAAAATAGCGCCAAAAAATAGAGAAATATAATAGCGCCAATAATAGCGCCCAATAATATTGCCAATAATAACGCCAATTTATTCATAGCGCCAAATAATAACGCCAATATATTCCTAATAACGCCAATATATAATAGCGCCAAATAATAGCACCGATATATTCATAATAGTGCCAATAATAGCGCCAATAATAGCGCCAATATATTTATAGCGCCATTTATTCATAATAGCGCCAATATATTTATAGCGCCTAATAATAGTGCCAAATTATAGCGCCAAATAATTGCACCAAATAATTACGCCAAATAATTGTGCCAAATAATTACGCAAAATAATAGCGCCTAATAACAACGCCAAATAATAGCACCATATAATAGGGCCAAATATTTTTTGGCGCAAAATATATAAAGAGCGCCAATATATTGCGCCAAATAATTGCACCAAATAATTGCACCAAATACTTGCGCCTAATAATAGCGCCAAATAATAGCGCCATAAAAAAGCGCCAAATACTTTTTGGGGCCAAATATTCATAATAGCGCCAAATAATAGTGCCAAATAATAACACCAATAATAGCTTCAAATTATAGCGCCAATATTTAAAAATTCAATAATAGTGACAATAAAAGCACCAATAACAGCACCAATAATAGCGCCAATATATTCACAGCGCCATTTAATAGCGCCAAATAATAGCGCCATATAATAGCGCCAAATATTAGAGCCATATAATAGCGCAAAATCATAGTGCCATATAATAGCGCCAAATATAATAGCGCCAAATAATAGTGCCAAAATATCGCACCAATAATAGCGCCAATATATTCATAATGCAATTTAATAGGGCCAAATAATAGCGCCATATAATAGCGCCAAATATTAGTGCCAAATATTAGCACCAGATAATAACACCAGATAATCGCGCCAAATAATAGCGCCATATAATAGTGCCAAATATAATAGCGCCACATAATAGCGACAGATAATAGTGCCAAATAATATCACCAAATAATAGCCCCAAATATTTGGCGCCAAATATTCATAATAGCACCAAATAATAGTGCAAATAATAGCGCCAAATATTTTTTTGGCGCCAAATATTCATAATAGCGCCAAATTAGAGCACCAATAAAAGCGCCTAATAATAGCGGCAATATTTGGCGCCAATATTTGGCACCAATATTTGGTGCTATTATTTGGCGCCAAATAATAGCGCCAATATTTTAACATTCAATAATAGCGCCAAATATTCATAATAGCGACAATATTTTAATATTCAATATATTTTCAGTGTTATTTTAACATTCAATATAATAGCGCCAAATATATTTTCATTGTTATTTTAATATTCATAATTGCGCCAATATTTTAATAGCTCGAATATTTTAATAGCGCCAATAATAGCGCCAAAGAATGGCGCCAAATATTATTTGGTGCTAAATATAGCGCCAATATTTTAAAATTCATTAATAGCGCCAAATATTCATAATAGTGCCAATATATTAATAGCGGCATATTATTGCACCTAATAATAGCGCCAAATAATAGCGCCAAATAATTGCGCCAAACAATCGCGCCACATAATAGCGCCAAATAATAGCTCCAAATAATAGCGCCATATAACAGCACCAAATATTTATAATTGCGCCCAAAAATAGCGCCCAAAAATAGCGCAAAAAAATAGCGCCATATAATAGCGCCAATAACAGCGCCAAATAATAGCGCGAATAATATCGCTAATATATTCATAGCACCAAATAATAGTGCCAATATATTCGTAATAGCTCTAATATATAATAGCGCTAAATAATAGCGCCAGTATATTCATAATAGTGTCAATATTAGCGCCAATATATTCATAGCGTCTTTTATTCATAATAGCGCCAATATATTTATAGCGCCTAATAATAGTGCCAAATAATAGCGCCAAATAACTGTGCCAAATAATAGCGCCAATATTTTAACATTCATTAATATCGTCAAATATTCCTAATAGCGCCGATATATTAATAGCGCCAAATAATAGTGCCCAATATGTGCGTCAAATAACTGCGCCAAATAATAGCGCCATATAATACCGCCAAATAATAGTGCCATATAATGGCGCCAAATATTTTTTGGCACCAAATATTCATAATAGCGCCAAAAAATAGCGCCAATAATAGCAACAAATAATAGCGCCAATAATAGCGCCAGTATATTCATAGCGCTAAATTATAGCGCCAATATATAATAGCGCCAAATAATATCGCCATATAATAGAACCAAATATTTTTTGGCGTAAAATATATAAATAGAGCCAATATATTGCGCCAAATAATTGCACCAAATAATTGCGCCAAATAATTGCGCAAAAAAATAGCGCCAAATAATAGCACCAAGAATAGCACCAAATAATATCGCCAATATATAATAGCGCGAAATAATAGTGCAAATATATTCATAATAGTGCCAATAATAGCGCCAATATATTCATAGCTCCATTAATTCATAATAGCACAAATATATTTACAGCGCAAAATAAATGCGCAAAATAATAGTACCAAATAATTGCGCCAAATAATTGCACCTAATAACAACGCCATATAATAGCGCCAAATATTTTTTGGCGCCAAATATATAAATAGCGCCAATATATTGCGAGAAATAATTGCGCCAAATAATTGCGCCTAAAAATAGCGCCAAATAATAGCACCATATAATAGCGCCAAATATTGTTTGGCACCAAATATTCATAATAGCGCCAAATAATAGCGCCAATAATAGCGTCAAATTATGGCGCCAATAATCGCACCCATATTTGGTGCCAATATTTGGCGCAAATATTTGGCGCTATTATTTTGCGCCAAATAATAGCACCAATATTTGAACATTCAAAAATAGCACCAATAAAAGCGCCAATAACAGCACTAATAATAGCGCCAATAATAGCGCCATTATATAGCATCAATAATAGTTCCAATATATTCATAGCGCAATTTAATAGCGCCAAATAATAGCGCCAAATATTGGCGTCATATAATAGCACCATATAATAGCGCCATATAATAGTGCCAAATAATACAGTCATTTAGTAGCGCCAAATATTATAGTACCAAATAATAGCGCCAATATATAACGCCAATAATATCGCCAATATATTCATAGCGCCATTTAATAGGGCCAAATAATAGCACCATCAAATAATAGCATCACATAATATCGCCAAATAATAGCGCCAAATATTTCGCGTCAAATATTCATAATAGCGCCAAATAATAGCGCCAAATAATAGAGCCAAATATTCATAATAGCACCAAATATTTGGCGCCATATATTAATAGTAGCACCAAATATTTTTTGGTGCCAAATATTCATAATAGCGCAAATAATAGAGCCAAATATTCATAATAGCACCAAATATTTGGCGCCATATATTCATAGTAGCACCAAATATTTTTTGGCGCCAAATATTCATAATAGCGCCCAATAATAGTGCCAATATATAGCGCCAATAAAAGCGCCAATATTTGGCACCAATAATATTTGGCGCCAATACTTGGCGCCAACATTTGGCGCTATTATTTGGTGCCAAATAATGGCACCAATATTTTGACATTCAATAATAGCGCCAAATATTAATAATAGCGCCAATATTTTAACATTCAATATATTTTCAGTGTTATTTTAACATTCAATATAATAGCACCAAATATATTTTCAGTGTTATTTTAATTTTCATAATAGCGCCAATATTTTAATAGCGCCAATATTTTAATAACGCTAATAATAGCGCCAAATATTATTCGGCGCAAAATAATAGCGCCAAATAATAGCGCCCAAAAATAGCACCAAAACATTGCGCCAAAATTTTAACCATCATTAATAGCGCCAAATATTCATAATAGCGCCAATATATTAATAGTGGCAAATAATTGTGACTAATAATAGCGCCAAATAATAGTGCCAAATATTTGCGCCAAATATTTTTTTGCGCCAAATATTCATAATAGCGCCAAAAAATAGCGCCATATAATAGCGCCAATCGTAGCGCCAAATATTAGCGCCAATAATAGAGCCAATATATTCATAGCGCTAAATAACAGCGCCAATATATTCATAATAGTACCAATATATTATAGCGCTAAATAATAGAGCCAGTATATTCATAATAGTGCCAGTAATAGTGCCAATAATTGCGCCAATATTTTCATAGTGCCATTTATTCATAATAGCGCAAATATATTTATAGCGCCAAATAATTGCGCCAAATAATAGTGCCAATATTTTAACATTCATTAATAGCACCAAATATTTATAATAGCGCCAAATAAGCACGCCTAATAATAGCGCCAAATAATATCGCCAAATAAATGCGCCAAATATTTGAGCCAAATAACTGCGCCAAATAATAGCACCATATAATAGCACCAAATATTTTTTGGCGCCAAATATTCATAATAAAGCCAAAAAATAGCGCCAAAAAATAGCACCAAAAAATAGCGCCAATAATAGAGCCAATAATAGTGCCAATATATTCATAGCGCCAAATAATAGTGCCAATATATTCATAATAGCACCAATATATAATAGCGCCAAATAATAGCCCCAATATATTCATAATAGTGCCAATAATAGCGCCAATAATAGCACCAATATATTCATAGCGCCATTTATTCATTATAGCGCCAATATATTTATAGTGAAAAACAATTGCACCTATTAATAGCGGAAAATAATAGCACCAAATAATTGCACCAAATAATTGCAGCAAATAATTGCAGCAAATAATTGCGCCAAATAATTGCGCAAAATAATTGCGCCTAATAACAACGCCAAATAATAGTGCCATATAATAGCACCAAATATTTTTTGTCACAAAATATATAAATAACGCCAATATATTGCGCCAAATAATTGAGCCAAATACTTAAGCCTAATAATAGCGCCAAATAATAGCGCCATATAAAAGCACCAAATATTTTTTGGCGCGAAATATTCATAATAGAGCGAAATAAGAGCCCCAATAATAGTGTCAAATTATGGCGCCAATAATAGCGCCAATATTTGGCTCTATTATTTTGCGCCAAATAATAGCGCCAATATTTAAACATTCAATAATAGCTCTAATAAAAGCGCCAATAACAGCACCAATAATAGCACCAATAATAGCGCCAATATATTAATAGCGCCATTTAATATCGCTAAATAATAGTGCCATATAATAGCGCCAAATATTAGCACCATATAATAGCGCCATATAATTGTGCCAAATCATAGCACCATATAATAGCGCCAAATAATAGTGCTAATATATAGGGCCAATAATAGCGTCAATATATTCATAGCTCCATTTAATATGGCCAAATAATAGCGCCAAATATTAGCGCCATATAATTGCGCTAGATAATAGCGCCATATAATAGCACCAAATATATTAGCGTCATGTAATAGCGCCAGATAATAGCGCCAAATAATATCCCCAAATAATAGCACCAAATATTTGGCACCAAATATTCATAATAGCGCCAAATAATAGCGCAAATAATAGCGCCAAATAATAGAGCCAAATATTCATAATAGCTCTATATAATAGGGCCAAATAATATCCCCAAATAATAGCATCAAATATTTGGCACCAAATATTCATAATAGCGCCAAATAATAGCGCAAATAATAGCGTCAAATAATAGAGCCAAATATTCATAATAGCGCCAAATATTTGGCGCCATATATTCATAGTTGCGCCAAATATTTTTTGGCGCCAAATATTCATAACAGCGCCAATATTTTGACATTCAATATATTTTTAGTGTTATTTTAACATTCAATATAGTAGCACCAAATATATTTTCAGTGTTATTTTAATATTCATAATAGGGCCAATATTTTAATAGCACCAATATATTAATAGCGCCAATAATAGCGCCAGAGAATGGTGCCAAATATTATTTGGCGCCAAATAATAGCGCCGATATTTTAACATTCATTAATAGTGCCAAATATTCATAATAGTGCCAATATATTAATAGCGGCATATAATTGTGCCTAATAATATGCCAAATAATAGCACCAAATAATTGCGCCAAATAAATACGCCAATATATTACGCCAAATAATTGGGTCTTATAATTGCGCCAAATAATAGCGCCATATAATAGCGCCAAATAATTTTTTGGCGCCAAATATTCATAATAGCGCCAAAAAATAGCGCCAATAACAGCACCAAATAATAGCGCCAATATATTCATAGCGCCAAATAATTTTTCCAATATATTCATAATAGCGCCAATATATAATAGCGCCAAATAATAGCGCTAGTATATTCATAATAGTTCCAATATTAGCGCCAGTATTATCAAAGCGCCATTTATTCATAACAGCGCCAATATATTTATAGCGCCATATAATTGCACCTAATAATAGCGCCAAATAATAATGCCAAATAATTGTGCCAAATAAAAGCGCCAATATTTTAACATTCATTAACAATCCCAAATATTCATAATAGCGCCCATATATTAATAGTGCCAAATAATTGCACCCAAAAACAGCGCCAAATAATAGCGCCAAATAATAGCGCCAAATAATTGCGCCAAATAATTGTGCCAAATAACTACGCCAAATAATAGGGCCAAACAATACCACCAAATAATAGGGCCATATAATGGTGCCAAATATTTTTTGGCGCCAAATATTCATAATAGTGCCAAATATTCATAATAGTGCCAAAAAATAGCACCAAAAAATAGCGCCAAATAATAGCACCAATAATAGCGCTAAATAATAGCACTAATAATAATGCCAATATATTCATAGTGCCAAATAATAGCACCAATATATTCATAATAGCGCCAATATATAATAACACCCAATAATAGCGCCAATATATTTATAATAGTGCCAATAATAGCGCCAATAATAACGCCAATATATTCATAGCTCCATTTATTCATAATAGAGCCAATATATTTATAGCGAAAAATAATAACGCCAAATAATGGCGCCAAATGTTAGCGCCAAATATTCTTTGGCACAAAATATATAAATAGCACCAATATATTGCTCCAAATAATTGCGCCAAATAATTACGCCAAATAATTGCGCCAAATAATTGCGCCTAGTAATAGCGCCAAATAATAGCGTCATATAATAGCGCCAAATAGTTTTTGGCTCCAAATATTCATAATAGCCCCAAATAATAATGTCAAATAATAGTGCCAAATAATAGCGCCAATAATAGCGTCAAATTTTGGCGCCAATATTTAAACATTCAATAATAGCCCCAAAAAAAGCGCCAATAACAGCCACAATAATAGTGCCAATAATAGCACCATTATATAGCAACAATAATAGGGCTAATATATTCATAGCGTCATTTAATAGTGCCAAATAATAGCGCCATGTAATAGTGCCAAATATTGGCGCCATATAATAGCGACATATTATAGCGCCACACAATAGCGCCAAATAATAGCGCCATATAGTAGTGCCAAATATAATAGCGCCAAATAATAGCGCCAATAATATCGCCAATATTTTCATAGCGCCACTTAATAGGGCCAAATAATAGCGCCACATAATAGCGCCAAATATTAGCGCCATATAATAGCGCCATATAATAGCGCCATATAATAGCGCAAAATAATAGCACCATATAATAGCGCCAAATATAATAGCGCCAAATAATAGCGCCAAATAATAACACCAAATAATTTCACCAAATCATAGCACCAAATATTTGGTGCCAAATATTTATAATAGCGTCAAATAATAGCGCCAAATAATAGCACCAATAATGGCGCCACTAATAGAGCCAAATATTCATAAAAGCCCCAAATATTTGTCACCATATATTCATAGTAGTGCAAAATATGTTTTGGCACCAAATATTCTTAATAGCGCCAAATAATAGCGCCAAATTATAGTGCCAATAAAAGTGCCACCAAATTAATAGCGCCAATAAAAGCGCCAATATTTGGCACCAATAATATTTGTCACCAATACTTGGCGCCAATATTTGGCACTATTATTTGGCGCCAAATAAAAGCGCCAATATTTTGACATTCAATAATAGCGCCAAATATTCATAATAGCGCCAATATTTTAACATTCAATATATTTTCAGTGTTATTTTAACATTCAATTTAATAGCACCAAATATATTTTCAGTGCTATTTTAATATTCATAATAGCACCAATATTTTAATATCACTAATAATAGCGCCAAATAATAGCGCCAATATTTTAACATTCATTAGTAGCGTCATATATTCCTAATAGCGCCAAATAATATCGTCAAATAATTGCACCAGAAAACTGCACCAAATAACTGCGCCAAATAATCGCACCAAATAATATCGCCATATAATGGCGCCAAATATTTTTTGGTGCAAAATATTCATAATAGCGCCAAAAAATAGCGCAAAAAAAATAGTGCCAAAAATAGCGCCCATATATTCATTTACCCAAATAATAGCGCCAGTATATTCGTAATAGGGCCAATAATAGCGCCAAATAATAGCGCCAAATAATAATTCCAAATAATACTGCCAAATAATAGCGCCAAATATTTGGCTCCAAATATTCATAATAGCGCCAAATATTTGGAGCCATATATTCATAGTAGTGCCAAATATTTTTTGGTGCCAAATATTCATAATAGCACCAAATAATAGCCCAAATAAAAACACCAATTAATAGCCCCAAAAATAGCACCAATATTTGGCGCAAATATTTGGCACCAATAATATTTGACGCCAATATTTGGAACCAATATTTGGTGCTTTTATTTGGCACCAAATAATAGCGCCAATATTTTAACATTCAATATTAACGCCAAATATTCATAATAGCACCAATATTTTAACATTCAACATATTTTCAGTGTTATTTTAACATTCAATATAATAGCGCCAAATATATTTTCAATGTTATTTTAATATTCATAATAGCGCCAATATTTTAATAGTGCCAATATTTTAATAGTGCCAATAATAGCGCCAAATAATAGCGCCAAATAATAGTGCCAAAAAATAGCGCGAAAAATTAGCGCCAATATTTTAACATTCATTAACAGCGCCAAATATTCATAATAGCACCAATATATTAATGGCGGCAGATAATTGCACCTAATAATAGCGTCATATAATAGCGCCAAATAATTGCGCGAAATAACTGCGCCAAATAACGGCGCCAAATAATAGAGCCAAATAATAGCGCCATATAATAATGCCAAATATTTTATGGCACCAAATATTCATAATAGCGCCAAAAAATAGCTCCAAAACATAGCGCCATATGATAGGGCCAATAATAGCGCCAAATATTAGGGCCAATATTAGCGCCAATATATTCATACCGCCAAATAATAGCGCCAATATATTCATAATAGAGCCAATATATAAAAGCGCCAAATAATAGCGCCAGTATTCTCATAATAGTGCCAATCACAGTGTCAATAATAGCGTCAATATATTCATAGCGCCATTTATTCATAATAGCGCCAATATATTTATAGCACAAAATAATTGCGCCTAAAAATAGCGCCAAATAATTACACCAAATAATAGCGCCAATATTTTAACATTCATTAATAGCGCCGGATATTCATAATAGCACCAATATATTAATCACGCTAAATAATTGCGCCTAATATTAGTGTCAAATAATAAAGCCAAATAATAGCGCCATATAATAGCGCCAAATATTTTTTGGCGCCAAATATTCATATTAGCGCCAAAAAATAGCGCCAAATAATAGCGCCAATAATAGTGCCAATATATTCATAGCGCCAAATAATAGCGCCAATATATTCATAATAGTGCCAATAATACCGCCAATATATTCATAGCGCCATTTATTCATAATAGCCCCAATATATTTATAGCGCAAAATAATTGCACCAAATAATTGCGCCAAATAATTGCACCAAATAATTGTGCAAAATAATTGCGCCAATATATTAATAGCGCCAAATAATTACACCTAATAACAGCGCCAAATAATTGCGCCAAATATTTGTGCCAAATATTTGCGCCAAATAACTGCACCAAATAATAGCGTCAAATAAGACCACCAAATAATAGCACCATATAGTAGCACCAAATATTTTTTGGCGCCAAATATTCATAATAGCGCCAAGAAATAGCGCCATATAATAGCGCCAAATAATTGCGCCTAATAATAGCGCCAAATAATAGTGCCCTATAATAGTGCCAAATATTTTTTGGCACCAAATATTCATAATAGTGCAAAATAATAGCACCAATAATAGCGCCAATAATAGAATCAAATTATTGCGCCAATAATCGCGTCAATATTTGGAGATATTATTTTGCGCCAAATAATAGCGCCAATATTTAAATATTCAATAATAGCGCCAATAACATCACCAATAATAGCGCCAATAATAGCACCAATATATAGCGCCAATAATAGCGCCAATATATTCATAGCGCCATTTAATAACTCCAAATAATAGCGCCATATTATAGCGCCAAATATTAGTGTCATATAATAGCGCCATATAATAGCACCATATAATAGCGCCAAATAATAGCGCCAAATAATAGCGCCAAATATAATAGCTCCAAATAATAGCGCCAATATATATCGCCAATAATAGCGCCAATATATTCATAGCGCCATTTAATAGGGCAAAATAATAGCACCAAATATTAGCGCCATATAATAGCGCCAAATATTAACGCCATATAATAGCGCCAAATAATAGAGCCATTTAATAACAACAAATATAATAGCGCCAAATAATAGCGCCAAATAATAGTGCCAAATAATATTGCCAAATAATAGCACCAAATATTTGGCACCAAATATTCATAATAGCGCCAAATAATAGCGCCAAATAATAACGCCAAATAATAGAGACAAATATTCGTAATAACGCCAAATATTTGGCACCATATATTTACAGTAGCGCCAAATATTTTTTGGTGCCAAATATTCATAATAGCACCAAATAATAGCGCCAAATTATATCGCCAATAAAAGTGCCAAATAATAGCGCCAATAATAGCGCCAATACTTGGCACCAATATTTGGCACCAATAATATTTGGCGCCAATATTTGGTGCCATTATTCGGCACCAAATAATAGCGCCAAACATTCATAATAGCGCCAATATTTTAACATTCAATATATTTTCAGTGTTATTTTAACACTCAATATAATAGCGCCAAATATATTTTCAGTGTTATTTTAATATTCATAATAGCGCCAATTTTTTAATAGCACCAATAATAGCGTCAAATATTATTTTGCGCTAAATAATAGCGCCAATAATAGCGCAAGAGAATGGTGCCAAATATTATTTGACGCCAAATAATAGCGCCAATATTTTAACATTCATTAATAGTGCCGAATATTCATAATAGTGCCAATATATTAATAGCGGCATATAATTGCGCCTAATAATATGCCAAATAATAGCGTCAAATAATTGCGAAAAATAAATACGCCAATATATTACGCCAAATAATTGGGTCTTATAATTGCGCCAAATAATAGCGCCATATAATAGCGCCAAATAATTTTTTGGCGCCAAATATTCATAATAGCGCCAAAAAATAGCGCCAATTGTAGCACCAAATAATAGCGCCAATATATTCATAGCGCCAAATAATTTTGCCAATATATTCATAATAGCACCAATATATAATAGCGCCAAATAATAGCGCTAGTATATTCATAATAGTTCCAATATTAGCACCAGTATTATCATAGCGCCATTTATTCATAACAGCGCCAATATATTTATAGCGCCATATAATTGCACCTAATAATAGCACCAAATAATAATGCCAAATAATTGCGCCAAATAAAAGTGCCAATATTTTAACATTCATTAACAATGCCAAATATTCATAATAGCGCCCATATATTAATAGTGCCAAATAATTGCGCCTAAAAATAGCGCCAAATAATAGCGCCAAATAATTGCGCCAAATAATTGCGCCAAATAACTGCGCCAAATAATAGGGCCAAATAATACCGCCAAATAATAGGGCCATATAATGGTGCCAAATATTTTTTGGCGCCAAATATTCATAATAGTGCCAAATATTCATAATAGCGCCAAAAAATAGCGCCAAAAAATAGCGCCAAAAAATAGCGCCAAATAATAGCACCAATAATAGCGCCAAATAATAGCACTAATAATAATGCCAATATATTCATAGTGCCAAATAATAGCACCAATATATTCATAATAGCGCCAATATATAATAGCACCCAATAATAGCGCCAATATATAATAGCACCCAATAATAGCGCCAATATATTCATAATAGTGCCAATAATAGCGCCAATAATAACGCCAATATATTCATAGCTCCATTTATTCATAATAGAGCCAATATATTTATAGCGAAAAATAATAACGCCAAATAATAGCGACAAATGTTAGGGCCAAATATTTTTTGGCACAAAATATATAAATAGCACCAATATATTGCTCCAAATAATTGCGCCAAATAATTACGTCAAATAATTGCGCCAAATAATTGCGCCTAGTAATAGCGCCAAATAATAGCGCCATATAATAGCGCCAAATAGTTTTTGGCTCCAAATATTCATAATAGCCCCAAATAATAATGCCAAATAATAGTGCCAAATAATAGCGCCAATAATAGCGTCAAATTTTGGCGCCAATATTTAAACATTCAATAATAGCCCCAAAAAAAGCGCCAATAACAGCCACAATAATAGTGCCAATAATAGCACCATTATATAACAACAATAATAGGGCTAATATATTCATAGCGTCATTTAATAGTGCCAAATAATAGCGCCATGTAATAGTGCCAAATATTGGCGCCATATAATAGCGACATATTATAGCGCCACACAATAGCGCCAGATAAAAGCGCCATATAGTAGTGCCAAATATAATAGCGCCAAATAATAGCGCCAATAATATCGCCAATATTTTCAGAGCACCATTTAATAGGGCCAAATAATAGCGCCACATAATAGCGCCAAATATTAGCGCCATATAATAGCGCCATATAATAGCGCCATATAATAGCGCAAAATAATAGCGCCATATAATAGCGCCAAATATAATAGCGCCAAATAATAGTGCCAAATAATAACACCAAATAATTTCACCAAATCATAGCACCAAATATTTGGTGCCAAATATTTATAATAGCGTCAAATAATAGCGCCAAATAATAGCACCAATAATGGCACCACTAATAGAGCCAAATATTCATAAAAGCCCCAAATATTTGGCGCCATATATTCATAGTAGTGCAAAATATGTTTTGGCACCAAATATTCTTAATAGCGCCAAATAATAGCGCCAAATTATAGTGCCAATAAAAGTGCCAAATAATAGCGCCAAATTAATAGCTCCAATAAAAGCGCCAATATTTGGCACCAATAATATTTGTCACCAATACTTGGCGCCAATATTTGGCACTATTATTTGGCGCCAAATAAAAGCGCCAATATTTTGACATTCAATAATAGCGCCAAAAATTCATAATAGCGCCAATATTTTAACATTCAATATATTTTCAGTGTTATTTTAACATTCAATTTAATAGCACCAAATATATTTTCAGTGCTATTTTAATATTCATAATAGCACCAATATTTTAATATCACTAATAATAGCGCCAAATAATAGCGCCAATATTTTAACATTCATTAATAGCGTCATATATTCCTAATAGCGCCAATATATTAATAGTGACAAATAATTGCACCTTGTAATAGCGCCAAATAATATCGTCAAATAATTGCACCAGAAAACTGCACCAAATAACTGCGCCAAATAATCGCACCAAATAATATCGCCATATAATGGCGCCAAATTTTTTTTGGTGCAAAATATTCATAATAGCGCCAAAAAATAGCGCAAAAAAAATAGCGCCAATAATAGCGCCCATATATTCATTTACCCAAATAATAGCGCCAGTATATTCGTAATAGGGCCAATAATAGCGCCAAATAATAGTGCCAAATAATAACTCCAAATAATACTGCCAAATAATAGAGCCAAATATTTGGCTCCAAATATTCATAATAGCGCCAAATAATAGCGCCAAATAATAGTGCCAATAATAGCGCCAAATAATAGATCCAAATATTCATAATAGCACCAAATATTTGACGCTAATATTTGGAACCAATATTTGGCGCTTTTATTTGGCACCAAATAACAGCGCCAATATTTTAACATTCAATATTAACGCCAAATATTCATAATAGCACCAATATTTTAACATTCAACATATTTTCAGTGTTATTTTAACATTCAATATAATAGCGCCAAATATATTTTCAATGTTATTTTAATATTCATAATAGCGCCAATATTTTAATAGTGTCAATATTTTAATAGTGTCAATAATAGCGCCAAATAATAGCGCCAAATAATAGTGCCAAAAAATAGCGCGAAAAATTAGCACCAATATTTTAACATTCATTAACACCGCCAAATATTCATAATAGCACCAATATATTAATGGCGGCAGATAATTGCACCTAATAATAGCGTCATATAATAGCGCCAAATAATTGCGCCAAATAACTGCGCCAAATAACGGCGCCGAATAATAGAGTCAAATAATAGCGCCATATAATAATGCCAAATATTTTCTGGCACCAAATATTCATAATAGCGCCAAAAAATAGCTCCAAAACATAGCGCCATATGATAGGGCCAATAATAGCGCCAAATATTAGGGCCAATATTAGCGCCAATATATTCATACCGCCAAATAATACCGCCAATATATTCATAATAGAGCCAATATATAAAAGCACCAAATAATAGCGCCAGTATATTCATAATAGTGCCAATCACAGTGTCAATAATAGCGCCAATATATTCATAGCGCCATTTATTCATAATAGCGCCAATATATTTATAGCAAATAATTGCGCCTAAAAATAGCGCCAAATAATAGCGCCAAATAATTACACCAAATAATAGCGTCAATATTTTAACATTCATTAATAGCGCCGGATATTCATAATAGCGCCAATATATTAATCACGCTAAATAATTGCGCCTAATATTAGTGTCAAATAATAAAGCCAAATAATAGCGCCATATAATAGCGCCAAATATTTTTTGGCGCCAAATATTCATATTAGCGCCAAAAAATAGCGCCAAATAATAGCGCCAATAATAGTGCCAATATATTCATAGCGCCAAATAATAGCGCCAATATATTCATAATAGTGCCAATAATACCGCCAATATATTCATAGCGCCATTTATTCATAATAGCCCCAATATATTTATAGCGCAAAATAATTGCGCCAAATAATTGCGCCAAATAATTGCGCCAAATAATTGCACCAAATAATTGTGCAAAATAATTGCGCCAATAGCGCCAAATAATTACACCTAATAACAGCGCCAAATAATTGCGCCAAATATTTGTGCCAAATATTTGCGCCAAATAACTGCACCAAATAATAGCGTCAAATAAGACCACCAAATAATAGCGCCATATAGTAGCACCAAATATTTTTTGGCGCCAAATATTCATAATAGCGCCAAGAAATAGCGCCATATAATAGCGCCAAATAATTGCGCCTAATAATAGCGCCAAATAATAGTGCCCTATAATAGCGCCAAATATTTTTTGGCACCAAATATTCATAATAGTGCAAAATAATATCACCAATAATAGCGCCAATAATAGAATCAAATTATTGCGCCAATAATCGCGTCAATATTTGGAGATATTATTTTGCGCCAAATAATAGCGCCAATATTTAAATATTCAATAATAGCGCCAATAACATCACCAATAATAGCGCCAATAATAGCACCAATATATAGCGCCAATAATAGCGCCAATATATTCATAGCGCCATTTAATAACTCCAAATAATAGCGCCATATTATAGCGCCAAATATTAGTGTCATATAATAGCGCCATATAATAGCACCATATAATAGCGCCAAATAATAGCGCCAAATAATAGCGCCAAATATAATAGCTCCAAATAATAGCGCCAATATATATCGCCAATAATAGCGCCAATATATTCATAGCGCCATTTAATAGGGCAAAATAATAGCACCAAATATTAGCGCCATATAATAGCGCCAAATATTAGCGCCATATAATAGCGCCAAATAATAGAGCCATTTAATAACACCAAATATAATAGCGCCAAATAATAGCGCCAAATAATAGTGCCAAATAATATTGCCAAATAACAGCACCAAATATTTGGCACCAAATATTCATAATAGCGCCAAATAATAGCGCCAAATAATAGCGCCAATAATAACGCCAAATAATAGAGACAAATATTCGTAATAGCACCAAATATTTGGCACCATATATTTACAGTAGCGCCAAATATTTTTTGGTGCCAAATATTCATAATAGCAGCAAATAATAGCGCCAAATTATATCGCCAATAAAAGTGCCAAATAATAGCGCCAATAATAGCGCCAATACTTGGCACTAATATTTGGCACCAATAATATTTGGCGCCAATATTTGGTGCCATTATTCGGCACCAAATAATAGCGCCAAACATTCATAATAGCGCCAATATTTTAACATTCAATATATTTTCAGTGTTATTTTAACACTCAATATAATAGCGCCAAATATATTTTCAGTGTTATTTTAATATTCATAATAGCACCAATTTTTTAATAGCACCAATCATAGCGTCAAATATTATTTTGCGCTAAATAATTGCGCCAATTAATAGCGCCAAAAAATAGCGCCAATATTTTAACATTAATTAATAGCACCAAATATTCATAACAGTGCCAATATATTAATAGCGGCAAATAATTGCGCCTAATAATAGCGCCAAATAATAGCGCCAAATAAGTGCGCCAAATATTCATAATAGCGCCAAATATTCATAATAGCGCCAATATTTTAACATTCAATATATTTTCAGTGTTATTTTAACATTCAATTTAATAGCACCAAATATATTTTCAGTGCTATTTTAATATTCATAATAGCACCAATATTTTAATATCACTAATAATAGCGCCAAATAATAGTGCCAATATTTTAACATTCATTAATAGCGTCATATATTCCTAATAGCGCCAATATATTAATAGTGACAAATAATTGCACCTAGTAATAGTGCCAAATAATATTGTCAAATAATTGCACCAGAAAACTGCACCAAATAACTGCGCTAAATAATCGCACCAAATAATATTGCCATATAATGGCGCCAAATATTTTTTGGTGCAAAATATTCATAATAGCGCCAAAAAATAGCGCAAAAAAAAATAGCGCCAATAATAGCGCCCAAATATTCATTTACCCAAATAATAGCGCCAGTATATTCGTAATAGGGCCAATAATAGCGCCAAATAATAAAGCCAAATAATAACTCCAAATAATACTGCCAAATAATAGCGCCAAATATTTGGCTCCAAATATTCATAATATCGCCAAATAATAGCGCCAAATAATTGTGCCAATAATAGCGCCAAATAATAGATCCAAATATTCATAATAACACCAAATATTTGGAGCCATATATTCATAGTAGTGCCAAATATTTTTTGGTGCCAAATATTCATAATAGCATCAAATAATAGCCCCAATAAAAGCACCAATTAATAGCACCAATAATAGCACCAATATTTGGCACAAATATTTGACACCAATAATATTTGACGCCAATATTTGGAACCAATATTTGGCGCTTTTATTTGGCACCAAATAATAGCGCCAATATTTTAACATTCAATATTAACGCCAAATATTCATAATAGCACCAATATTTTAACATTCAACATATTTTCAGTGTTATTTTAACATTCAATATAGTAGCGTCAAATATATTTTCAATGTTATTTTAATATTCATAATAGCGCCAATATTTTAATAGTGTCAATATTTTAATAGTGCCAATAATAGCGCCAAATAATAGCGCCAAAAAATAGCGCGAAAAATTAGCGCCAATATTTTAACATTCATTAACAGCGCCAAATATTCATAATAGCACCAATATATTAATGGCGGCAGATAATTGCACCTAATAATAGCGTCATATAATAGCGCCAAATAATTGCGCGAAATAACTGCGCCAAATAACGGCGCCAAATAATAGAGCCAAATAATAGCGCCATATAATAATGCCAAATATTTTCTGGCACCAAATATTCATAATAGCGCCAAAAAATAGCTCCAAAACATAGCGCCATATGATAGGGCCAATAATAGCGCCAAATATTAGGGCCAATATTAGCGTCAATATATTCATACCGCCAAATAATAGCGCCAATATATTCATAATAGAGCCAATATATAAAAGCGCCAAATAATAGCGCCAGTATATTCATAATAGTGTCAATCACAGTGCCAATAATAGCGCCAATATATTCATAGCGCCATTTATTCATAATAGCGCCAATATATTTATAGCACAAAATAATTGCGGCTAAAAATAACGCCAAATAATAGCGCCAAATAATTACACCAAATAATAGCGCCAATATTTTAACATTCATTAATAGCGCCGGATATTCATAATAGCGCCAATATATTAATCACGCCAAATAATTGCGCCTAATATTAGTGTCAAATAATAAAGCCAAATAATAGCGCCATATAATAGCGCCAAAAAATAGCGCCAAATAATAGCGCCAATATATTCATAATAGTGCCAATAATACCGCCAATATATTCATAGCACCATTTATTCATAATAGCCCCAATATATTTATAGCGCAAAATAATTGCGCCAAATAATTGCGCCAAATAATTACGCCAAATAATTGCACCAAATAACTGTGCAAAATAATTGCGCCAATATATTAATAGCGCCAAATAATTACACCTAATAACAGCGCCAAATAATTGCGCCAAATATTTGTGCCAAATATTTGCGCCAAATAACTGCACCAAATAATAGCGTCAAATAAGACCACCAAATAATAGCGCCATATAATAGCACCACATATTTTTTGGCGCCAAATATTCATAATAGCGCCAAGAAATAGCGCCATATAATAGCGCCAAATAATTACGCCTAATAATAGCGCCAAATAATAATGCCCTATAATAGCGCCAAATATTTTTTGGCACCAAATATTCATAATAGTGCAAAATAATAGCACCAAATAATAGCGCCAATAATAGAATCAAATTATTGCGCCAATAATCGCGTCAATATTTGGAGATATTATTTTGCGCCAAATAATAGCGCCAATATTTAAATATTCAATAATAGCCCCAATAAAAGCGCCAATAACATCACCAATAATAGCGCCAATAATAGCACCAATATATAGCGCCAATAATAGCGCTAATATATTCATAGCGCCATTTAATAGCTCCAAATAATTGCGCCATAATATAGCGCCAAATATTAGTGCCACATAATAGCGCCATATAATAGCACCATATAATAGCGCCAAATAATAGCGCCAAATATAATAGCTCCAAATAATAGCGCCAATATATATCGCCAATAATAGCGCCAATATATTCATAGCACCATTTAATAGGGCAAAATAATAGCACCAAATATTAGCGCCATATAATAGCGCCATATAATAGCGCCAAATAATAGAGCCATTTAATAACACCAAATATAATAGCGCCAAATAATAGCGCCAAATAATAGTGCCAAATAATATTGCCAAATAATAGCACCAAATATTTGGCACCAAATATTCATAATAGTGCCAAATAATAGCGCCAATAATAACGCCAAATAATAGAGACAAATATTCGTAATAGCACCAAATATTTGGCACCATATATTTACAGTAGCGCCAAATATTTTTTGGTGCCAAATATTCATAATAGCACCAAATAATAGCGCCAAATTATATCGCCAATAAAAGTGCCAAATAATAGCGCCAATAATAGCGCCAATACTTGGCACCAATATTTCGCACCAATAATATTTGGCGCCAATATTTGGTTCCATTTTTTGGCACCAAATAATAGCGCCAAACATTCATAATAGCGCCAATATTTTAACATTCAATATATTTTCAGTGTTATTTTAACACTCAATAATAGCGCCAAATATATTTTCAGTGTTATTATAATATTCATAATAGCGCCAATTTTTTAATAGCACCAATAATAGCGTCAAATATTATTTTGCGCTAAATAATAGCGCCAAATAATAGCGCCAAAAAATAGCGCCAATATTTTAACCTTAATTAATAGCACCAAATATTCATAACAGCGCCAATATATTAATAGCGGCAAATAATTGCGCCTAATAATAGCGCCAAATAATAGCGCCAAATAAGTGCGCCAAATATTTGCGCCAAATAACTATGCCAAATAATAGGGCCAAATAATAACGCCAAATAATAGTGCCATATAATAGCGCCAAATATTTTTTTTCGCCAAATATTCATAATAGCGCCAAAAAATAGCTCCATATAATCGCGCCAATAATAGCGCCAGATAATAGCACCAATATATTCATTGCGGTATTTATTCATAATAGCGCCAATATATTTATTTCGCAAAATAATTGTGCATAATAATATCGCCAAATAATTGCGCCAAATAATTGTGCCAAATAATTGCACAAAATAATTGCGCCTAATAACAGCGCCAAATAATAACGCCATATAATAGCGCAAAATATTTTTTGGCACAAAATATATAAATAGCGCCAATATATTGCGCCAAATAATTGTCTAAATAATTGCACCAAATAATTGCACCAAATAATTGCGCCTAATAATAGCGCCAAATAATAGCACCATATAATAGCGCCAAATACTTTTTGGTACCAAATATTAATAATAGCGCCAAATAATAGCACCAAATAGTAGAGCCAATAATAACATCAAATTATGGCGCAAATAATCACGCCAATATTTGGCACCAATATTTGGCACCAAATAATAGCGCCAATATTTAAACATTCAATAATAGCGTCAATAAAAGTACCAATAACAGCACCAATAATAGCGCCAATAATAGCGCCAATATATAGCGCCAATAATAGCGCCAGTATATTCATAGTGCCATTTAATAGGGCCAAATATTTTTTGGCGCAAAATATATAAATAGCGCCAATATATTGCGCCAAATAATTTTGTCAAATAATTGGCCCAAATAATTGCACCAATATATAGCGCCAATAATAGTGCTGATATATTCATAGCGCCAATAATAGTGCTGATATATTCATAGCGCCATTTAATAGGGCCAAATAATAGCGCCATATAATAGCGCCATATATAATAGCGCCAAATAATAGAGCCATATATTTGGCGCCAAATATTCATAATAGCACCAAATAATAGCACCAACTAATAGAGCCAAATATTACTAATAGCACCAAATATTTGGCGCCATATATTCATAGTAACGCCAAATATTTTTTGGCGCCAAATATTCATAATAGCGCCAAATAATAGCGCTAAATTATAGCGCCAATAAAGCACCAAATAATAGCGCCAATATTTGGCACCAATAATATTTGGCGCCACTATTTGTTGTTATTATTTGGCGCCAAATAATAGCACCAATATTTTAATATTCAATAATAGCGCCAAATATTCATAATATCACCAATATTTTAACATTCAATATATTTTCAGTGTTATTTTTACATACAATATAATAGCGCCAAATATATTTTCAGTGTTATTTTAATATTCATAATAGCGCCAATATTTTAATAGCACTAATATTTTAAAAGCGACAATAATAGCGCCAAATACTATTTGGCGCCAAATAATAGTGCCAAAAAATAGCGCCAATAATAGCGCCAAAAAATAACGTCAATAATAGCGCCAAATAATAGCGCCAATAATAGTGCCAATATATTCATAGCGCTAAATAATAGTGCCAATATATTCATAATAGCGCCAATATATTATAGCGCCAAATAATAGCACCGGTATATTCATAATAGTGCCAATAATAGAGCAAATATATTCATAGCACCATTTATTCATAATAGTGCCAATATATTTATAGCGCCAAATAATTGCGCCTAATAATAGCTCCAAATAATTGCGCCAATATTTTAACATTCATTAATATCCCCAATTATTCATAATAGCACAAATATATTAATAGCGCCAAATAATTGCACCAAATATTTGAGCCTAATAACTGTTCCAAATAATAGCGTCATATAATAGCGCCAAATATTTTTTGGCACAAAATATATAAATATCGCCAATATATTGTGCCAAATAATTGCGTCAAATAATTGCGCCTAATAAAAGCGAATAATAATAGCGTCAAATAATAGCGTCAAATAAGTGCGCCAAATATTTGCGCCAAATAACTATGCCAAATAATAGGGCCAAAAAATAGCGCCAAATAATAGCGCCATATAATAGCGCCAAATATTTTTTGGCGCCAAATATTCATAATAGCGCCAAAAAATAGCTCCATATAATCGCGCCAATAATAGCGCCAAATAATAGCACCAATATATTGGCGCGATTATTGATGCCATAATTTGACGCTATTATTCGGCGCTATTATTTGGCCGTATTTTTAATATTTGGCGCCAAAAAATATTTGGCGCTATTATTTGACGCTATTATTAGGCACAATTATTTGGTGCAATTATTTGGCACAATATATTGGTGTTATTTATATATTTTGCGCCAAAAAATATTTGGTGCTATTATATGGAGCTATTCTTTGGAGATGTTATTAGGCGCAATTATTTTGCGCACTTATTTGGCGCACTTATTTGGCACAATTATTTGGCGCAATTATTTGGCGCTCTTATTTGGCGGTATTATTAGGCACAATTATTTTGCGCTATAAATATATAGACGCTATTATGAATAAATGGTGCTATGAATATATTGGCGATATTATTGGCACTATTATGAATATATTGGCGCTATTATTTGGCGCTATTATAAATTGGCACTATTATGAATATATTGGCGCTATGAATATATTGGCGCTATTATTTGGCGCTATTATTGGCGCTATTATTTGGCGCTATTTTTTGGCACTATTTTTTGGTGCTATTATGAATATTTGGTGCCAAAAAATATTTGGCGCTATTATATGGCGCTATTATTTGGCGCAGTTATTTGGCGCAAATATTTGGCGCTATTATTTGGCGCTATTATTAGGCGCAATTATATGTTGGCACTATTATGAATATATTGGCGCTATTATTTGGCGCTACGAATATATTGGTGCTATTATTGGTGATATTTTTTGGCTCTATTGTTTGGCGCTATTTTTTGGTGATATTTTTTGGCGTTACTATGAATATTTGGTGCCAAAAAATATTTGGCGCTATTATATGACGCTATTATTTTTCGCTATTATTTGGTGCTATTATTTGGCGCTCTTATTTGGCGCAGTTATTTGGCGCTATTTTTTGGCGCTATTATTAGGCGCAATTATTTGGCGCTATTAATATATTGGCGCTATTATGAATATTTGGCGATATTAATGAATGTTAAAATATTGGCTCTATTATTTGGGGCAATTATTTGGCGCAATTATTTGGCGCTATTATTAGGCGCTATTATTTGGGGCTATAAATATATTGCCGCTATTATGAATAAATGGCGCTATGAATATATTGGCACTATTATGAATATACTGGGGCTCTTATTTGGCGCTATTATATATTGGAGCTATTATCAATATATTGGTGCTATTATTTGGCGCTATGAATATATTGGCGCTATTATATGGCGCTATTTTTTTGCGCTATTTTTTGGCGATATTATTTGGTGCTATTATGAATATTTGGCGCCAAAAAATATTTGGCGCTATTATATGGCGCTATTATTTGGCGCTATTATTTGGCGCTATTATTTGGCGTAGATATTTGGCGCAGTTATTTGGCTTAATTATTTGGCGCTATTATTTGGCACTATTTTTAGGCACAATTATTTCCCGTTATTAATATATTAGCGCTATTATGAATATTTGGCACTATTAATGAATGTTAAAATATTGACGCTATTATTTGGCGCTATTATTTGGCGCCAAATAATATTTGGCACTATTATTTGACGTTATTATTGGCGCTATTAAAAATTTGGTGCTATTAAAATATTGGCGCTATTATGAATATTAAAATAACACTGAAAATATATTTGGCGCTATTATTGAATGTTAAAATATTGGCGCTATTATTTGGTGCCAAATAATAGCGCCAAATATTAGCGCTATTATTGGCGCTATTATTTGGCGCTATTATGAATATTTGGTGCCAAAAAATATTTGGCGCTACTATGAATATATTGCGCTATTATTTGGCGAAATTTTTTGGCGCTATTATATTTGACGCTATTATATGACGCTATTATTTGGTGCTATTATATGGCGCTATTATATCGCGCTATTATATGGCGCTAATATTTGACGCTATTATATGGCGCTATTATTTGGCCCTATTAAATGGTGCTATGAATATATTGGCGATATTATTGGCGTTAAATATTGGTGCTATTATTTGGTGCTATTATATTTGGTGCTACTATATGGCGCTATTATTTGGCGCTATTATATGGGGCTATTATACGGCGTCAATATTTGGCGCTATTATATGGCACTATTATTTGGCACTATTGAATGGCTCTACAAATATATTGGCGCTATTATTGGCGCTATATAATGGCTCTATTTTTTGTGCTGTTATTGGCAATTTTATTGGCGCTATTATAGAATGTTTAAATATTGGCGCTATTATTTGGCCCAAAATAATAGCGCCAAATATTGGTGCAATTATTGGCGCCATAATTTGATGCTATTATTGGCGCTATTTTTTGGCGCTATTATATGGCGCAATTTTTTTGCGCTATTATATTGTGCTATTATTTGGCGCAGTTATTTGGTGCATTTATTTGGCACAATTATTTGGCGCTATTATTTGGCGCTATTATTAGATACAATTATTTTCTGCTATTAATATATTGGAGCTATTATGAATATTTGGTGCTACTAATTAATGTTAAAATATTGGCACTATTTTTTGGCGCTATTTTTTTGCGCTATTATTTGGTACTATTATTTGGTGTCAAATAATATTTGGTGCTATTATTTGGCGCTATTATATTTGGCGCTGTTATATGGCGCTATGATTTGCGCTATTATATGGGGCTATTATATGGCACTAATATTTGGTACTATTATATGAGGCTATTATTTGGCGCTATTAAATGGCGCTATAAATATATTGGCGCTATTATTGGTGCTGTTATTCGCACGATTATTGAATGTTTAAATATTGGCGCTATAATTTGGCGCAAAATAATAGCACAAAATATTGACGTGATTATTGGCGCCATAATTTGATGCTATTATTGGTGCTATTATTTGGCTCTATTATTTGACGGTATAATAAATATTTGGTGCCAAAAAATATTTGGCGCAATTATTTGGCGCTATTTATATATTTTCCGCCAAAAAATATTTTGCGCTATTATATGCCGCTATTATTTGGCGCTGTTATTAGGCACAATTATTTTGCGCAATTATTTGACGCAATTATTTGGCGCAATTATTTGGCGCAATTATTTGGTGCTATTATTTGAGGCTATTATTAGGCACAATTATTTTGCGCTATAAATAAATTGGCGCTATTATGAATAAATGGCGCTATGAATATATTGGCACTATTATTGGCACTGTTATGAATATATTGTCGCTATTATTTGGTGCTATTATATATTAGCACAATTATGAATATATTGGCACTATTATTTGGCGCTATGAATATATTGGTGCTATTATTGGCTCCAAAATTTAACGCTATTATTGGCGTTATTATTTGGCGCTATTATTTGGTGCTATTATGAATATTTGGTGCCGAAAAATATTTGGCGCAGTTATTTGGCTAAAATATTTGGCGCACTTATTTGGCGCTATTATTTGGTGCTCTTATTAGGCGCACTTATTTGGCGCTATTAATATATTGGCGCTATTATGAATATTTGGCATTATTAATGAATGTTAAAATATTGGCACTATTATTTGGAGCAACTATTTGGCACAATTATTTGGCACTATTATTAGGCGCAATTATTTGGCGCGATAAATATATTGGCGCTATTATGAATTAATGGCACTATGAATATATTGGCTCGATTATTGGCGCTATTATTGACACTATTATGAATATACTGGCGCAATTATTTGGCGCTATAATATATTGGCGCTATTATTTGATGCTATTTTTTTGCGCTATTTTTTGGCGCTATTATGAATATTTTGCGCCAAAAAATATTTGGTGCAAATATTTGGCGCAATTATTTAGCGCTATTATTTGGCGCAATTATTTGCCGTTATTAATATATTGGCGCTATTATGAATATTTGGCGCTTTTAATGAAGGTTAAAATATTGGCGCTATTTTTTAGCGCTATTATTTTGCGCTATTATTTAGTGCCAAATAATATTTGGTGCTCTTATTTGGCGCTATTATTAGCGCTATTAAAATATTGGCACTATTAAAATATTGGCGCTATTATGAATATTAAAATAACACTGAAAATATATTTGGCTCTATTATATTGAATGTTAAAATAATACTGAAAATATATTCAATGTTAAAATATTGGCGCTATTATGAATAGTTGGCGCTATTATGAATATTTGGTGCTATTATTGAATGTTAAAATATTGGCACTATTTTTTGGCGCCAAATAATAGCACCAAATATTGGCGCCAATTATTGGCGCCAAATATTATTGGCGCCAAATGTTGGCACCAAATATTGGCGCTATTATTTGGTGCTTTTATTGGTGCTATAATTTGGCGCTATTATGGATATTTGGCGCGAAAAAATATTTGGCGCTACTATGAATATATGGCGCCAAATATTTGGCGCTATTATTTGGCGATATTATTTGGCGGTATTATTGGCCCTATTATTTGGCACTATTATGAATATTTGGCACAAAATATTTGTCGCTATTATTTGGTGATATTATTTGACGCTATTATTTGGCGCTATTATTTGACGATATTATTTGACGCTATTATTTGGCGCTATTATTTGGCGCTATTATTTGACGCTAATATTTGTCGCTATTATTTGACGATATTATTTGACGCTATTATTTGGCGCTATTATTTGGCGCTATTATTTGACGCTAATATTTGTCGCTATTATTTGACGCTATTATTTGGCGCTATTATTTGGCCCAATTATGAATATTTGGCGCCAAATATTTGGCGCTATTATTTGGCGATATTATTTGGTGTTATTATTGGCCCTATTATTTGGCACTATTATGAATATTTGGCACAAAATATTTGTCGCTATTATTTGGCGATATTATTTGACGATATTATTTGGCGCTATTATTTGGCGCTATTATATTTGGCGCTATTATATGGCGCTATTATTTGGCGCTATTATATGTCGCTATTATATGACGCTAATATTTGGCGCTATTATATGGTGGTATTATTTGGCCCTATTAAATGGCGCTATGAATATATTGGCGCTATATATTGGCGTGATTATTTGGCGCTATTATATTGTGCTATTATTTGGCGTAATTATATGGCGCTATTATATGGTGCTAATATTTGGCGCTATTATATGACGCCATTTTTTGGTGCTATTAAATGGCGCTATGAATATATTGGCGCTCTTATTGGCGCTATATATTGGCGCTATTATTGACGCTATTATTGGCGCTATCATTGGTGATCTTATTGGCTCTTTTATTGCCACTGTTATTGAATGTTTAAATATTGGCGCTATTATTTGGCGCCAAATATTGGTGCCAAATATTGGCGCGATTATTGGCGCCATAATTTGACGCTATTATTGGCTCTATTATTTGACGCTATTATTTAGCGCCATTATTTGGCGTTATTATGAATATTTGCCCCCAAAAAATATTTGGCGCTATTATATGGCTCTATTATTAGGCGTAATTATTTGGCACAATTATTTGGTGCAATTATTTGGCGCAATTATTTGGTGCAATATATTGGTGCTATTTATATATTTTGCGCCAAAAAATATTCGGCGATATTACATGGTGCTATTATTTGGCGCTGTTATTAGGCGCTATTATTTTGCTCAATTATTTGGCGCAATTATTTAGCGCTATTATTTGTTGCAATTATTTTGTGCTATAAATATATTGGTGCTATTATGAATAAATGGCGCTATGAATATTTTGGCGCTATTATTGGCACTATTATGAATATATTGGTGCTATTATTTGGCGCTATTATATATAGGGGCTATTATGAATATATTGGCGCAATTATTTGGTGCTGTAAATATATTGGCGCTATTATTGGTGCTATTATTTGGAGCTATTATTGGCGCTATTATATGGTGCTATTTTTTGGCGCTATTATTTGGTGCTATAAATATATTGGCGCTATTATTGGCGCTATTATATGGTGCTATTTTTTTGCCGCTATTAATATATTGACGCTATTATGAATATTTGGCGCTATTAATGAAGGTTAAAATATTGGCACAATTTTTTGGCGCTATTATTTTGCGCTATTATTTTGCGCTATTATATGGTGCTATTTTTTGGCGCAATTATTTGGTGCTATAAATATATTGGCGCTATTATTTGGTGCTATAAATATATTGGCGCTATTATTGGCGCTATTATATGGTGCTATTTTTTTGCCGCTATTAATATATTGACGCTATTATGAATATTTGGCGCTATTAATGAAGGTTAAAATATTGGCACAATTTTTTGGCGTTATTATTTTGTGCTATTATTTGGCGCCAAATAATATTTGACGCTATGAAAATATTGTCACTATTAAAATATTGGCACTGTTATGAATATTGAAATAACACTGAAAATATATTTGGCTCTATTTTATTGAATGTTAAAATAACACTGAAAATATATTGAATGTTAAAATATTGGCGCAATTATGAATATTTGGTGCTATTATTGAATGTTAAAATATTCGCGCTATTATTTGGCGCCAAATAATAGCACCAAATATTGGCGCCAAATATTATTGGTGCCAAATATTGGCCCCAAATATTATTGGTGCCAAATATTGGCCCCAAATATTGGCGCTATTTTTGGCGCTTTTATTGGCGCTATAATTTGGCGCCAGTATTTGGCGCTATTATGGATATTTGGCTCCAAAAAATATTTGGCGCTACTATGAATATATGGCGCCAAATATTTGGCGCTATTATGAATATTTGGCGCAAAATATTTGGTGCTATTATTTGACGATATTATTTAGCGCTATTATTTGGCGCTATTATTTGGCGCTATTATATTTCGCGCTGTTATATGGCGCTATTATTTGGCGCTATTATATGGCGCTATTATATGGCGTTAATATTTGGCGCTGTTATATGGTGCTATTATTTGGCCCTATTAAATGGCGCTATGAATATATTGGCGCTATATATTGGTGTGATTATTTGGCATTATTATATGGGGCTATTATTTGGCGCAATTATATGGTGCTATGAATATATTGGTGATATTATTGGTGCTATTATTGGAGCTGTTATTGGCGCTTTTATTGGCTCTATTATTGAATGTTTAAATATTGGCACTATTATTTGGCGCCAAAGATTGGTGCCAAATATTGGCGTGATTATTGGTGCCATAATTGGACGCTATTATTGGCTCTATTATTTGGCGTCATTATTTGGCGCCATTAGCGCTATTATTTGGCACTATTATTAGGCGCAATAATTTGGCGCAATATATTGCCGCTATTTATATATTTTGTGCCAAAAAATATTTGGTGGTATTATATGACGCTATTATTTGGCGCTGTTATTAGGCGCAATTATTTTGCGCAATTATTTGGCGCAATTATTTGGCGCACTTATTTGGCGCAATTATTTTGCGCTATAAATATATTGGCGCTATTATGAATAAATGGCGCTATGAATATATTGGCGCTATTATTGGCGCTATTATTGGCACTATTATGAATATTTTGGTGCTATTATTTGGCGCTATTATATATTGGCGCTATTATGAATATATTGACGCAATTATTTGGCGCTATGAATATATTGGTGCTATAATTGGCGTTATTATTCGGCGCTACTATTGGCGCTATTATATGGTGCTATTTTTTGGCGCTATTATGAATATTTGGCGCCTAAAAGTATTCGGCGCTATTATATGGCGCTTTTATTTGGCGCTATTATTTGGCGCAGTTATTAGGCGCAATTATTTTCCGCTATTAATATATTGGCGCTATTATGAATATTTGGCGCTATTAATTAATGTTAAAATATTAGCACTATTTTTTTGTGCAAAATAATATTTGGCGCTATTATTTGGCACTATTATTGGCGCTATTAAAATATTGGCGCTATTAAAATATTGGGGCTATTATGAATATTAAAATAACATTGAAAATATATTTGCCGCTATTATATTGAATGTTAAAATAACACTAAAAATATATTGAATGTTTAAATATTGGCGCTGTTATGAATATTTGGCGCTATTATTGAATGTTAAAATATTGGTGCTATTATTTGGTGCCAAATAATGGAGCCAAATACTGGTGCCAAATGTTGGCACCAAATATTATTGGTGTCAAATATTGGCGCTATTATTAGCGTTATTATTTGGCGCTTTTATTGGCGTTATTATTTAGCGCTATTATGAATATTTGGAGCCAAAAAATATTTGGCGCTACTATGAATATATGGCGCCAAATATTTGGCGCTAATATGAATATTTGGCTCTATTATTTGGCGCTATTATTGGCGCTATTATTTGGCTCTATTATGAATATTTGACGCCAAATATTTGGTGCTATTATTTGGCGATATTATTTGGCGCTATTATTTGGCACTATTATGTGGCGCTATTATATTTGGCGCTATTATGTGGGGATATTATTTGGCGCTATTATATGGCGCTAATATTTGGCGCTATTATATGGCGCTAATATTTGTCGCTATTATATGCGCTATTATTTGGCCCTATTAAATGGCGCTATGAATATATTGGCGCTATTATTGGGGATATATTTTGGCTCTATTTTTTGGCGCTATTATTTGGCGCAGTTATTTGGATCAAATATTTTGTGCACTTATTTGGCGCTATTATTTGGTGCTATTATTAGGCGCACTTATTTGGCGCTATTAATATATTGGCGCTATTATGAATATTTGGCATTATTAATGAATGTTAAAATATTGGAACTGTTATTTGGAGCAATTATTTTGCGCAATTATTTGGCACTATTATTAGGCGCAGATATTTGGCGCTATAAATATATTGGCGCTATTATCAATTAATTGTGCTATGAATATATTGGCGCTATTATTGGCAATATTATTGGCACTATTATGAATATATTGGCTCTATTATTTGGCGCTATAATATATTGGCGCTATTATGAATATATTGGCGCTATTATTTGGCGCTATGAATATATTGGCGCTATTATTGGCGCTATTATTCGGCGCTATGATTGGCGCTATTTTTTTTGGGCTATTTTTTGGCGCTATTTTTTGGCGCTATTATGAATATTTGGCGCCAAAAAATACTTGGCGCAAATATTTGGTGCAATTATTTAGCGCTATTATTAGGCGCAATTATTTGCTGTTATTAATATATTGGCGCTATTATGAATATTTGGCGCTACTAATGAAGGTTAAAATATTGGCGCTACTTTTTAGCGCTATTATTTGGCGCCATATAATATTTGGCACTATTATTGGCGCTTTTAAAATATTGGCGCTATTAAAATATTGGCGGTATTACGAATATTAAAATAACACTGAAAATATATTTGGCTCTATTATATTGAATGTTAAAATAGCAATGAAAATATATTGAATGTTAAAATATTGGCGCTATTATTTGGCGCCAAATAATAGCACTAAATATTGGCGCCAAATATTGGCGCCAAATATTACTGGTTCCAAATATTGGCGCTTTTATTTGGCACTTTTATTGGCACTATTATTTGGCACTATTATGGATATTTGGCGCCAAAAAATATTTGGCGCTACTATGAATATATGGCGCCAAATATTTGGCGTTATTATGAATATTTGGCGCTATTATATGGCGCTATTATGAATATTTGGCGCCAAATATTTGGTGCTATTATTTGGCGATATTATTTGGCGCTATTATTGGCCCTATTATTTGGCGCTATTATGAATATTTTGTGCCAAATATTTGGTGCTATTATTTGACGATATTATTTAGCGCTATTATTTGGCGCTATTATTTGGCGCTTTTATATTTGGCGCTATTATATGGCACTGTTATTTGGCGCTATTATATGGCACTATTATATTGCGCTAATATTTGGCGCTATTATATGGTGCTATTATTTGGCCCTATTAAATGGTGCTATAAATATATTAGCGCTATATATTGGGATGATTATTTGGCGCTATTATAAGGCACTATTATTTGATGCAATTATATGACGCTATTATATGGTGCTAATATTTGGCGCTGTTATATGGCACCATTATTTGGTGCTATTAAATGGCGCTATGAATATATTGGCACTATTAATGGCACTATATATTGGCGTATTGGCGCTATCATTGGTGCACTGTTATTTGGCGCTTTTATTGGGCTCAATAATTTGGCGCAATTATTTTTCACAATATATTGGCACTATTTATATATTTTGCTCCAAAAAATATTTGGCACTATTATATGGTGCTATTATTTGGCGTTGTTATTAGGAGCAATTATTTTGCGCAATTATTTGGGGCCATTATTTTGCGCTATAAATATATTCGCGCTATTATGAATAAATGGCGCTATGAATATATTGGTGCTATTATTGGCCCTATTATGAATATACTGGTGCTATTATTTGGTGCTATTATATATTGGCACTATTATAAAAATATTGGTGCAATTATTTGGTGCTATGAATATATTGGTGCTATTATTTGGCACTATTATTGGCGCTATTATATGGTGCTATTTTTTGGCGCTGTTATTTGGCGCTATTATGAATATTTGGCGCCTAAAAATATTTGGAACTATTATATGGCACTATTATTTGGCTCTATTATTTGGCGCTATTATTTGGCGCAGTTATTAGGCGCAATTATTTGCCGCTATTAATATATTGGCGCTATTATGAATATTTGGCGCTATTAATTAATGTTAAAATATTAGCACTATTTTTTAGCGCAAAATAATATTTAGCGCTACTATTTGGTGCAAAATAATATTTAGTGCTATTATTTTTTTTTAGTCAAATAGAGACATGAATTGGTCACCCAATTCATGCCCCAGAAAAATTTATTAAAACAAAAGTATTACAGTACATGCTCGAGGTGCAATGAGCTTACACCAACACTGACACCAACACCAACACAAGAAAGGAAAGCAATACATGATATTTAATCAAATAAGCTCAAACCGCAACTCATTAAAACTGCTTGAGATGTCCTGTCTTCATGGAAGGAATCACGTCGAGCCAAAAAAGCAGTATCTCCAGTCATGATCCAATTCTTCAAAATCAAAATAGTTCAAACAATAGGTGAACAATAGGTCCCATAGTAGTGTAGATAAGAGCATAGTAGGTCCCTGCCAACATCCAAAGAAGAAGATCCAAAATTTGTATTTATAAGTTAGCAAATAAGAGCAGAGAAAGGTGTCTTTAGCCATCTCATAGGCTATGAGAGCTCGCAAAAAACAGACAAGAAAACCAGAAAGTGGCATGCATCCTTCAAGAAGCCAGCACATATAGAATCCAGGCGTTCATGGGAGAAGCAATGCATATCAGCCCAAATCTTCAAAGAGAGTCTGTGAAGTCCAGCCATCACCCCAATGGATTATCTTCAAGCTCATGTGATGTACAAGACCCCAAAGAGATCACACCAGATCATCCAGCGAAACCGAACACGATCAATGCAGCCATCTTAAGACTTCCCAAAATAAGAACAGAAGCATCAAACATTCATGTTCATCTAGCCCAGAAAAAAAATATTCCTGTCCAAGACTGCATGCTGGGAACTATCACGAACAACAACCAAGCTCCAAAACCAACCATCAGAATTCTTAAAAAACAGTCCTCAATGCTGTTGTGCAAACCATCCAAATCAATCCTCTCTTCACTCTATTCTGACTTGGCCTCTACCAAGAGGAAGGGCTGCTCCCCAGAAAAAATACAGCAGCATCAAGAAGTCAGACATCAGAACATCAGCATCCAAAATGTGCGAAACTGCTCCACTGAAAACAGATCAGATCAGTTCTATACAGTTGATCCAGAACCATGTTTCAAAAAAATCAGAAGCAGCAGGAAGGTTTTATCTTCCAAGAAGTTGAGTATTCCAGCCAAATGAACCAGCAAAATCGGAGACTGTAGCAAAAGACACCTCAGAGGGCTTCAGAGTGATTGTCAAGTGTGAAAATCGGCAGACTCCAGAATCAGTGCCAGCAGCCCGCCCAACTCCAAACAGATCACCAAGCCATCCAGAAAAGGCATTAAAAGGAGGACTCCAAAAAGTAAGGATTTCAGTAGAGTAAACAGATGTTCAAGAGTGAAAAATAGTTTCAGAGTGAGAAAATCAGTTCATCCAACAAATAGAGCAGAAAACCAAAAGGAAGTATCACACAAAAATCGTGAACCAGATCAAAGCAGCCAAGATGGGTCTACCCAAATGCAGAGAAAGCACTCCAAATCAAACCTTTAAAACCAAATCCAGAAACAAAGGTCATCAGTAGTCCACAAGACAAAAGGTCATGCAAAGTTTATTGCCATGGGATACTCTTGAAATCAAAGTTTGGATCCTTATTGAATTCCTCAGCAACTTTGATAAACATCCTCTTTCTGATGTCCAGGTAAACTTGAGCAGTTATCTCACCATTCTTATACTTTCGAAATGTAGATGATTCATTTTCCCCGAACCAGGAGTCGAGCTCCTTTGGAAAATCCAGATCATAATCATACTGATAGGCATCTCTATATGCCGGGTCATTTTCATCAACTTCACTCGAGGAGTTGTCTGAATCAGAACCATCTGAGTTTTGTAGATATTCAGGCAGGGGCTCTAAAGGAATTGGTTGTGGAGGAACCTCAGGGTCAGGATTTTGAGCCGCAACTGATCTTGTGATGATGGTTCTTTCATAATTGATTTTGTCTCGATGTTTCCTAGTTTTCCTGGGGAGTGGAGTGATAAAACCATCTGAGTCAACAATGACCTTTTTGCCTTTTCGATCATTTAGATGAAAAGATTCCCCTACTTTAGGAATCTTCTCAACAACCTGGAGGGATTCCTCAAAAAGCCCATCTTTGTTAACCACATGACCCTCATATTTTTCATCTTCCTTCAAGGTTAGTTGGGTGGAATCCCTCTTATCTGCATCATCTTGCTGTTTGGTGACAGCAATAGCCTCATTGACAAATTCTGAGAGTGGGTCACGAGGTGTTTGAGAATTCAATTGAACATTTACCTCATCATCTCTTTCTTTGTTAACACAAACAGGTGTTTTTTCTTTGTCCTTAACCACCAGATCATCTTTTCTAAAGACAGAATTAGAAGGTCCAGCCATGATATCTTGATTGTTTTTATACTTTTCTGTCCAAACAGGTTTAAGACTTTTAAAACAAACATTGGATTTGTCACATTTGTTTGAATTGTGTCCTAATCTGAACCATTTGGAGCAGTAATCCGACAATCTTTCATAAAAAACTCCTTGGGAGAATGAAAGGTCTCCACTTTGAATCCAAATATTGGAGGGCAAATGTTGGGAAACATCCAACTCAATACAAATCCGAGCCATCGAGGGTCTTGAAAGCATTTTTGTTGCAAAATCTAACTTCAAAGGATTCCCAATAAGATTAGCAATGGGGAAGAGGGCTGCCTTCTTGAACAGGTGGAGAGGTAACTCTGGGAAGCAAACCCAGATAGGAACAATAGGGGATTCAGAATATGCATCAAACTCTGGAGTCCACTTAAGAATTTTCAAAAGACAACCTCCAAAGGACCATGACCTCTTGATCCAAAACCTATAGTAATCCTCCTCGGATGCAAATCGAAAAACAATGTGCGAGGGGTTTAGGAGACCGATTGAAAAACCCGTAAAGCCTATAGCTTCGAGAGATGATCGAAGATACTTCAAAGAAGGCCTTCGGTTCATAAATTTTCCAACCAAGACAAATTTTAAATCAGAAGAAAGCAAGTTTACCTCACTTGTTGAAAATGAAATCGCGGGTTGCCCGCAATGTCGAAAAAATTTAGGGCAAACATAAATTTCTTGCACCGCATCAGGTTGATCAGGAAGCGCATCTTTTGATTTGCCAGCGACAACATCAGCAAACGAACGAGAATCAAGCTTAGGGTTTGCCTCGCGCGACGGGTTCTGCAGGAGCGCTCCGCGGGTCTCCATCCTTCCTTCAATTATTCAATTTAGTGCTATTATTTGGCTCTATTATTGGCGCTATTAAAATATTGGTGCTATTAAAATATTGGCGCTATTATGAATATTAAAATAACACTAAAAATATATTTGGCACTATTATATTGAATGTTAAGATAACACTGAAAATATATTGAATGTTAAAATATTGGCGCTGTTATAAATATTTGGCGCTATTATTGAATGTTAAAATATTAGCGCTATTATTTGGCGCCAAATAATAGCGCCAAATACTAGCGCCAAATATTATTGGTCCCAAATATTGGCGCTATTATTTGGTGCTTTTATTGGCGTTATAATTTGGCGTTATTATTTAGCACTATTATGAATATTTTGCGGTGCCAAATATTTGTTGCTATTATGAATATTTGGCTGTATTATTTGGTGCTATTATTGGCGCTATTATTTTGCGCTATTATTCGGCGCTATTATGAATATTTTCCGCCAAATATTTGGTACTATTATTTGGCGATATTATTTGGCGCTATGATTTGACTCTATTATTTGGCGCTATTATATTTGGCGCTATTATTTTCCGCTATTATATGACGCTAATATTTGACGCTAATATTTGGCGCTATTATATGGAGCTATTATTTGGCCATATTAAATGGCGCTATGAATATATTGGCACTATATATTGGTGCTATTATTTGGCGCCATTATATTTGGCGCTATTATTTGGCGCTATTATATGGCGCTATTATATGACGCTATTATATGGCACTTATATTTGGCTCTATTATATGACGCTATTATTTGGCGTTATTATTTGGCGTAGTTATTAGGTGCAATTATTTGCCGCTATTAATATATTGGCGCTATTATAAATATTTGGCGCTATTAATTAATGTTAAAATATTAGCACTATTTTTTGGCGCAAAATAATATTTGGCGCAAAATAATATTTGGCGCTATTATTTGGTGGAAAATAATATTTGGCGCTATTATTTGGCTCTATTATTGGCGCTATTAAAATATTGGTGCTATTAAAATATTGGCGCTATTATGAATATTAAAATAACACTGAAAATATATTTGGCGCTATTATAATGAATGTTAAAATAACACTGAAAATATATTGAATGTATATTGGTGCTCTTATGAATATTTGGCGCAATTATTGAATGTTAAAATATTAGCGCTATTATTTGGCGCCAAATAATAGTGCCAAATACTGGCGCCAAATATTAATGGGGCCAAATATTGGCCACAAATATTGGCGCCATTATTGGCACTATTATTTGGCGCTTTTATTGGCGTTATAATTTGGCGTTATTATTTGGCGCTATTATGAATATTTGGCGGCGCCAAGTATTTGGTGCTATTATGAATATTTGGTTCTATTATTTGGCGCTATTGTTGGATCTATTATTTGGCGTTATTATTTGGTGCTATTATGAATATTTGGCGACAAATATTTGGTGCTATTATTTGGCGATATTATTTGGCGCTATTGTTTGGCACTATTATTTGGCGTTATTATATTTGGCGCTATTATTTGGCGCTATTATATGGCGCTAATATTTGGTGCTATTATATGGCGCTAATATTTGTCTCTATTATATGACGCTATTTTTTGGCCCTATTAAATGGCGCTATGAATATATTGGTGCTATTATTGGGGATATATATTGGAGCTATTATATTTGGCGTTATTATATGGCGCTATTATTTGGCGCTATTATATGACGCTATTATATGACACTATTATATGGAGCTAATATTTGGCGCTATTATATGGCGCTATTGTTTGGCGCTATTAAATTGCGCTATGAATATATTGGCACTATTATTGGCGCTATTGTTTGGCGCTATTAAATTGCGCTATGAATATATTGGCACTATTATTGGCACTATATATTGGCGCTATATATTGGCGCAATTATTGGCAATATATATTGGCGCTATTATTTGGCGCTATTATGAATATTTGGCGCCAAATATTTGGTGCTATTATTTGGCGATATTATTTGGCGCCATTATTTGGCACTATTATTTGGCGCTATTATATTTTGCGCTATTATATGGCGCTATTATTTGGCGCTATTATATGGCGCTAATATTTGGCGCTATTATATGGTGCTAATATTTGTCGCAATTATATGGCGCTATTATTTGGCCCTATTAAATGGCGCTATGAATATACTGGCTCTATTATTGGGATATATATTGGCGCTATTATATTTGGAGCTATTATATGGTGCTATTATTTGGTGCTATTATATGGCACTATTATATGACCCTATTATATGGAGCTAATATTTGGCTCTATTATATGGCGCTATTGTTTGGCGCTTTTAAATGGCGGTATGAATATAATGGCACTATTGCCGCTATATATTGGCACTATTATTGGCGCTGTTATTGGTGCTGTTATTGGCGCTTTTATTGGCGCTATTATTGAATGTTTAAATATTGGAGCGATTATTGGCGCCATAATTTGACGTTGTTATTTGGCGCAAAATAATAGCGCCAAATATTGGCACGATTATTGGCGCCATAATTTGTCGCTATTATTTGGCGCTATTATTTTGGCGCTATTATTTGGCGCTATTATGAATATTTGGCGCCAGAAAATATTTGGCACTATTATTAGGCGCAATTATTTAGCGCTATTATATGGCGCTATTTTTTGGTGCTATTATGGCACCAAAAAATATTTGGCGCTATTATATGGTGGTATTATTTGGCGCTATTATTTGGCGCGGTTATTTGTCGTAAATATTTGGCGCAATTATTTGGCGCTATTTATATATTTTGCGCCAAAAAATATTTGGCACTGTTATATGGTGCTATTATGTGCCGCTGTTGTTAGGTGAAATTATTTTGCGCACTTATTTGGCGTAATTATCTGTCGCAATTATTTGGCGCAATTATTTAGCGCTATTATTTGGCGCTATTTTCAGGCGCAATTATTTGGCGCAATTATTTGGCACAATTATTTGGCGCAATTATTTGGCGCTATTATTTGGCACTATGAATATATTGGTGCTATTTATATATTTTGCGCCAAAAAATATTTGGCGCTATTATATGACACTATTATTTGGCGCTGTTATTTGGAGCAATTATTTGGCGCTCTTATTTGGCGCAATTATTTGGCGCATTTATTTGGCGCAATTATTTGGCGCAATTATTTGGCGCTATTATTTGGCGCTATGAATATATTGGTGCTATTTATATATTTTTTACCTCAAAGTATTTGGTGCTATTATATGGCATTATTATTTGGCGCTGTTATTTGACGCTATTATTTGGCGCAGTTATTTATGCAAATATTTGGCGCTATTATTAGGCGCAATTATATGCCGCTATTAATGAATGTTAAAATATTGGTTCTATTAAAATATTGGCGCTATTATGAATATTAAAATAACACTGAAAAAATATTTGGTGCTATTATATTGAATGTTAAAATAACACCGAAAATATATTGAATGTTAAAATATTGATGCTATTATGAATATTTGGCGCTATTATTGAAGTTTAAAATATTGGCGCTATTATTTGGCGCCAAATAATAGCGCCAAATATTGGCGCCAAATATCATTTTCGCCAAATATTGGCTCAATTATTGGCGCTATTATTTGGCGCTTTTATTGGAGCTATAATTTGGCACTATTATTTGGCGCTATTATGAATATTTGGCACCAAAAAATATTTGGCACTTCTATGAATATATGGCGCCAAATAATTGGCGCTATTATGAATATTTGGCTCTATTATTTGGCTCTATTATTGGCACCATTATTTGGCGCTATTATGAATATTTGGCGCCAAATATTTGGCACTATTATTTGGCGATATTATTTGGCGCTATTATTTGGCTCTGTTATTTGGCGCTATTATATTTGGCGCTATTATTTGGAGCTATTATATGACACTATTATATGGCCCTAATATTTGACGCTATTATATGGCGCTACTATTTGGCCCTATTAAACGACTCTATGAATATATTGGCGCTATATATTGGCACGATTATTTGGCGCTATTATATTTGGCGCTATTATTTGGCGCTATTTTATGGCGCTATTATATGGCGCTATTATATGGTGCTAATATTTGGCGCTATTATATGGTGCTATTATTTGGTGCTATTAAATGGGACTATGAATATATTTGCGCTATTATTGGCGCCATTATTTGCGCTTTTATTGGTGCTGTTATTGGCGCTTTTATTGGCGCGATTATTGAATGTTTAAATATTGCCGCTATTACTTGGCACAAAATATTGGTGCCAAATATTGGCACCAAATATTGGCGCGATTATTGATGCCATAATTTGACGCTATTATTTGGCGCTATTATTTGGCCCTATTTTTAATATTTGGCGCCAAAAAATATTTGGCGCTATTATTAGGCACAATTATTTCGTGCAATTATTTGGCACAATATATTGGTGTTATTTATATATTTTGCGCCAAAAAATATTTGGTGCTATTATATGGAGCTATTCTTTGGAGATGTTATTAGGCGCAATTATTTTGCGCACTTATTTGGCGCACTTATTTGGCACAATTATTTGGCGCAATTATTTGGCGCTCTTATTTGGCGGTATTATTAGGCGCAATTATTTTGCGCTATAAATATATAGGCGCTATTATGAATCAATGGTGCTATGAATATATTGGCGATATTATTGGCACTATTATGAATATATTGGCGCTATTATTTGGCGCTATTATAAATTGGCTCTATTATGAATATATTGGCGCTATGAATATATTGGCGTTATTATTTGGCGCTATTATTGGCGCTATTATTTGGTGCTATTTTTTGGCACTATTTTTTGGTGCTATTATGAATATTTGGTGCCAAAAAATATTTGGCGCTATTATATGGCGCTATTATTTGGCGCAGTTATTTGGCGCAAATATTTGGCGCTATTATTTGGCGCTATTATTAGGCGCAATTATATGTTGGCACTATTATGAATATATTGGCGCTATTATTTGGCGCTACGAATATATTGGCGCTATTATTGGTGATATTTTTTGGCGCTATTGTTTGGCGCTATTTTTTGGTGATATTTTTTGGCATTACTATGAATATTTGGTGCCAAAAAATATTTGGCGCTATTATATGACGCTATTATTTGGCGCTATTATTTGGTGCTATTATTTGGCGCTCTTATTTGGCGCAGTTATTTGGCGCTATTTTTTGGCGCTATTATTAGGCGCAATTATTTGGCGCTATTAATATTTTGGCGCTATTTTGAATATTTGGCGATATTAATGAATGTTAAAATATTGGCTCTGTTATTTGGGGCACTTATTTGGCGCAATTATTTGGCGCTATTATTAGGCGCTATTATTTGGGGCTATAAATATATTGCCGCTATTATGAATAAATGGCGCTATGAATATATTGGCACTATTATGAATATACTGGGGCTCTTATTTGGCGCTATTATATATTGGATCTATTATCAATATATTGGTGCTATTATTTGGCGCTATGAATATATTGACGCTATTATATGGCGCTATTTTTTTGCGCTATTTTTTGGCGATATTTTTTGGTGCTATTATGAATATTTGGCGCCAAAAAATATTTGGCGCTATTATATGGCGCTATTATTTGGCGCTATTATTTGGCGCTATTATTTGGCGTAGATATTTGGCGCAGTTATTTGGCTTAATTATTTGGCGCTATTATTTGGCACTATTTTTAGGCACAATTATTTCCCGTTATTAATATATTAGCGCTATTATGAATATTTGGCACTATTAATGAATGTTAAAATATTGACGCTATTATTTGGCGCTATTATTTGGCGCCAAATAATATTTGGCACTATTATTTGACGTTATTATTGGCGCTATTAAAATATTGGTGCTATTAAAATGTTGGCGCTATTATGAATATTAAAATAACACTGAAAATATATTTGGCGCTATTATTGAATGTTAAAATATTGGCGCTATTATTTGGTGCCAAATAATAGCGCCAAATATTAGCGCTATTATTGGCGCTATTATTTGGCGCTATTATGAATATTTGGTGCCAAAAAATATTTGGCGCTACTATGAATATATTGCGCTATTATTTGGCGAAATTTTTTGGCGCTATTATATTTGACGCTATTATATGACGCTATTATTTGGTGCTATTATATGGCGCTATTATATCGCGCTATTATATGGCGCTAATATTTGGCGCTATTATATGGCGCTATTATTTGGCCCTATTAAATGGTGCTATGAATATATTGGCGATATTATTGGCGTTAAATATTGGTGCTATTATTTGGTGCTATTATATTTGGTGCTACTATATGGCGCTATTATTTGGCGCTATTATATGGGGCTATTATACGGCGTCAATATTTGGCGCTATTATATGGCACTATTATTTGGCACTATTGAATGGCTCTACAAATATATTGGCGCTATTATTGGCGCTATATAATGGCTCTATTTTTTGTGCTGTTATTGGCAATTTTATTGGCGCTATTATAGAATGTTTAAATATTGGCGCTATTATTTGGCCCAAAATAATAGCGCCAAATATTGGTGCAATTATTGGCGCCATAATTTGATGCTATTATTGGCGCTATTTTTTGGCGCTATTATATGGCGCAATTTTTTGGCGCAATTTTTTTGCGCTATTATATTGTGCTATTATTTGGCGCAGTTATTTGGTGCATTTATTTGGCACAATTATTTGGCGCTATTATTTGGCGCTATTATTAGATACAATTATTTTCTGCTATTAATATATTAGAGCAATTATGAATATTTGGTGCTACTAATTAATGTTAAAATATTGGCACTATTTTTTGGCGCTATTTTTTTGCGCTATTATTTGGTTCTATTATTTGGTGTCAAATAATATTTGGTGCTATTATTTGGCGCTATTATATTTGGCGCTGTTATATGGCGCTATGATTTGCGCTATTATATGGGGCTATTATATGGCACTAATATTTGGTACTATTATATGAGGCTATTATTTGGCGCTATTAAATGGCGCTATAAATATATTGGCGCTATTATTGGTGCTGTTATTCGCACGATTATTGAATGTTTAAATATTGGCGCTATAATTTGGTGCAAAATAATAGCACAAAATATTGACGTGATTATTGGCGCCATAATTTGATGCTATTATTGGTGCTATTATTTGGCGCTATTATTTGACGGTATTATAAATATTTGGTGCCAAAAAATATTTGGCGCAATTATTTGGCGCTATTTATATATTTTCCGCCAAAAAATATTTTGCGCTATTATATGCCGCTATTATTTGGCGCTGTTATTAGGCACAATTATTTTGCGCAATTATTTGACGCAATTATTTGGCGCAATTATTTGGCGCAATTATTTGGTGCTATTATTTGAGGCTATTATTAGGCACAATTATTTTGCGCTATAAATAAATTGGCGCTATTATGAATAAATGGCGCTATGAATATATTGGCACTGTTATGAATATATTGTCGCTATTATTGGGTGCTATTATATATTAGCACAATTATGAATATATTGGCACTATTATTTGGCGCTATGAATATATTGGTGCTATTATTGGCTCCAAAATTTAACGCTATTATTGGCGTTATTATTTGGCGCTATTATTTGGTGCTATTATGAATATTTGGTGCCGAAAAATATTTGGCGCTATTATATGTTGCTATTTTTTGGCGCTATTATTTGGCGCAGTTATTTGGCTCAAATATTTGGCGCACTTATTTGGCGCTATTATTTGGTGCTCTTATTAGGCGCACTTATTTGGCGCTATTAATATATTGGCGCTATTATGAATATTTGGCATTATTAATGAATGTTAAAATATTGGCACTATTATTTGGAGCAACTATTTGGCACAATTATTTGGCACTATTATTAGGCGCAATTATTTGGCGCGATAAATATATTGGCGCTATTATGAATTAATGGCACTATGAATATATTGGCTCGATTATTGGCGCTATTATTGGCACTATTATGAATATACTGGCGCTATTATTTGGCGCTATAATATATTGGCGCTATTATTTGATGCTATTTTTTTGCGCTATTTTTTGGCGCTATTATGAATATTTTGCGCCAAAAAATATTTGGTGCAAATATTTGGCGCAATTATTTAGCGCTATTATTTGGCGCAATTATTTGGCGCTATTAATATATTGGCGCTATTATGAATATTTGGCGCTTTTAATGAAGGTTAAAATATTGGCGCTATTTTTTAGCGCTATTATTTTGCGCTATTATTTAGTGCCAAATAATATTTGGCGCTCTTATTTGGCGCTATTATTAGCGCTATTAAAATATTGGCGCTATTAAAATATTGGCGCTATTATGAATATTAAAATAACACTGAAAATATATTTGGCTCTATTATATTGAATGTTAAAATAATACTGAAAATATATTCAATGTTAAAATATTGGCGCTATTATGAATATTTGGCGCTATTATGAATATTTGGTGCTATTATTGAATGTTAAAATATTGGCACTATTTTTTGGCGCCAAATAATAGCACCAAATATTGGCGCCAATTATTGGCGCCAAATATTATTGGCGCCAAATGTTGGCACCAAATATTGGCGCTATTATTTGGTGCTTTTATTGGTGCTATAATTTGGCGCTATTATGGATATTTGGCGCCAAAAAATATTTGGCGCTACTATGAATATATGGCGCCAAATATTTGGCGCTATTATTTGGCGCTATTATGAATATTTGGCGCCAAATATTTGGCGCTATTATTTGGCGATATTATTTGGTGGTATTATTGGCCCTATTATTTGGCACTGTTATGAATATTTGGCACAAAATATTTGTCGCTATTATTTGGCGATATTATTTGACGATATTATTTGGCGCTATTATTTGGCGCTATTATATTTGGCGCTATTATATGGCGCTATTATTTGGCGCTATTATATGTCGCTATTATATGACGCTAATATTTGGCGCTATTATATGGTGCTATTATTTGGCCCTATTAAATGGCGCTATGAATATATTGGCGCTATATATTGGCGTGATTATTTGGCGCTATTATATTGTGCTATTATTTGGCGTAATTATATGGCGCTATTATATGGTGCTAATATTTGGCGCTATTATATGACGCCATTTTTTGGTGCTATTAAATGGCGCTATGAATATATTGGCGCTCTTATTGGCGCTATATATTGGCGCTATTATTGACGCTATTATTGGCGCTATCATTGGTGATCTTATTGGCTCTTTTGTTGCCACTGTTATTGAATGTTTAAATATTGGCGCTATTATTTGGCGCCAAATATTGGTGCCAAATATTGGCGCGATTATTGGCGCCATAATTTGACGCTATTATTGGCTCTATTATTTGACGCTATTATTTAGCGCCATTATTTGGCGCTATTATGAATATTTGCCCCCAAAAAATATTTGGCGCTATTATATGGCTCTATTATTAGGCGTAATTATTTGGCACAATTATTTGGTGCAATTATTTGGCGCAATTATTTGGTACAATATATTGGTGCTATTTATATATTTTGCGCCAAAAAATATTTGGCGATATTACATGGTGCTATTATTTGGCGCTGTTATTAGGCGCTATTATTTTGCTCAATTATTTGGCGCAATTATTTGGCGCTATTATTTGTTGCAATTATTTTGTGCTATAAATATATTGGTGCTATTATGAATAAATGGCGCTATGAATATTTTGGCGCTATTATTGGCACTATTATGAATATATTGGTGCTATTATTTGGCGCTATTATATATAGGGGCTATTATGAATATATTGGCGCAATTATTTGGTGCTGTAAATATATTGGCGCTATTATTGGTGCTATTATTTGGCGCTATTATTGGCGCTATTATATGGTGCTATTTTTTGGCGCTATTATTTGGTGCTATAAATATATTGGCGCTATTATTGGCGCTATTATATGGTGCTATTTTTTTGCCGCTATTAATATATTGACGCTATTATGAATATTTGGCGCTATTAATGAAGGTTAAAATATTGGCACAATTTTTTGGCGTTATTATTTTGCGCTATTATTTTGCGCTATTATATGGTGCTATTTTTTGGCGCAATTATTTGGTGCTATAAATATATTGGCGCTATTATTTGGTGTTATAAATATATTGGCGCTATTATTGGCGCTATTATATGGTGCTATTTTTTTGCCGCTATTAATATATTGACGCTATTATGAATATTTGGCGCTATTAATGAAGGTTAAAATATTGGCAAAATTTTTTGGCGTTATTATTTTGCGCTATTATTTGGCGCCAAATAATATTTGGCGCTATGAAAATATTGTCACTATTAAAATATTGGCACTGTTATGAATATTAAAATAACACTGAAAATATATTTGGCTCTATTTTATTGAATGTTAAAATAACACTGAAAATATATTGAATGTTAAAATATTGGCGCAATTATGAATATTTGGTGCTATTATTGAATGTTAAAATATTCACGCTATTATTTGGCGCCAAATAATAGCACCAAATATTGGCGCCAAATATTGGCGCCAAATATTGGCGCCAAATATTGGCGCCAAATATTATTGGTGCCAAATATTGGCCCCAAATATTATTGGTGCCAAATATTGGCCCCAAATATTGGCGCTATTTTTGGCGCTTTTATTGGCGCTATAATTTGGCGCCAGTATTTGGCGCTATTATGGATATTTGGCTCCAAAAAATATTTGGCGCTACTATGAATATATGGCGCCAAATATTTGGCGCTATTATTAATATTTGGCTGTATTATTTGGTGCTATTATGAATATTTGACGCTATTATTGGTCCTATTATTTGGCGCTATTATGAATATTTGGCGCAAAATATTTGGTGCTATTATTTGACGATATTATTTAGCGCTATTATTTGGCGCTATTATTTGGCGCTATTATATTTCGCGCTGTTATATGGCGCTATTATTTGGCGCTATTATATGGCGCTATTATATGGCGTTAATATTTGGCGCTGTTATATGGTGCTATTATTTGGCCCTATTAAATGGCGCTATGAATATATTGGCGCTATATATTGGTGTGATTATTTGGCATTATTATATGGGGCAATTATTTGGCGCAATTATATGGTGCTATGAATATATTGGTGATATTATTGGTGCTATTATTGGAGCTGTTATTGGCGCTTTTATTGGCTCTATTATTGAATGTTTAAATATTGGCACTATTATTTGGCGCCAAAGATTGGTGCCAAATATTGGCGTGATTATTGGTGCCATAATTGGACGCTATTATTGGCTCTATTATTTGGCGCCATTAGCGCTATTATTTGGCACTATTATTAGGCGCAATAATTTGGCGCAATATATTGCCGCTATTTATATATTTTGTGCCAAAAAATATTTGGTGGTATTATATGACGCTATTATTTGGCGCTGTTATTAGGCGCAATTATTTTGCGCAATTATTTGGCGCAATTATTTGGCGCACTTATTTGGCGCAATTATTTTGCGCTATAAATATATTGGCGCTATTATGAATAAATGGCGCTATGAATATATTGGCGCTATTATTGGCGCTATTATTGGCACTATTATGAATATTTTGGTGCTATTATTTGGCGCTATTATATATTGGCGCTATTATGAATATATTGACGCAATTATTTGGCGCTATGAATATATTGGTGCTATAATTGGCGCTATTATTTGGCGCTACTATTGGGGCTATTATATGGTGCTATTTTTTGGCGCTATTATGAATATTTGGCGCCTAAAAGTATTCGGCGCTATTATATGGCGCTTTTATTTGGCGCTATTATTTGGCGCAGTTATTAGGCGCAATTATTTTCCGCTATTAATATATTGGCGCTATTATGAATATTTGGCGCTATTAATTAATGTTAAAATATTAGCACTATTTTTTTGTGCAAAATAATATTTGGCGCTATTATTTGGCACTATTATTGGCGCTATTAAAATATTGGCGCTATTAAAATATTGGGGTTATTATGAATATTAAAATAACATTGAAAATATATTTGCCGCTATTATATTGAATGTTAAAATAACACTAAAAATATATTGAATGTTTAAATATTGGCGCTGTTATGAATATTTGGCGCTATTATTGAATGTTAAAATATTGGTGCTATTATTTGGTGCCAAATAATGGAGCCAAATACTGGTGCCAAATGTTGGCACCAAATATTATTGGTGTCAAATATTGGCGCTATTATTAGCGTTATTATTTGGCGCTTTTATTGGCGTTATTATTTAGCGCTATTATGAATATTTGGAGCTAAAAAATATTTGGCGCTACTATGAATATATGGCGCCAAATATTTGGCGCTAATATGAATATTTGGCTCTATTATTTGGCGCTATTATTGGCGCTATTATTTGGCTCTATTATGAATATTTGACGCCAAATATTTGGTGCTATTATTTGGCGATATTATTTGGCGCTATTATTTGGCACTATTATGTGGCGCTATTATATTTGGCGCTATTATATGGGGATATTATTTGGCGCTATTATATGGCGCTAATATTTGGCGCTATTATATGGCGCTAATATTTGTCGCTATTATATGCGCTATTATTTGGCCTTATTAAATGGCGCTATGAATATATTGGCGCTATTATTGGGGATATATTTTGGCTCTATTTTTTGGCGCTATTATTTGGCGCAGTTATTTGGATCAAAAATTTTGTGCACTTATTTGGCGCTATTATTTGGTGCTATTATTAGGCGCACTTATTTGGCGCTATTAATATATTGGCGCTATTATGAATATTTGGCATTATTAATGAATGTTAAAATATTGGCACTGTTATTTGGAGCAATTATTTTGCGCAATTATTTGGCACTATTATTAGGCGCAGATATTTGGCGCTATAAATATATTGGCGCTATTATCAATTAATTGTGCTATGAATATATTGGCGCTATTATTGGCACTATTATTGGCACTATTATGAATATATTGGCTCTATTATTTGGCGCTATAATATATTGGCGCTATTATGAATATATTGGCGCTATTATTTGGCGCTATGAATATATTGGCGCTATTATTCGGCGCTATGATTGGCGCTATTTTTTTTGGGCTATTTTTTGGCGCTATTATGAATATTTGGCGCCAAAAAATACTTGGCGCAAATATTTGGTGCAATTATTTAGCGCTATTATTAGGCGCAATTATTTGCTGTTATTAATATATTGGCGCTATTATGAATATTTAGCGCTACTAATGAAGGTTAAAATATTGGCGCTACTTTTTAGCGCTATTATTTGGCGCCATATAATATTTGGCACTATTATTGGCGCTTTTAAAATATTGGCGCTATTAAAATATTGGCGGTATTACGAATATTAAAATAACACTGAAAATATATTTGGCTCTATTATATTGAATGTTAAAATAGCAATGAAAATATATTGAATGTTAAAATATTGACGCTATTATTTGGCGCCAAATAATAGCACTAAATATTGGCGCCAAATATTACTGGTTCCAAATATTGGCGCTTTTATTTGGCACTTTTATTGGCACTATTATTTGGCACTATTATGGATATTTGGCGCCAAAAAATATTTGGCGCTACTATGAATATATGGCGCCAAATATTTGGCGTTATTATGAATATATGGCGCTATTATATGGCGCTATTATGAATATTTGGCGCCAAATATTTGGTGCTATTATTTGGCGATATTATTTGGCGCTATTATTGGCCCTATTATTTGGCGCTATTATGAATATTTTGCGCCAAATATTTGGTGCTATTATTTGACGATATTATTTAGCGCTATTATTTGGCGCTATTATTTGGCGCTTTTATATTTTGTGCTATTATATGGCACTGTTATTTGGCGCTATTATATGGCACTATTATATTGCGCTAATATTTGGCGCTATTATATGGTGCTATTATTTGGCTCTATTAAATGGTGCTATAAATATATTAGCGCTATATATTGGGATGATTATTTGGCGCTATTATAAGGCACTATTATTTGATGCAATTATATGACGCTATTATATGGTGCTAATATTTGGCGCTGTTATATGGCACCATTATTTGGTGCTATTAAATGGCGCTATGAATATATTGGCACTATTAATGACACTATATATTGGCGTATTGGCGCTATCATTGGTGCTTTTATTGGCGCTTTTATTGGTGCTATTGTTGAATGTTTAAATATTGTCGCTATTATTTGGCGCCAAATATTGGTGCCAAATATTGGCGCGATTATTGGCGCCAAAATTTGACGCTATTATTGGCTCTATTATTTGACGCTATTTTTTGGCGCCATTATTTGGCGCTATTATGAATATTTGGCGCCAAAAAATATTTGGCGCTATTATATGGCACTATTATTTGGCGCTATTATTGGGCTCAATAATTTGGCGCAATTATTTTGCACAATATATTGGCACTATTTATATATTTTGCTCCAAAAAATATTTGGCACTATTATATGGCGCTATTATTTGGCGTTGTTATTAGGAGCAATTATTTTGCGCAATTATTTGGGGCAATTATTTTGCGCTATAAATATATTCGCGCTATTATGAATAAATGGCGCTATGAATATATTGGTGCTATTATTGGCCCTATTATGAATATACTGGTGCTATTATTTGGTGCTATTATATATTGGCACTATTATAAAAATATTGGCGCAATTATTTGGTGCTATGAATATATTGGTGCTATTATTTGGCACTATTATTGGCGCTATTATATGGTGCTATTTTTTGGCGCTGTTATTTGGCGCTATTATGAATATTTGGCGCCTAAAAATATTTGGAACTATTATATGACACTATTATTTGGCGCTATTATTTGGCGCTATTATTTGGCGCAGTTATTAGGCGCAATTATTTACCGCTATTAATATATTGGCGCTATTATGAATATTTGGCGCTATTAATTAATGTTAAAATATTAGCACTATTTTTTAGCGCAAAATAATATTTGGCGCTACTATTTGGTGCAAAATAATATTTAGTGCTATTATTTTTTTTTAGTCAAATAGAGACATGAATTGGTCACCCAATTCATGCCCCAGAAAAATTTATTAAAACAAAAGTATTACAGTACATGCTCGAGGTGCAATGAGCTTACACCAACACTGACACCAACACCAACACAAGAAAGGAAAGCAATACATGATATTTAATCAAATAAGCTCAAACCGCAACTCATTAAAACTGCTTGAGATGTCCTGTCTTCATGGAAGGAATCACGTCGAGCCAAAAAAGCAGTATCTCCAGTCATGATCCAATTCTTCAAAATCAAAATAGTTCAAACAATAGGTGAACAACAGGTCCCATAGTAGTGTAGATAAGAGCATAGTAGGTCCCTGCCAACATCCAAAGAAGAAGATCCAAAATTTGTATTTATAAGTTAGCAAATAAGAGCAGAGAAAGGTGTCTTTAGCCATCTCATAGGCTATGAGAGCTCGCAAAAAACAGACAAGAAAACCAGAAAGTGGCATGCATCCTTCAAGAAGCCAGCACATATAAAATCCAGGCGTTCATGGGAGAAGCAATGCATATCAGCCCAAATCTTCAAAGAGAGTCTGTGAAGTCCAGCCATCACCCCAATGGATTATCTTCAAGCTCATGTGATGTACAAGACCCCAAAGAGATCACACCAGATCATCCAGCGAAACCGAACACGATCAATGCAGCCATCTTAAGACTTCCCAAAATAAGAACAGAAGCATCAAACATTCATGTTCATCTAGCCTAGAAAAAAAATATTCCTGTCCAAGACTGCATGCTGGGAACTATCACGAACAACAACCAAGCTCCAAAACCAACCATCAGAATTCTTAAAAAACAGTCCTCAATGCTGTTGTGCAAACCATCCAAATCAATCCTCTCTTCACTCTATTCTGACTTGGCCTCTACCAAGAGGAAGGGCTGCTCCCCAGAAAAAATACAGCAGCATCAAGAAGTCAGACATCAGAACATCAGCATCCAAAATGTGCCAAACTGCTCCACTGAAAACAGATCAGATCAGTTCTATACAGTTGATCCAGAACCATGTTTCAAAAAAATCAGAAGCAGCAGGAAGGTTTTATCTTCCAAGAAGTTGAGTATTCCAGCCAAATGAACCAGCAAAATCGGAGACTGTAGCAAAAGACACCTCAGAGGGCTTCAGAGTGATTGTCAAGTTTGAAAATCGGCAGACTCCAGAATCAGTGCCAGCAGCCCGCCCAACTCCAAACAGATCACCAAGCCATCCAGAAAAGGCATTAAAAGCAGGACTCCAAAAAGTAAGGATTTCAGTAGAGTAAACAGATGTTCAAGAGTGAAAAATAGTTTCAGAGTGAGAAAATCAGTTCATCCAACAAATAGAGAAGAAAACCAAAAGGAAGTATCACACAAAAATCGTGAACCAGATCAAAGCAGCCAAGATGGGTCTACCCAAATGCAGAGAAAGCACTCCAAATCAAACCTTTAAAACCAAAACCAGAAACAAAGGTCATCAGTAGTCCACAAGACAAAAGGTCATGCAAAGTTTATTGCCATGGGATACTCATGAAATCAAAGTTTGGATCCTTATTGAATTCCTCAGCAACTTTGATAAACATCCTCTTTCTGATGTCCAGGTAAACTTGAGCAGTTATCTCACCATTCTTATACTTTCGAAATGTAGATGATTCATTTTCCCCAAACCAGGAGTCGAGCTCCTTTGGAAAATCCAGATCATAATCATACTGATAGGCATCTCTATATGCCGGGTCATTTTCATCAACTTCACTCGAGGAGTTGTCTGAATCAGAACCATATGAGTTTTGTAGATATTCAGGCAGGGGCTCTAAAGGAATTGGTTGTGGAGGAACCTCAGGGTCAGGATTTTGAGCCGCAACTGATCTTGTGATGATGGTTCTTTCATAATTGATTTTGTCTCGATGTTTCCTAGTTTTCCTGGGGAGTGGAGTGATAAAACCATCTGAGTCAACAATGACCTTTTTGCCTTTTCGATCATTTAGATGAAAAGATTCCCCTACTTTAGGAATCTTCTCAACAACAACCTGGAGGGATTCCTCAAAAAGCCCATCTTTGTTAACCACATGACCCTCATATTTTTCATCTTCCTTCAAGGTTAGTTGGGTGGAATCCCTCTTATCTGCATCATCTTGCTGTTTGGTGACATCAATAGCCTCATTGACAAATTCTGAGAGTGGGTCACGAGGTGTTTGAGAATTCAATTGAACATTTACCTCATCATCTCTTTCTTTGTTAACACAAACAGGTGTTTTTTCTTTGTCCTTAACCACCAGATCATCTTTTCTAAAGACAGAATTAGAAGGTCCAGCCATGATATCTTGATTATTTTTATACTTTTCTGTCCAAACAGGTTTAAGACTTTTAAAACAAACATTGGATTTGTCACATTTGTTTGAATTGTGTCCTAATCTGAACCATTTGGAGCAGTAATCCGGCAATCTTTCATAAAAAACTCCTTGGGAGAATGAAAGGTCTCCACTTTGAATCCAAATATTGGAGGGCAAATGTTGGGAAACATCCAACTCAATACAAATCCTAGCCATCGAGGGTCTTGAAAGCATTTTTGTTGCAAAATCTAACTTCAAAGGATTCCCAATAAGATTAGCAATGGGGAAGAGGGCTTCCTTCTTGAACAGGTGGAGAGGTAACTCTGGGAAGCAAACCCAGATAGGAACAATAGGGGATTCAGAATATGCATCAAACTCTGGAGTCCACTTAAGAATTTTCAAAAGACAACCTCCAAAGGACCATGACCTCTTGATCCAAAACCTATAGTAATCCTCCTCGGATGCAAATCGAAAAACAATGTGCGAGGGGTTTAGGAGACCGATTGAAAAACCCGTAAAGCCTATTGCTTCGAGAGATGATCGAAGATACTTCAAAGAAGGCCTTCGGTTCATAAATTTTCCAACCAAGACAAATTTTAAATCAGAAGAAAGCAAGTTTACCTCACTTGTTGAAAATGAAATCGCGGGTTGCCCGCAATGTCGAAAAAATTTAGGGCAAACATAAATTTCTTGCACCGCATCAGGTTGATCAGGAAGCGCATCTTTTGATTTGCCAGCGACAACATCAGCAAACGAACGAGAATCAAGCTTAGGGTTTGCCTCGCGCGACGGGTTCTGCAGGAGCGCTCCGCGGGTCTCCATCCTTCCTTCAATTATTCAATTTAGTGCTATTATTTGGCTCTATTATTGGCGCTATTAAAATATTGGTGCTATTAAAATATTGGCGCTATTAAAATATTGGTGCTATTAAAATATTGGCGCTATTATGAATATTAAAATGACACTAAAAATATATTTGGCACTATTATATTGAATGTTAAGATAACACTGAAAATATATTGAATGTTAAAATATTGGCGTTGTTATAAATATTTTGCGCTATTATTGAATGTTAAAATATTAGCGCTATTATTTGGCGCCAAATAATAGCGCCAAATACTAGCGCCAAATATTATTGGTCCCAAATATTGGCGCTATTATTTGGTGCTTTTATTGGCGTTATAATTTGGCGTTATTATTTAGCGCTATTATGAATATTTTGCGGTGCCAAATATTTGTTGCTATTATGAATATTTGGCTGTATTATTTGGTGCTATTATTGGCGCTATTATTTTGCGCTATTATTCGGCGCTATTATGAATATTTTCCGCCAAATATTTGGTACTATTATTTGGCGATATTATTTGGCGCTATGATTTGACTCTATTATTTGGCGCTATTATATTTGGCGCTATTATTTTCCGCTATTATATGACGCTAATATTTGACGCTAATATTTGGCGCTATTATATGGAGCTATTATTTGGCCATATTAAATGGCGCTATGAATATATTGGCACTATATATTGGTGCTATTATTTGGCGCCATTATATTTGGCACTATTATTTGGCGCTATTATATGGCGCTATTATATGACGCTATTATATGGCACTTATATTTGGCTCTATTATATGACGCTATTATTTGGCGTTATTATTTGGCGTAGTTATTAGGTGCAATTATTTGCCGCTATTAATATATTGGCGCTATTATAAATATTTGGCGATATTAATTAATGTTATAATATTAGCACTATTTTTTGGCGCAAAATAATATTTGGCGCAAAATAATATTTGGCGCTATTATTTGGTGGAAAATAATATTTGGCGCTATTATTTGGCTCTATTATTGACGCTATTAAAATATTGGTGCTATTAAAATATTGGCGCTATTATGAATATTAAAATAACACTGAAAATATATTTGGCGCTATTATAATGAATGTTAAAATAACACTGAAAATATATTGAATGTATATTGGTGCTCTTATGAATATTTGGCGCAATTATTGAATGTTAAAATATTAGCGCTATTATTTGGCGCCAAATAATAGTGCCAAATACTGGCGCCAAATATTAATGGGGCCAAATATTGGCCCCAAATATTGGCGCCATTATTGGCACTATTATTTGGCGCTTTTATTGGCGTTATAATTTGGCGTTATTATTTGGCGCTATTATGAATATTTGGCGGCGCCAAGTATTTGGTGCTATTATGAATATTTGGTTCTATTATTTGGCGCTATTGTTGGATCTATTATTTGGCGTTATTATTTGGTGCTATTATGAATATTTGGCGACAAATATTTGGTGCTATTATTTGGCGATATTATTTGGTGCTATTGTTTGACACTATTATTAGGCGTTATTATATTTGGCGCTATTATTTGGCGCTATTATATGGCGCTAATATTTGGTGCTATTATATGGCGCTAATATTTGTCTCTATTATATGACGCTATTTTTTGGCCCTATTAAATGGCGCTATGAATATATTGGTGCTATTATTGGGGATATATATTGGAGCTATTATATTTGGCGCTATTATATGGCGCTATTATTTCGCGCTATTATATGACGCTATTATATGACACTATTATATGGAGCTAATATTTGGCGCTATTATATGGCGCTATTGTTTGGCGCTATTAAATTGCGCTATGAATATATTGGCACTATTATTGGCGCTATTGTTTGGCGCTATTAAATTGCGCTATGAATATATTGGCACTATTATTGGTGCTATATATTGGCGCTATATATTGGCGCAATTATTGGCAATATATATTGGCGCTACTATTTGGCGCTATTATGAATATTTGGCGCCAAATATTTGGTGCTATTATTTGGCGATATTATTTGGCGCTATTATTTGGCACTATTATTTGGCGCTATTATATTTTGCGCTATTATATGGTGCTATTATTTGGCGCTATTATATGGCGCTAATATTTGGCGCTATTATATGGCGCTAATATTTGTCGCAATTATATGGCGCTATTATTTGGCCCTATTAAATGGCGCTATGAATATACTGGCTCTATTATTGGGATATATATTGGCGCTATTATATTTGGAGCTATTATATGGTGCTATTATTTGGTGCTATTATATGGCACTATTATATGACCCTATTATATGGAGCTAATATTTGGCTCTATTATATGGCGCTATTGTTTGGCGCTTTTAAATGGCGTTATGAATATAATGGCACTATTGCCGCTATATATTGGCACTATTATTGGCGCTGTTATTGGTGCTGTTATTGGCGCTTTTATTGGCGCTATTATTGAATGTTTAAATATTGGAGCGATTATTGGCGCCATAATTTGACGCTGTTATTTGGCGCAAAATAATAGCGCCAAATATTGGCACGATTATTGGCGCCATAATTTGTCGCTATTATTTGGCGCTATTATTTTGGCGCTATTATTTGGCGCTATTATGAATATTTGGCGCCAGAAAATATTTGGCACTATTATATGGCACTATTATTAGGCGCAATTATTTAGCGCTATTATATGGCGCTATTTTTTGGTGCTATTATGAATATTTGGCACCAAAAAATATTTGGCGCTATTATATGGTGGTATTATTTGGCGCTATTATTTGGCGCGGTTATTTGTCGTAAATATTTGGCGCAATTATTTGGCGCTATTTATATATTTTGCGTCAAAAAATATTTGGCACTGTTATATGGTGCTATTATGTGCCGCTGTTATTAGGTGAAATTATTTTGCGCACTTATTTGGCATAATTATCTGTCGCAATTATTTGGCGCAATTATTTAGCGCTATTATTTGGTGCTATTTTCAGGCGCAATTATTTGGCGCAATTATTTGGCACAATTATTTGGCGCAATTATTTGGCGCTATTATTTGGCACTATGAATATATTCGTGCTATTTATATATTTTGCGCCAAAAAATATTTGGCGCTATTATATGACACTATTATTTGGCGTTGTTATTTGGAGCAATTATTTGGCGCTCTTATTTGGCGCAATTATTTGGCGCATTTATTTGGCGCTATTATTTGGCGCTATGAATATATTGGTGCTATTTATATATTTTTTACCAAAAAGTATTTGGTGCTATTATATGGCATTATTATTTGGCGCTGTTATTTGACGCTATTATTTGGCGCAGTTATTTATGCAAATATTTGGCGCTATTATTAGGCGCTATTATTAGGCGCAATTATATGCCGCTATTAATGAATGTTAAAATATTGGTTCTATTAAAATATTGGCGCTATTATGAATATTAAAATAACACTGAAAAAATATTTGGTGCTATTATATTGAATGTTAAAATAACACCGAAAATATATTGAATGTTAAAATATTGATGCTATTATGAATATTTGGCGCTATTATTGAAGTTTAAAATATTGGCGCTATTATTTGGCGCCAAATAATAGCGCCAAATATCATTTTCGCCAAATATTGGCTCAATTATTGGCGCTATTATTTGGCGCTTTTATTGGAGCTATAATTTGGCACTATTATTTGGCGCTATTATAAATATTTGGCACCAAAAAATATTTGGCACTTCTATGAATATATGGCGCCAAATAATTGGCGCTATTATGAATATTTGGCTCTATTATTTGGCTCTATTATTGGCACCATTATTTGGCGCTATTATGAATATTTGGCGCCAAATATTTGGCACTATTATTTGGCGATATTATTTGGCGCTATTATTTGGCTCTGTTATTTGGCGCTATTATATTTGGCGCTATTATTTGGAGCTATTATATGACACTATTATATGGCCCTAATATTTGGCGCTATTCTATGGCGCTACTATTTGGCCCTATTAAACGACTCTATGAATATATTGGCGCTATATATTGGCACGATTATTTGGCGCTATTATATTTGGCGCTATTATTTGGCGCTATTTTATGGCGCTATTATATGGCGCTATTATATGGTGCTAATATTTGGCGCTATTATATGGTGCTATTATTTGGTGCTATTAAATGGCACTATGAATATATTTGCGCTATTATTGGCGCCATTATTTGCGCTTTTATTGGTGCTGTTATTGGCGCTTTTATTGGCGCGATTATTGAATGTTTAAATATTGCCGCTATTACTCGGCACAAAATATTGGTGCCAAATATTGGCACCAAATATTGGCGCGATTATTGATGCCATAATTTGACGCTATTATTTGGCGCTATTATTTGGCCCTATTTTTAATATTTGGCGCCAAAAAATATTTGGCGCTATTATTAGGCACAATTATTTGGTGCAATTATTTGGCACAATATATTGGTGTTATTTATATATTTTGCGCCAAAAAATATTTGGTGCTATTATATGGAGCTATTCTTTGGAGATGTTATTAGACGCAATTATTTTGCGCACTTATTTGGCGCACTTATTTGGCACAATTATTTGGCGCAATTATTTGGCGCTCTTATTTGGCGGTATTATTAGGCGCAATTATTTTGCGCTATAAATATATAGGCGCTATTATGAATAAATGGTGCTATGAATATATTGGCGATATTATTGGCACTATTATGAATATATTGGCGCTATTATAAATTGACACTATTATGAATATATTGGCGCTATGAATATATTGGCGCTATTATTTGGCGCTATTATTGGCGCTATTATTTGGCGCTATTTTTTGGCACTATTTTTTGGTGCTATTATGAATATTTGGTGCCAAAAAATATTTGGCGCTATTATATGGCGCTATTATTTGGCGCAATTATTTGGCGCAAATATTTGGCGCTATTATTTGGCGATATTATTAGGCGCAATTATATATTGGCACTATTATGAATATATTGGCGCTATTATTTGGCGCTACGAATATATTGGCGCTATTATTGGTGATATTTTTTGGCGCTATTGTTTGGCGCTATTTTTTGGTGATATTTTTTGGCGTTACTATGAATATTTGGTGCCAAAAAATATTTGGCGCTATTATATGACGCTATTATTTGGCGCTATTATTTGGTGCTATTATTTGGCGCTCTTATTTGGCGCAGTTATTTGGCGCTATTTTTTGGCGCTATTATTAGGCGCAATTATTTGGCGCTATTAATATATTGGCGCTATTATGAATATTTGGCGATATTAATGAATGTTAAAATATTGGCTCTGTTATTTGGGGCAATTATTTGGCGCTATTATTAGGCGCTATTATTTGGGGCTATAAATATATTGCCGCTATTATGAATAAATGGCGCTATGAATATATTGGCACTATTATTGGCACTATTATGAATATACTGGGGCTCTTATTTGGCGCTATTATATATTGGAGCTATTATCAATATATTGGTGCTATTATTTGACGCTATGAATATATTGGCGCTATTATATGGCGCTATTTTTTTGCGCTATTTTTTGACGATATTTTTTGGTGCTATTATGAATATTTGGCGCCAAAAAATATTTGGCGCTATTATATGGCGCTATTATTTGGCGCTATTATTTGGCTTAGATATTTGGCGCAGTTATTTGGCTTAATTATTTGGCGCTATTATTTGGCACTATTTTTAGGCACAATTATTTCCCGTTATTAATATAGTAGCGCTATTATGAATATTTGGCACTATTAATGAATGTGAAGATATTGACGCTATTATTTGGCGCCAAATAATATTTGGCACTATTATTTGACGTTATTATTGGCGCTATTAAAATATTGGTGCTATTAAAATGTTGGCGCTATTATGAATATTAAAATAACACTGAAAATATATTTGGCGCAATTATATTGAATGTTAAAATAACACTAGAAGTATATTGAATGTTAAAATATTGGTGCTATTATGAATATTTGGCGCTATTATTGAATGTTAAAATATTGGCGCTATTATTTGTTGCCAAATAATAGCGCCAAATATTAGCGCTATTATTGGCGCTATTATTTGGCGCTTTTATTGGCGCTATTATTTGGCGCTATTATGAATATTTGGTGCCAAAAAATATTTGGCGCTACTATGAATATATTGCGCTATTATTTGGCGAAATTTTTTGGCGCTATTATATTTGACGCTATTATATGACGCTATTATTTGGTGCTATTATATGGCGCTATTATATCGCGCTATTATATGGCGCTAATATTTGGCGCTATTATATGGTGCTATTATTTGGCCCTATTAAATGGTGCTATGAATATATTGGCGATATTATTGGCGTAAAATTTTGGTGCTATTATTTGGTGCTATTATATTTGGTGCTACTATATGGCGCTATTATTTGGCGCTATTATATGGGGCTATTATACGACATCAATATTTGGCGCTATTATATGCCACTATTATTTGGCACTATTGAATGGCTCTACAAATATATTGGCGCTATTATTGGCGCTATATAATGGCTCTATTTTTTGTGCTGTTATTAGCAATTTTATTGGCGCTATTATAGAATGTTTAAATATTGGCGCTATTATTTGGCCCAAAATAATAGCTCCAAATATTGGTGCAATTATTGGCGCCATAATTTGATGCTATTATTGGCGCTATTTTTTGGCGCTATTATATGGCGCAATTTTTTGGCGCAATTTTTTTGCGCTATTATGAATATTTGGTGCCCAAAAATATTTGGCGCTATTATATGGTGCTATTATTTGGCGCAGTTATTTGTTGCAGTTATTTGGCACAATTATTTGGCGCTATTATTTGGCGTTATTATTAGATACAATTATTTTCTGCTATTAATATATTGGAGCTATTATGAATATTTGGTGCTACTAATTAATGTTAAAATATTGACACTATTTTTTGGCGCTATTAAAATATTGGCGCTATTAAAATATTGGCGCTATTATGAATATTAAAATAACATTGAAAATATATTTGCCGCTATTATATTGAATGTTAAAATAACACTAAAAATATATTGAATGTTTAAATATTGGCGCTGTTATGAATATTTGGCGCTATTATTGAATGTTAAAATATTGGTGCTATTATTTGTTGCCAAATAATGGAGCCAAATACTGGTGCCAAATGTTGGCACCAAATATTATTGGTGTCAAATATTGGCGCTATTATTAGCGTTATTATTTGGCGCTTTTATTGGCGTTATTATTTAGCGCTATTATGAATATTTGGCGCCAAAAAATATTTGGCGCTACTATGAATATATGGCGCCAAATATTTGGCGCTAATATGAATATTTGGCTCTATTATTTGGCGCTATTATTTGGCGATATTATTTGGCGCTATTATTTGGCACTATTATTTGACGCTATTATATTTCGCGCTATTATATGGGGATATTATTTGGCGCTATTATATGGCGCTAATATTTGGCGCTATTATATGGCGCTAATATTTGTCGCTATTATATGCGCTATTATTTGGCCCTATTAAATGGCACTATAAATATATTGGCGCTATTATTGGGGATATATTTTGGCTCTATTTTTTGGCGCTATTATTTGGCGCAGTTATTTGGATCAAATATTTTGCGCACTTATTTGGCGCTATTATTTGGTGCTATTATTTGGTGCTATTATTAGGCGCACTTATTTGGCGCTATTAATATATTGGCGCTATTATGAATATTTGGCATTATTAATGAATGTTAAAATATTGGCACTGTTATTTGGAGCAATTATTTTGCGCAATTATTTGGCACTATTATTAGGCGCAGATATTTGGCGCTATAAATATATTGGCGCTATTATCAATTAATTGTGCTATGAATATATTGGCGCTATTATTGGCGCTATTATTGGCACTATTATTGGCACTATTTTGAATATATTGGCTCTATTATTTGGCGCTATAATATATTGGCGCTATTATGAATATATTGGCGCTATTATTTGGTGCTATGAATATATTGGCGCTATAATTGGCGCTATTATTCGACGCTATGATTGGCGCTATTTTTTTTTTGGGCTATTTTTTGGCGCTATTTTTTTTGGGGCTATTTTTTGGCGCTATTATGAAATATTTGGCGCCAAAAAATACTTGGCGCAAATATTTGGTGCAATTATTTAGCGTTATTATTAGGCGCAATTATTTGCTGCTATTAATATATTGGCGCTATTATGAATATTTGGCGCTACTAATGAAGGTTAAAATATTGGCGCTACTTTTTAGCGCTATTATTTGGCGCCATATAATATTTGGCGCTCTTATTTGGCGCTATTATTGGCGCTTTTAAAATATTGGCGCTATTAAAATATTGGCGGTATTACGAATATTAAAATAACACTGAAAATATATTTGGCTCTATTATATTGAATGTTAAAATAGCACTGAAAATATATTGAATGTTAAAATATTGACGCTATTATTTGGCGCCAAATAATAGCACTAAATATTGGCGCCAAATATTATTGGTTCCAAATATTGGCGCTTTTATTTGGCACTTTTATTGTCGCTATTATTTGGCATTATTATGGATATTTGGCGCCAAAAAATATTTGGCGCTACTATGAATATATGGCGCCAAATATTTAGCGTTATTATGAATATTTGGCGCTATTATATGGTGCTATTATGAATATTTGGCGCCAAATATTTGGTGCTATTATTTGGCGATATTATTTGGTGCTATTATTGGCCCTATTATTTGGCGCTATTATGAATATTTTGCGCCAAATATTTGGTTCTATTATTTGACGATATTATTTAACGCTATTATTTGGCGCTATTATTTGGCGCTTTTATATTTGGCGCTATTATATGGCACTGTTATTTGGCGCTATTATATGGCACTATTATATTGCGCTAATATTTGGCGCTATTATATGGTGCTATTATTTGGCCCTATTAAATGGTGCTATAAATATATTAGCGCTATATATTGGGATGATTATTTGGCGCTATTATAAGGCACTATTATTTGATGCAATTATATGGCGCTATTATATGGTGCTAATATTTGGCGCTGTTATATGGCACCATTATTTGGTGCTATTAAATGGCGCTATGAATATATTGGCACTATTAATGGCACTATATATTGGCGTATTGGCGCTATCATTGGTGCTATTATTGGCGCTTTTATTGGTGCTATTGTTGAATGTTTAAATATTGGCGCTATTTTTTGGCGCCAAATATTGGCGCCAAATATAGGCGCGATTATTGGCGCCAAAATTTGACGCTATTATTGGCTCTATTATTTGACGCTATTTTTTGGCGCCATTATTTGGCGCTATTGTGAATATTTGGCGCCAAAAAATATTTGGCGCTATTATATGGCACTATTATTTGGCGCTATTATTGGGCTCAATAATTTGGCGCAATTATTTAGCACAATATATTGGCACTATTTATATATTTTGCTCCAAAAAATATTTGGCACTATTATATGGCGCTATTATTTGGCGTTGTTATTAGGAGCAATTATTTTGCGCAATTATTTGGGGCAATTATTTTGCGCTATAAATATATTCGCGCTATTATGAATAAATGGCGCTATGAATATATTGGTGCTATTATTGGCCCTATTATGAATATACTGTTGCTATTATTTGGTGCTATTATATATTGGCACTATTATAAAAATATTGGCGCAATTATTTGGTGCTATGAATATATTGGTGCTATTATTTGGCACTATTATTGGCGCTATTATATGGTGCTATTTTTTGGCGTTGTTATTTGGCGCTATTATGAATATTTGGCGCCTAAAAATATTTGGAACTATTATATGGCACTATTATTTGGCGCTATTATTTGGCGCTATTATTTGGCGCAGTTATTAGGCGCAATTATTTGCCACTATTAATATATTGGCGCTATTATGAATATTTGGCGCTATTAATTAATGTTAAAATATTAGCACTATTTTTTAGCGCAAAATAATATTTGGCGCTACTATTTGGTGCAAAATAATGTTTAGTGCTATTATTTTGCTCTATTATTGGCGCTATTAAAATATTGGTGCTATTAAAATATTGGCGCTATTATGAATATTAAAATAACACTAAAAATATATTTGGCACTATTATATTAAATGTTAAAATAACACTGAAAATATATTGAATGTTAAAATATTGGCGCTGTTATAAATATTTGGCGCTATTATTGAATGTTAAAATATTAGCGCTATTATTTGGCGCCAAATAATAGCGACAAATACTACCGCCAAATATTATTGGTCCCAAATATTGGCGCCAAATATTGGCGCAATTATTTGGTGCTTTTATTGGCGTTATTATTTAGCGCTATTATGAATATTTTGCGATGCCAAATATTTGTTGCTATTATGAATATTTGGCTGTATTATTTGGTGCTATTATTGGCGCTATTATTTTGCGCTATTATTCGGCGCTATTATGAATATTTTCCGCCAAATATTTGGTACTATTATTTGGCGATATTATTTGGCGCTATGATTTGACTCTATTATTTGGCGCTATTATTTTCCGCTATTATATGGCGCTAATATTTGACGCTAATATTTGGCGCTATTATATGGAGCTATTATTTGGCCATATTAAATGGCGCTATGAATATATTGGCACTATATATTGGTGCTATTATTTGGCGCCATTATATTTGGCGTTATTATTTGGCGCTATTATATGGCGCTATTATATGATGCTATTATATGGCACTTATATTTGGCTCTATTATATGACGCTATTATTTGGCGTTATTATTTGGCGTAGTTATTAGGTGCAATTATTTGCCGCTATTAATATATTGGCGCTATTATGAATATTTGGCGCTATTAATTAATGTTAAAATATTAGCACTATTTTTTGGCGCAAAATAATATTTGGCGCAAAATAATATTTGGCGCTATTATTTGGTGGAAAATAATATTTGGCGCTATTATTTGGTGGAAAATAATATTTGGCGCTATTATTTGGCTCTATTATTGGCGCTATTAAAATATTGGTGCTATTAAAATATTGGCGCTATTATGAATATTAAAATAACACTGAAAATATATTTGGTGCTATTATAATGAATGTTAAAATAACACTGAAAATATATTGAATGTTAAAATATTGGTGCTCTTATGAATATTTGGCGCAATTATTGAATGTTAAAATATTAGCGCTATTATTTTGCGCCAAATAATAGTGCCAAATACTGGCGCCAAATATTAATGGGGCCAAATATTGGCCCCAAATATTGGAGCCATTATTGGCACTATTATTTGGCGCTTTTATTGGCGTTATAATTTGGCGTTATTATTTGGCGCTATTATGAATATTTGGCGGCGCCAAGTATTTGGTGCTATTATGAATATTTGGTTCTATTATTTGGCGCTATTATTGGATCTATTATTTGGCGCTATTATTTGGCGCAATTATGAATATTTGGCGACAAATATTTGGTGCTATTATTTGGTGATATTATTTGGCGCTATTGTTTTGCACTATTATTTGGCGTTATTATATTTGGCGCTATTATATGGCGCTAATATTTGGTGCTATTATATGGCGCTAATATTTGTCTCTATTATATGACGCTATTTTTTTGCCCTATTAAATGGCGCTATGAATATATTGGTGCTATTATTGGGGTTATATATTGGAGCTATTATATTTGACGCTATTATATGGCGCTATTATTTGGCGCTATTATATGACGCTATTATATGACACTATTATATGGAGCTAATATTTGGCGCTATTATATGGCGCTATTGTTTGGCGCTATTAAATTGCGCTATGAATATATTGGCACTATTATTGGCGCTATTGTTTGGCGCTATTAAATTGCGCTATGAATATATTGGCACTATTATTGGCGCTATATATTGGCGCTATTATTGGCGCTATATATTGCTGCAATTATTGGCAATATATATTGGCGCTATTATTTGGCGCTATTATGAATATTTGGCGCCAAATATTTGGTGCTATTATTTGGCGATATTATTTGGCGCTATTATTTGGCACTATTATTTGGCGCTATTATATTTTGCACTATTATATGGCGCTATTATTTGGCGCTATTATATGGCGCTAATATTTGGCGCTATTATATGGTGCTAATATTTGTCACAATTATATGGCGCTATTATTTGGCCCTATTAAATGGCGCTATGAATATACTGGCTCTATTATTGGGATATATATTGGCGCTATTATATTTGGAGCTATTATATGGTGCTATTATTTGGTGCTATTATATGGCACTATTATATGACCCTATTATATGGAGCTAATATTTGGCTCTATTATATGGCGGTATTGTTTGGCGCTTTTTAATGGCGCTATGAATATAATGGCACTATTGGCGCTATATATTGGCACTATTATTGGCGCTGTTATTGGTGCTGTTATTGGCGCTTTTATTGGCGCTATTATTGAATGTTTAAATATTGGAGCGATTATTGGCGCCATAATTTGATGCTGTTATTTGGCGCAAAATAATAGCACCAAATATTGGCACGATTATTGGCGCCATAATTTGTCGCTATTATTTGGCGCTATTATTTTGGCGAAATTATTTGGCGCTATTATGAATATTTGGCGCCAGAAAATATTTGGCGCTATTATGAATATTTGGCGCCAGAAAATATTTGGCACTATTATATGGCACTATTATTAGGCGCAATTATTTAGCGCTATTATATGGCGCTATTTTTTGGTGCTATTATGAATATTTGGCACCAAAAAATATTTGGCGCTATTATATAGTGGTATTATTTGGCGCTATTATTTGGCGCGGTTATTTGTCGTAAATATTTGGCGCAATTATTTGGCGCTATTTATATATTTTGCGCCAAAAAATATTTGGCACTGTTATATGGCGCTATTATGTGCCGCTGTTATTAGGTGAAATTATTTTGCGCACTTATTTGGCGTAATTATCTGGCGCAATTATTTGGCGCAATTATTTAGCGCTATTATTTGACGCTATTTTCAGGCGCAATTATTTGGCGCAATTATTTGGCACAATTATTTGGCGCTATTATTTGGCGCTATTATTTGGCACTATGAATATATTGGTGCTATTTATATATTTTGCGCCAAAAAATATTTGGCGCTATTATATGACACTATTATTTGGCGCTGTTATTTGGAGCAATTATTTGGCGCTCTTATTTGGCGCAATTATTTGGCGCATTTATTTGGCGCAATTATTTGACGCAATTATTTGGCGCTATTATTTGGCGCTATGAATATATTGGTGCTATTTATATATTTTTTACCAAAAAGTATTTGGTGCTATTATATGGCATTATTATTTGGCGCTGTTATTTGTCGCTATTAATTGGCGCAGTTATTTATGCAAATATTTGGCGCAATTATTTGGCGCTATTATTAGGCGCAATTATATGCCGCTATTAATGAATGTTAAAATATTGGTTCTATTAAAATATTGGCGCTATTATGAATATTAAAATAACACTGAAAAAATATTTGGTGCTATTATATTGAATGTTAAAATTACACCGAAAATATATTGAATGTCAAAATATTGATGCTATTATGAATATTTGGCGCTATTATTGAAGTTTAAAATATTGGCGCTATTATTTGGCGCCAAATAATAGCGCCAAATATTGGCGCCAAATATTATTTTCGCCAAATATTGGCTCAATTATTGGCGCTATTATTTGGCGCTTTTATTGGAGCTATAATTTGGCACTATTATTTGGCGCTATTATGAATATTTGGCACCAAAAAATATTTGGCACTTCTATGAATATATGGCGCCAAATAATTGGCGCTATTATGAATATTTGGCTCTATTATTTGGCTCTATTATTGGCACTATTATTTGGCGCTATTATGAATATTTGGCGCCAAATATTTGGCACTATTATTTGGCGATATTATTTGACGCTATTATTTGGCTCTGTTATTTGGCGCTATTATTTGGAGCTATTATATGACACTATTATATGGCCCTAATATTTGGCGCTATTATATGACGCTACTATTTGGCCCTATTAAACGACTCTATGAATATATTGGCGCTATATATTGGCACGATTATTTGGCGCTATTATATTTGGCGCTATTATTTGGCGCTATTTTATGGCGCTATTATATGGCGCTGTTATATGGTGCTAATATTTGGCGCTATTATATGGTGCTACTATTTTGTGCTATTAAATGGCACTATGAATATATTTGCGCTATTATTGGCGCCATTATTTGCGCTTTTATTGGTGCTGTTATTGGCGCTTTTATTGGCGCGATTATTGAATGTTTAAATATTGCCGCTATTATTTGGCACAAAATATTGGTGCCAAATATTGGCACCAAATATTGGCGCGATTATTGATGCCATAATTTGACGCTATTATTTGGCGCTATTATTTGGCCTTATTTTTAATATTTGGCGCCAAAAAATATTTGGCGCTATTATTTGGCGCTATTATTAGGCACAATTATTTGGTGCAATTATTTGGCACAATATATTGGTGTTATTTATATATTTTGCACCAAAAAATATTTGGTGCTATTATATGGAGCTATTCTTTGGAGATGTTATTAGGCGCAATTATTTTGCGCACTTATTTGGCGCACTTATTTGGCACAATTATTTGACGCTCTTATTTGGCGGTATTATTAGGCGCAATTATTTTGCGCTATAAATATATAGGCGCTATTATGAATAAATGGTGCTATGAAATATATTGGCGATATTATTGGCACTATTATGAATATATTGGCGCTATTATTTGGCGCTATTATAAATTGGCACTATTATGAATATATTGGCGCTATGAATATATTGGCGCTATTATTTGCCGCTATTATTGGCGCTGTTATTTGGCGCTATTTTTTGGCACTATTTTTTGGTGCTATTATGAATATTTGGTGCCAAAAAATATTTGGCGCTATTATATGGCGCTATTATTTGGCGCAAATATTTGGCGCTATTATTTGGCGCTATTATTAGGCGCAATTATATATTGGCCCTATTATGAATATATTGGCGCTATTATTTGGCGCTACGAATATATTGGCGCTATTATTGGTGATATTTTTTGGCGCTATTGTTTGGCGCTATTTTTTGGTGATATTTTTTGGCGTTACTATGAATATTTTGTGCCAAAAAATATTTGGCGCTATTATATGACGCTATTATTTGGCGCTATTATTTGGTACTATTATTTGGCGCTCTTATTTGCCGCAGTTATTTGGCGCTATTTTTTGGCGCTATAATTAGGCGCAATTATTTGGCGCTATTAATATATTGGCGCTATTATGAATATTTGGCGATATTAATGAATGTTAAAATATTGGCTCTATTATTTGGGGAAATTATTTGGCGCAATTATTTGGCGCTATTATTAGGCGCTATTATTTGGGTCTATAAATATATTGCCGCTATTATGAATAAATGGTGCTATGAATATATTGGCACTATTATTGGCACTATTATGAATATACTGGGGCTCTTATTTGGCGCTATTATATATTGGAGCTATTATCAATATATTGGTGCTATTATTTGGCGCTATGAATATATTGGCGCTATTATATGACGCTATTTTTTTGCGCTATTTTTTGGCGATATTTTTTGGTGCTATTATAAATATTTGGCGCTATTATATGACGCTATTATTTGGCGCTATTATTTGGCGCTATTATTTGGCGTAGATATTTGGCGCAGTTATTTGGCTTAATTATTTGGCGCTATTATTTGGCACTATTTTTAGGCACAATTATTTCCCGTTATTAATATATTAGCGCTATAATGAATATTTGGCACTATTAATGAATGTTAAAATATTGACGCTATTATTTGGCGCTATTATTTGGCGCCAAATAATATTTGGCACAATTATTTGAAGTTATTATTGGCGCTATTAAAATATTGGTGCTATTAAAATGTTGGCGCTATTATGAATATTAAAATAACACTGAAAATATATTTGGCGCAATTATATTGAATGTTAAAATAACACTAGAAGTATATTGAATGTTAAAATATTGGGGCTATTATGAATATTTGGCGCTATTATTGAATGTTAAAATATTGGCGCTATTATTTGGTGCCAAATAATAGCGCCAAATATTGGCGCCAAATATTATTGGCGCCAAATATTAGTGCTATTATTGGCGCTATTATTTGGCGCTTTTATTGGCGCTATTATTTGGCGCTATTATGAATATTTGGTGCCAAAAAATATTTGGCGCTACTATGAATATATTGCGCTATTATTTGGCGAAATTTTTTGGCGCTATTATATTTGACGCTATTATATGACGCTATTATTTGGTGCTATTATATGGCGCTATTATATCGCGCTATTATATGGCGCTAATATTTGGCGCTATTATATGGCGCTATTATTTGGCCCTATTAAATGGTGCTATGAATATATTGGCGATATTATTGGCGTTAAATATTGGTGATATTATTTGGTGCTATTATATTTGGTGCTACTATATGGCGCTATTATTTGGCGCTATTATATGGGGCTATTATACGTCGTCAATATTTGGCGCTATTATATGGCACTATTATTTGGCACTATTGAATGGCTCTACAAATATATTGGCGCTATTATTGAAGCTATATAATGGCTCTATTTTTTGTGCTGTTATTGGCAATTTTATTGGCGCTATTATAGAATGTTTAAATATTGACGCTATTATTTGGCCCAAAATAATAGCGCCAAATATTGGTGCAATTATTGGCGCCATAATTTGATGCTATTATTGGCGCTATTTTTTGGCGCTATTATATGGCGCAATTTTTTGGCGCAATTTTTTTGCGCTATTATGAATATTTGGTGCCCAAAAATATTTGGCGCTATTATATGGTGCTATTATTTGGCGCAGTTATTTGATGCAGTTATTTGGCACAATTATTTGGCGCTATTATTTGGCGCTATTATTAGATACAATTATTTTCTGCTATTAATATATTGGAGCTATTATGAATATTTGGTGCTACTAATTAATGTTAAAATATTGGCACTATTTTTTGGCGCTATTTTTTTGCGCTATTATTTGGTACTATTATTTGGTGTCAAATAATATTTGGTGATATTATTTGGCGCTATTATATTTGGCGCTGTTATATGGCGCTATGATTTGCACTATTATATGGGGCTATTATATGACACTAATATTTGGTACTATTATATGAGGCTATTATTTGGCGCTATTAAATGGCGCTATAAATATATTGGCGCTATTATTGGTGCTGTTATTCGCACGATTATTGAATGTTTAAATATTGGCGCTATAATTTGGCGCAAAATAATAGCACAAAATATTGACGTGATTATTGGCGCCATAATTTGATGCTATTATTGGTGCTATTATTTGGCGCTATTATTTGACGGTATTATAAATATTTGGTGCCAAAAAATATTTGGCGCAATTATTTGGCGCTATTTAAATATTTTCCGCCAAAAAATATTTTGCGCTATTATATGCCGCTATTATTTGGCGTTGTTATTAGGCACGATTATTTTGCGCAATTATTTGACGCAATTATTTGGCGCAATTATTTGGCGCAATTATTTGGTGCTATTATTTGAGGCTATTATTAGGCACAATTATTTTGCGCTATAAATAAATTGGCGCTATTATGAATAAATGGCGCTATGAATATATTGGCACTATTATTGGCACTGTTATAAATATATTGTCGCTATTATTTGGTGCTATTATATATTAGCACTATTATGAATATATTGGCACTATTATTTGGCGCTATGAATATATTGGTGCTATTATTGGCTCCAAAATTTAACGCTATTATTGGCGTTATTATTTGGCGCTATTATTTGGTGCTATTATGAATATTTGGTGCCGAAAAATATTTGGCGCTATTATATGTTGCTATTTTTTGGCGCTATTATTTGGCGCAGTTATTTGGCTCAAATATTTGGTGCACTTATTTGGCGCTATTATTTGGCGCTCTTATTAGGCGCACTTATTTGGCGCTATTAATATATTGGCGCTATTATGAATATTTGGCATTATTAATGAATGTTAAAATATTGGCACTATTATTTGGAGCAACTATTTGGCACAATTATTTGGCACTATTATTAGGCGCAATTATTTGGCGCGATAAATATATTGGCGCTATTATGAATTAATGGCACTATGAATATATTGGCTCGATTATTGGCGCTATTATTGGCACTATTATGAATATACTGGCGCTATTATTTGGCGCTATAATATATTGGCGCAATTATTTGATGCTATTTTTTTGCGCTATTTTTTGGCGCTATTATGAATATTTTGCGCCAAAAAATATTTGGTGCAAATATTTGGCGCAATTATTTAGCGCTATTATTTGGCGCTATTATTAGGCGCAATTATTTGCCGCTATTAATATATTGGCGCTATTATGAATATTTGGCGCTATTAATGAAGGTTAAAATATTGGCGCTATTTTTTAGCGCTATTATTTTGCGCTATTATTTAGTGCCAAATAATATTTGGCGCTCTTATTTGGCGCTATTATTAGCGCTATTAAAATATTGGCGCTATTAAAATATTGACGCTATTATGAATATTAAAATAACACTGAAAATATATTTGGCTCTATTATATTGAATGTTAAAATAATACTGAAAATATATTCAATGTTAAAATATTGGCGCTATTATGAATATTTGGCGCTATTATGAATATTTGGTGCTATTATTGAATGTTAAAATATTGGCACTATTTTTTGGCGCCAAATAATAGCACCAAATATTGGCGCCAATTATTGGCGCCAAATATTATTGGCGCCAAATGTTGGCACCAAATATTGGCGCTATTATTTGGTGCTTTTATTGGTGCTATAATTTGGCGCTATTATGGAAATTTGGCGCGAAAAAATATTTGGCGCTACTATGAATATATGGCGCCAAATATTTGGCGCTATTATTTGGCGATATTATTTGGCGGTATTATTGGCCCTATTATTTGGCACTATTATGAATATTTGGCACAAAATATTTGTCGCTATTATTTGGTGATATTATTTGACGCTATTATTTGGCGCTATTATTTGGCGCTATTATATTTGGCGCTATTATATGACGCTATTATTTGGCGCTATTATATGTCGCTATTATATGACGCTAATATTTGGCACTATTATATGGTGCTATTATTTGGCCCTATTAAATGGCGCTATGAATATATTGGCGCTATATATTGGCGTGATTATTTGGCGCTATTATATTGTGCTATTATTTGGCGTAATTATATGGCGCTATTATATGGTGCTAATATTTGGCGCTATTATATGACGCCATTTTTTGGTGCTATTAAATGGCGCTATGAATATATTGGCGCTCTTATTGGCGCTATATATTGGCGCTATTATTGGCGCTATTATTGGCGCTATCATTGGTGATCTTATTGGCTCTTTTATTGCCACTGTTATTGAATGTTTAAATATTGGCGCTATTATTTGGCGCCAAATATTTGTGCCAAATATTGGCGCGATTATTGGCGCCATAATTTGACGCTATTATTGGCTCTATTATTTGACGTTATTATTTAGCGCCATTATTTGGCGCTATTATGAATATTTGCCCCCAAAAAATATTTGGCGCTATTATATGGCTCTATTATTAGGCGTAATTAATTGGTACAATTATTTGGTGCAATTATTTGGCGCAATTATTTGGTGCAATATATTGGTGCTATTTATATATTTTGTGCCAAAAAATATTTGGCGATATTACATGGTGCTATTATTCGGCGCTGTTATTAGGCGCTATTATTTTGCTCAATTATTTGGCGCAATTATTTAGCGCTATTATTTGGCGCAATTATTTTGTGCTATAAATATATTGGTGCTATTATGAATAAATGGCGCTATGAATATTTTGGCGCTATTATTGGCACTATTATGAATATATTGGTGCTATTATTTGGCGCTATTATATATTGGGGCTATTATGAATATATTGGCGCAATTATTTGGTGCTATAAATATATTGGCGCTATTATTTGGTACTATAAATATATTGGCGCTATTATTGGCGCTATTATATGGTGCTATTTTTTTGCCGCTATTAATATATTGACGCTATTATGAATATTTGGCGCTATTAATGAAGGTTAAAATATTGGCACAATTTTTTGGCGCTATTATTTTGCGCTATTATTTGGCGCCAAATAATATTTGGCGCTATGAAAATATTGGCACTATTAAAATATGGGCACTGTTATGAATATTAAAATATAACTGAAAATATATTTGGCTCTATTATATTCAATGTTAAAATAACACTGAAAATATATTGAATGTTAAAATATTGGCGCAATTATGAATATTTGGTGCTATTATTGAATGTTAAAATATTCGCGCTATTATTTGGCGCCAAATAATAGCACCAAATATTGGCGCCAAATATTGGCGCCAAATATTATTGGTGCCAAATATTGGCACCAAATATTATTGGTGCCAAATATTGGCCCCAACTATTGGCGCTATTTTTGGCGCTTTTATTGGCGCTATAATTTGGCGCCAGTATTTGGCGCTATTATGGATATTTGGCTCCAAAAAATATTTGGCGCTACTATGAATATATGGCGCCAAATATTTGGCGCTATTATTAATATTTGGCGCTATTATTTGGCGCTATTATGAATATTTGGCGCCAAATATTTGGCGCTATTATTGGTCCTATTATTTGGCGCTATTATGAATATTTGGCGCAAAATATTTGGTGCTATTATTTGACGATATTATTTAGCGCTATTATTTGGCGCTATTATTTGGCGCTATTATTTGGCGCTATTATATTTGGCGCTATTATATTTCGCGCTGTTATATGGCGCTATTATTTGGCGCTATTATATGGCGCTATTATATGGCGTTAATATTTGGCGCTATTATATGGTGCTATTATTTGGCCCTATTAAATGGCGCTATGAATATATTGGCGCTATATATTGGTGTGATTATTTGGCATTATTATATGGCGCTATTATTTGGCGCAATTATATGGTGCTATGAATATATTGGTGATATTATTGGTGCTATTATTGGTGCTGTTATTGGCGCTTTTATTGGTGCCAAATATTGGCGTGATTATTGGTGCCATAATTGGACGCTATTATTGGCTCTATTATTTGGCGTCATTATTTGGTGCCATTAGCGCTATTATTTGGCACTATTATTAGGCGCAATAATTTGGCGCAATTATTTGGCACAATATATTGCCGCTATTTATATATTTTGTGCTAAAAAATATTTGGTGCTATTATATGACGCTATTATTTGGCACTGTTATTAGGCAAAATTATTTGGCGCAATTATTTGGCGCACTTATTTGGCGCAATTATTTTGCGCTATAAATATATTGGCGCTATTATGAATAAATGACGCTATGAATATATTGGCGCTATTATTGGCGCTATTATTGGCACTATTATGAATATTTTTGATACGCGATGCAAGACCCGCTAGGAATTGTCCTAGGAACCTTGTATAATGTTCACGCGTTGAGCACCCGGATCGCCGCAAGAAAACAAGTGTATTTGGTGTGCGGATAGTGAAATGAGAAGGAAGGGGGAAATGGTCAAGGTAGAACCCAAAGAGAACTTGTCTCTAAGAACTCTAGCCACAAGACGCCACAAAGGATGACCAATCCTTTGATAAGTCAAGAATTAAGCAAGAACACAAAGGTTGCAAGCAAAACTCACCATAATAACATTACCTTCATTCATGATGATTCAAGAGTACAAGGGGGTGGCTATTTATAGCCAAAGAAACTTGAAATTCGAATTACACATGGGGTGGCTCTTTACATTAGTCTAATGGCTAGTTTTCCATAGTCAAAAAGCCTATAGGATGCTTTTGACAACTTTGGCACTTGACCAAGACTTTAGGAGACAAGTAGCACACCCTTTTGGAAAAGAAAAGACAAGTAGCCCACCACCTTTTGACTTTGAAGATTCCATGGTGGGTGGGCTTTAAATCTCGTAGCACCACTTGGGTTGGGTTTTTAAAAGCATGTTTGGACCTTAATTAATGTAATTATAGGCCCGAATGCTTCCCCCAAGCAAAGGTGTTGGGCCTCCTCTTGGAATTTCATGATTAATCCATTTAAGGCCTCCTTCATTCTCTTGGTCCGCTCCCTTGTCATTGGACCTCCAATTCCACGCAAAGGGTCTTGTCCACTTGTGTGCATTCCGCCTTCCTCATCATGTCCGCCTCCAACCCCGTGATGCCCATGTGTTCCATGATCCTCATCAATTTTGGTGCTATTATTTGGCGCTATTATATATTGGCGCTATTATGAATATATTGACGCAATTATTTGGCGCTATGAATATATTGGCGCTATAATTGGCGCTATTATTTGGCGCTACTATTGGCACTATTATATGGTGCTATTTTTTGGCGCTATTATGAATATTTGGCGCCTAAAAGTATTCGGCGCTATTATATGGCGCTTTTATTTGGCGCTATTATTTGGCGCAGTTATTAGGCACAATTATTTTCCGCTATTAATATATTGGCGCTATTATGAATATTTGGCGCTATTAATTAATGTTAAAATATTAGCACTATTTTTTTGTGCAAAATAATATTTGGCGCTATTATTTGGCACTATTATTGGCGCTATTAAAATATTGGCGCTATTAAAATATTGGGGCTATTATGAATATTAAAATAACATTGAAAATATATTTGCCGCTATTATATTGAATGTTAAAATAACACTAAAAATATATTGAATGTTTAAATATTGGCGTTGTTATGAATATTTGGCGCTATTATTGAATGTTAAAATATTGGTGCTATTATTTGGTGCCAAATAATGGAGCCAAATACTGGTGCCAAATGTTGGCACCAAATATTATTGGTGTCAAATATTGGCGCTATTATTAGCGTTATTATTTGGCGCTTTTATTGGCGTTATTATTTAGCGCTATAATGAATATTTGGCGCCAAAAAATATTTGGCGCTACTATGAATATATGGCGCCAAATATTTGGCGCTAATATGAATATTTGGCTCTATTATTTGGCGCTATTATTGGCGCTATTATTTGGCTCTATTATGAATATTTGACGCCAAATATTTGGTGCTATTATTTGGCGATATTATTTGGCGCTATTATTTGGCACTATTATTTGGCGCTATTATATTCCGCGCTGTTATATGGGGATATTATTTGGCGCTATTATATGGCGCTAATATTTGGCGCTATTATATGACGCTTATATTTGTCGCTATTATATGCGCTATTATTTGGCCCTATTAAATGGCGCTATGAATATATTGGCGCTATTATTGGGGATATATTTTGGCTCTATTTTTTGGCGCTATTATTTGGCGCAGTTATTTGGATCAAATATTTTGCGCACTTATTTGGCGCTATTATTTGGTGCTATTATTAGGCGCACTTATTTGGCGCTATTAATATATTGGCGCTATTATAAATATTTGGCATTATTAATGAATGTTAAAATATTGGCACTGTTATTTGGAGCAATTATTTTGCGCAATTATTTGGCACTATTATTAGGCGCAGATATTTGGCGCTATAAATATATTGGCGCTATTATCAATTAATTGTGCTATGAATATATTGGCGCTATTATTGGCACTATTATTGGCACTATTATGAATATACTGGCTCTATTATTTGGCGCTATAATATATTGGCGCTATTATGAATATATTGGCGCTATTATTTGGCGCTATGAATATATTGGCGCTAATATTGGCGCTATTATTCGGCGCTATGATTGACGCTATTTTTTTTTGTGCTATTTTTTGGCGCTATTTTTTGGCGCTATTATGAATATTTGGCGCCAAAAAATACTTGGCGCAGATATTTGGTGCAATTATTTAGCGTTATTATTAGGCGCAATTATTTGTTGCTATTAATATATTGGCGCTATTATGAATATTTGGCGCTACTAATGAAGGTTAAAATATTGGCGCTACTTTTTAGCGCTATTATTTGGCGCCATATAATATTTGGCGCTCTTATTTGGCGCTATTATTGGCGCTTTTAAAATATTGGCGCTATTAAAATATTGGTGGTATTACGAATATTAAAATAACACTGAAAATATATTTGGCTCTATTATATTGAATGTTAAAATAGCACTGAAAATATATTGAATGTTAAAATATTGGCGCTATTATTTGGCGCCAAATAATAGCACTAAATATTGGCACCAAATATTGGCGCCAAATATTATTGGTTCCAAATATTGGCGTTTTTATTTGGCACTTTTATTGGCGCTATTATTTGGCACTATTATGGATATTTGGCGCCAAAAAATATTTGGCGCTACTATGAATATATGGCGCCAAATATTTGGCGTTATTATGAATATTTGGCGCTATTATATGGCGCTATTATGAATATTTGGCGCCAAATATTTGGTGCTATTATTTGGCGATATTATTTGGTGCTATTATTGGCCCTATTATTTGGCGCTATTATGAATATTTTGCGCCAAATATTTGGTGCTATTATTTGACGATATTATTTAGCGCTATTATTTGGCGCTATTATTTGGCGCTTTTATATTTGGCGCTATTATATGGCACTGTTATTTGGCGCTATTATATGGCACTATAATATTGCGCTAACATTTGGCGCTATTATATGATGCTATTATTTGGCCCTATTAAATGGTGCTATAAAAATATTAGCGCTATATATTGGGATGATTATTTGGCGCTATTATAAGGCACTATTATTTGATGCAATTATATGGCGCTATTATATGGTGCTAATATTTGGCGCTGTTATATGGCACCATTATTTGGTGCTATTAAATGGCGCTATGAATATATTGGCACTATTAATGGCACTATATATTGGCGTATTGGCGCTATCATTGGTGCTATTATTGGCGCTTTTATTGGTGCTATTGTTGAATGTTTAAATATTGGTGCTATTATTTGACGCCAAATATTGGTGCCAAATATTGGCGCGATTATTGGCGCCAAAATTTGACGCTATTATTGGCTCTATTATTTGACGCTATTTTTTGGCGCCATTATTTGGCGCTATTATGAATATTTGGCGCCAAAAAATATTTGGCGCTATTATATGGCACTATTATTTGGCGCTATTATTGGGCTCAATAATTTGGCGCAATTATTTAGCACAATATATTGGCACTATTTATATATTTTGCTCCAAAAAATATTTGGCACTATTATATGGCGCTATTATTTGGCGTTGTTATTAGGAGCAATTATTTTGCGCAATTATTTGGGGCAATTATTTTGCGCTATAAATATATTCGCGCTATTATGAATAAATGGCGCTATGAATATATTGGTGCTATTATTGGCCCTATTATGAATATACCGGTGCTATTATTTGGTGCTGTTATATATTGGCACTATTATAAAAATATTGGCGCAATTATTTGGTGCTATGAATATATTGGTGCTATTATTTGGCACTATTATTGGCGCTGTTATATGGTGCTATTTTTTGGCGCTGTTATTTGACGCTATTTTGAATATTTGGCGCCTAAAAATATTTGGAACTATTATATGGCACTATTATTTGGCGCTATTATTTGGCGCTATTATTTGGCGCAGTTATTAGGCGCAATTATTTGCCGCTATTAATATATTGGCGCTATTATGAATATTTGGCATTATTAATTAATGTTAAAATATTAGCACTATTTTTTAGCGCAAAATAATATTTGGCGCTACTATTTGGTGCAAAATAATATTTAGTGCTATTATTTGGCTCTATTATTGGCGCTATTAAAATATTGGTGCTATTAAAATATTGGCGCTATTATGAATATTAAAATAACACTAAAAATATATTTGGCACTATTATATTGAATGTTAAAATAACACTGAAAATATATTGAATGTTAAAATATTGGTGCTGTTATAAATATTTGGCGCTATTATTGAATGTTAAAATATTAGCGCTATTATTTGGCGCCAAATAATAGCGCCAAATACTAGCGCCAAATATTATTGGTCCCAAATATTGGCGCCAAATATTGGCGCTATTATTTGGTGCTTTTATTGGCGTTATAATTTGGCGTTATTATTTAGCGCTATTATGAATATTTTGCGGTGCCAAATATTTGTTGCTATTATGAATATTTGGCTGTATTATTTGGTGCTATTATTGGCGCTATTATTTTACGCTATTATTCGGCGCTATTATGAATATTTTCCGCCAAATATTTGGTACTATTATTTGGCGATATTATTTGGCGCTATGATTTGACTCTATTATTTGGCGCTATTATATTTGGCGCTATTATTTTCTGCTATTATATGGCGCTAATATTTGACGCTAATATTTGGCGCTATTATATGGAGCTATTATTTGGCCATATTAAATGGCGCTATGAATATATTGGCACTATATATTGGTGCTATTATTTGGCGCCATTATATTTGGCGCTATTATTTGGCGCTATTATATGGCGCTATTATATGACGCTATTATATGGCACTTATATTTGGCTCTATTATATGACGCTATTATTTGGCGTTATTATTTGGCGTAGTTATTAGATGCAATTATTTGCCGCTATTAATATATTGGCGCTATTATGAATATTTGGCGCTATTAATTAATGTTAAAATATTAGCACTATTTTTTGGCGCAAAATAATATTTGGTGCAAAATAATATTTGGCACTATTATTTGGTGGAAAATAATATTTGGCGCTATTATTTGGCTCTATTATTGGCGCTATTAAAATATTGGTGCTATTAAAATATTGGCGCTATTATGAATATTAAAATAACACTGAAAATATATTTGGCGCTATTATAATGAATGTTAAAATAACACTGAAAATATATTGAATGTTAAAATATTGGTGCTCTTATGAATATTTGGCGCAATTATTGAATGTTAAAATATTAGCGCTATTATTTGGCGCCAAATAATAGTGCCAAATACTGGCGCCAAATATTAATGGGGCCAAATATTGGCCCCAAATATTGGCGCCATTATTGGCGCCATTATTGGCACTATTATTTGGCGCTTTTATTGGCGTTATAATTTGGCGTTATTATTTGGCGCTATTATGAATATTTGGCGGCGCCAAGTATTTGGTGCTATTATGAATATTTGGTTCTATTATTTGGCACTATTATTGGATCTATTATTTGGCGCTATTATTTGGCGCTATTTGGTGCTATTATTTGGCGATATTATTTGGCGCTATTGTTTGGCACTATTATTTGACGTTATTATATTTGGCGCTATTATTTGGCGCTATTATATGGCGCTAATATTTGGTGCTATTATATGGCGCTAATATTTGTCTCTATTATATGACGCTATTTTTTGGCCCTATTAAATGGTGCTATGAATATATCGGTGCTATTATTGGGGATATATATTGGAGCTATTATATTTGGCGCTATTATATGGCGCTATTATTTGGCGCTATTATATGACGCTATTATATGACACTATTATATGGAGCTAATATTTGGCGCTATTATATGGCGCTATTGTTTGGCGCTATTAAATTGCGCTATGAATATATTGGCACTATTATTGGCGCTATTGTTTGGCGCTATTAAATTGCGCTATGAATATATTGGCACTATTATTGGCGCTATATATTGGCGCTATATATTGGCGCAATTATTGGCAATATATATTGGCGCTATTATTTGGCGCTATTATGAATATTTGGCGCCAAATATTTGGTGCTATTATTTGGCGATATTATTTGGCGCTATTATTTGGCACTATTATTTGGCGCTATTATATTTTGCGCTATTATATGTCGCTATTATTTGGCGCTATTATATGGCGCTAATATTTGGCGCTATTATATGGCGCTAATATTTGTCGCAATTATATGGCGCTATTATTTGGCCGTATTAAATGGCGCTATGAATATACTGGCTCTATTATTGGGATATATATTGGCGCTATTATATTTGGAGCTATTATATGGTGCTATTATTTGGTGCTATTATATGGCACTATTATATGACCCTATTATATGGAGCTAATATTTGGCTCTATTATATGGCGCTATTGTTTGGCGCTTTTAAATGGCGCTATGAATATAATGGCACTATTGCCGCTATATATTGGCACTATTATTGGCGCTGTTATTGGTGCTGTTATTGGCGCTTTTATTGGCGCTATTATTGAATGTTTAAATATTGGAGCGATTATTGGCGCCATAATTTGACGCTGTTATTTGGCGCAAAATAATAGCGCCAAATATTGGCACGATTATTGGCGCCATAATTTGTCGCTCTTATTTGACGCTATTATTTTGGCGCTATTATTTGGCGCTATTATGAATATTTGGCGCCAGAAAATATTTGGCACTATTATATGGCACTATTATTAGGCGCAATTATTTAGCGCTATTATATGGCGCTATTTTTTGGTGCTATTATGAATATTTGGCACCAAAAAATATTTGGCGCTATTATATGGTGGTATTATTTGGCGCTATTATTTGGCGCGGTTATTTGTCGTAAATATTTGGTGCAATTATTTGGCGCTATTTATATATTTTGCGCCAAAAAATATTTGGCACTGTTATATGGCGCTATTATGTGCCGCTGTTATTAGGTGAAATTATTTTGCGCACTTATTTGGCGTAATTATCTGGCGCAATTATTTGGCGCAATTATTTAGCGCTATTATTTGGCGCTATTTTCAGGCGCAATTATTTGGCGCAATTATTTGGCACAATTATTTGGCGCAATTATTTGGCGCTATTATTTGGCACTATGAATATATTGGTGCTATTTATATATTTTGCGCCAAAAAATATTTGGCGCTATTATATGACACTATTATTTGGCGCTGTTATTTGGAGCAATTATTTGGCGCTCTTATTTGGCGCAATTATTTGGCGCTATTATTTGGCGCTATGAATATATTGGTGCTATTTATATATTTTTTACCAAAAAGTATTTGGTGCTATTATATGGCATTATTATTTGGCGCTGTTATTTGACGCTATTATTTGGCGCAGTTATTTATGCAAATATTTGGCGCAATTATTTGTGCAAATATTTGGCGCAATTATTTTGCGCTATTATTAGGTGCAATTATATGCCGCTATTAATGAATGTTAAAATATTGGTTCTATTAAAATATTGGCGCTATTATGAATATTAAAATAACACTGAAAAAATATTTGGTGCTATTATATTGAATGTTAAAATAACACCGAAAATATATTGAATGTCAAAATATTGATGCTATTATGAATATTTGGCGCTATTATTGAAGTTTAAAATATTGGCGCTATTATTTGGCGCCAAATAATAGCGCCAAATATTATTTTCGCCAAATATTGGCTCAATTATTGGCGCTATTATTTGGTGCTTTTATTAGAGCTATAATTTGGCACTATTATTTGGCGCTATTATGAATATTTGGCACCAAAAAATATTTGGCACTTCTATGAATATATGGCGCCAAATAATTGGCGCTATTATGAATATTTGGCTCTATTATTTGGCTCTATTATTGGCACTATTATTTGGCGCTATTATGAATATTTGGCGCCAAATATTTGGCACTATTATTTGGCGATATTATTTGGCGCTATTATTTGGCTCTATTATTTGGCGCTATTATATTTGGCGCTATTATTTGGAGCTATTATATGACACTATTATATGGCCCTAATATTTGGCGCTATTATATGGCGCTACTATTTGGCCCTATTAAACGACTCTATGAATATATTGGCGCTATATATTGGCACGATTATTTGGCGCTATTATTTGGCGCTATTTTATGGCGCTATTATATGGCGCTATTATATGGTGCTAATATTTGGCGCTATTATATGGTGCTATTATTTGGTGCTATTAAATGGCACTATGAATAAATTTGCGCTATTATTGGCGCCATTATTTGCGCTTTTATTGGTGCTGTTATTGGCGCTTTTATTGGCGCGATTATTGAATGTTTAAATATTGCCGCTATTACTTGGCACAAAATATTGGTGCCACATATTGGCACCAAATATTGGCGCGATTATTGATGCCATAATTTGACGCTATTATTTGGCGCAATTATTTGGCCCTATTTTTAATATTTGGCGCCAAAAAATATTTGGCGCTATTATTTGGCGCTATTATTAGGCACAATTATTTGGTGCAATTATTTGGCACAATATATTGGTGTTATTTATATATTTTGCGCCAAAAAATATTTGGTGCTATTATATGGAGCTATTCTTTGGAGATGTTATTAGGCGCAATTATTTTGCGCACTTATTTGGCGCACTTATTTGGCACAATTATTTGGCGCAATTATTTGGCGCTCTTATTTGGCGGTATTATTAGGCGCAATTATTTTGCGCTATAAATATATAGGCGCTATTATGAATAAATGGTGCTATGAATATATTGGCGATATTATTGGCACTATTATGAATATATTGGCGCTATTATAAATTGACACTATTATGAATATATTGGCGCTATGAATATATTGGCGCTATTATTTGGCGCTATTATTGGCGCTATTATTTGGCGCTATTTTTTGGCACTATTTTTTGGTGCTATTATGAATATTTGGTGCCAAAAAATATTTGGCGCTATTATATGGCGCTATTATTTGGCGCAATTATTTGGCGCAAATATTTGGCGCTATTATTTGGCGATATTATTAGGCGCAATTATATATTGGCACTATTATGAATATATTGGCGCTATTATTTGGCACTACGAATATATTGGCGCTATTATTGGTGATATTTTTTGGCGCTATTGTTTGGCGCTATTTTTTGGTGATATTTTTTGGCGTTACTATGAATATTTGGTGCCAAAAAATATTTGGCGCTATTATATGACGCTATTATTTGGCGCTATTATTTGGTGCTATTATTTGGCGCTCTTATTTGGCACAGTTATTTGGCGCTATTTTTTGGCGCTATTATTAGGCGCAATTATTTGGCGCTATTAATATATTGGCGCTATTATGAATATTTGGCGATATTAATGAATGTTAAAATATTGGCTCTGTTATTTGGGGCAATTATTTGGCGCTATTATTAGGCGCTATTATTTGGGGCTATAAATATATTGCCGCTATTATGAATAAATGGCGCTATGAATATATTGGCACTATTATTGGCACTATTATGAATATACTGGGGCTCTTATTTGGCGCTATTATATATTGGAGCTATTATCAATATATTGGTGCTATTATTTGGCGCTATGAATATATTGGCGCTATTATATGACGCTATTTTTTTGCGCTATTTTTTGGCGATATTTTTTGGTGCTATTATAAATATTTGGCGCTATTATATGACGCTATTATTTGGCGCTATTATTTGGCGCTATTATTTGGCGCTATTATTTGGCGTAGATATTTGGCGCAGTTATTTGGCTTAATTATTTGGCGCTATTATTTGGCACTATTTTTAGGCACAATTATTTCCCGTTATTAATATATTAGCGCTATAATGAATATTTGGCACTATTAATGAATGTTAAAATATTGACGCTATTATTTGGCGCTATTATTTGGCGCCAAATAATATTTGGCACAATTATTTGAAGTTATTATTGGCGCTATTAAAATATTGGTGCTATTAAAATGTTGGCGCTATTATGAATATTAAAATAACACTGAAAATATATTTGGCGCAATTATATTGAATGTTAAAATAACACTAGAAGTATATTGAATGTTAAAATATTGGGGCTATTATGAATATTTGGCGCTATTATTGAATGTTAAAATATTGGCGCTATTATTTGGTGCCAAATAATAGCGCCAAATATTGGCGCCAAATATTATTGGCGCCAAATATTAGTGCTATTATTGGCGCTATTATTTGGCGCTTTTATTGGCGCTATTATTTGGCGCTATTATGAATATTTGGTGCCAAAAAATATTTGGCGCTACTATGAATATATTGCGCTATTATTTGGCGAAATTTTTTGGCGCTATTATATTTGACGCTATTATATGACGCTATTATTTGGTGCTATTATATGGCGCTATTATATCGCGCTATTATATGGCGCTAATATTTGGCGCTATTATATGGCGCTATTATTTGGCCCTATTAAATGGTGCTATGAATATATTGGCGATATTATTGGCGTTAAATATTGGTGATATTATTTGGTGCTATTATATTTGGTGCTACTATATGGCGCTATTATTTGGCGCTATTATATGGGGCTATTATACGTCGTCAATATTTGGCGCTATTATATGGCACTATTATTTGGCACTATTGAATGGCTCTATAAATATATTGGCGCTATTATTGAAGCTATATAATGGCTCTATTTTTTGTGCTGTTATTGGCAATTTTATTGGCGCTATTATAGAATGTTTAAATATTGACGCTATTATTTGGCCCAAAATAATAGCGCCAAATATTGGTGCAATTATTGGCGCCATAATTTGATGCTATTATTGGCGCTATTTTTTGGCGCTATTATATGGCGCAATTTTTTGGCGCAATTTTTTTGCGCTATTATGAATATTTGGTGCCCAAAAATATTTGGCGCTATTATATGGTGCTATTATTTGGCGCAGTTATTTGATGCAGTTATTTGGCACAATTATTTGGCGCTATTATTTGGCGCTATTATTAGATACAATTATTTTCTGCTATTAATATATTGGAGCTATTATGAATATTTGGTGCTACTAATTAATGTTAAAATATTGGCACTATTTTTTGGCGCTATTTTTTTGCGCTATTATTTGGTACTATTATTTGGTGTCAAATAATATTTGGTGATATTATTTGGCGCTATTATATTTGGCGCTGTTATATGGCGCTATGATTTGCACTATTATATGGGGCTATTATATGACACTAATATTTGGTACTATTATATGAGGCTATTATTTGGCGCTATTAAATGGCGCTATAAATATATTGGCGCTATTATTGGTGCTGTTATTCGCACGATTATTGAATGTTTAAATATTGGCGCTATAATTTGGCGCAAAATAATAGCACAAAATATTGACGTGATTATTGGCGCCATAATTTGATGCTATTATTGGTGCTATTATTTGGCGCTATTATTTGACGGTATTATAAATATTTGGTGCCAAAAAATATTTGGCGCAATTATTTGGCGCTATTTAAATATTTTCCGCCAAAAAATATTTTGCGCTATTATATGCCGCTATTATTTGGCGTTGTTATTAGGCACGATTATTTTGCGCAATTATTTGACGCAATTATTTGGCGCAATTATTTGGCGCAATTATTTGGTGCTATTATTTGAGGCTATTATTAGGCACAATTATTTTGCGCTATAAATAAATTGGCGCTATTATGAATAAATGGCGCTATGAATATATTGGCACTATTATTGGCACTGTTATAAATATATTGTCGCTATTATTTGGTGCTATTATATATTAGCACTATTATGAATATATTGGCACTATTATTTGGCGCTATGAATATATTGGTGCTATTATTGGCTCCAAAATTTAACGCTATTATTGGCGTTATTATTTGGCGCTATTATTTGGTGCTATTATGAATATTTGGTGCCGAAAAATATTTGGCGCTATTATATGTTGCTATTTTTTGGCGCTATTATTTGGCGCAGTTATTTGGCTCAAATATTTGGCGCACTTATTTGGCGCTATTATTTGGCGCTCTTATTAGGCGCACTTATTTGGCGCTATTAATATATTGGCGCTATTATGAATATTTGGCATTATTAATGAATGTTAAAATATTGGCACTATTATTTGGAGCAACTATTTGGCACAATTATTTGGCACTATTATTAGGCGCAATTATTTGGCGCGATAAATATATTGGCGCTATTATGAATTAATGGCACTATGAATATATTGGCTCGATTATTGGCGCTATTATTGGCACTATTATGAATATACTGGCGCTATTATTTGGCGCTATAATATATTGGCGCAATTATTTGATGCTATTTTTTTGCGCTATTTTTTGGCGCTATTATGAATATTTTGCGCCAAAAAATATTTGGTGCAAATATTTGGCGCAATTATTTAGCGCTATTATTTGGCGCTATTATTAGGCGCAATTATTTGCCGCTATTAATATATTGGCGCTATTATGAATATTTGGCGCTATTAATGAAGGTTAAAATATTGGCGCTATTTTTTAGCGCTATTATTTTGCGCTATTATTTAGTGCCAAATAATATTTGGCGCTCTTATTTGGCGCTATTATTAGCGCTATTAAAATATTGGCGCTATTAAAATATTGACGCTATTATGAATATTAAAATAACACTGAAAATATATTTGGCTCTATTATATTGAATGTTAAAATAATACTGAAAATATATTCAATGTTAAAATATTGGCGCTATTATGAATATTTGGCGCTATTATGAATATTTGGTGCTATTATTGAATGTTAAAATATTGGCACTATTTTTTGGCGCCAAATAATAGCACCAAATATTGGCGCCAATTATTGGCGCCAAATATTATTGGCGCCAAATGTTGGCACCAAATATTGGCGCTATTATTTGGTGCTTTTATTGGTGCTATAATTTGGCGCTATTATGGAAATTTGGCGCGAAAAAATATTTGGCGCTACTATGAATATATGGCGCCAAATATTTGGCGCTATTATTTGGCGATATTATTTGGCGGTATTATTGGCCCTATTATTTGGCACTATTATGAATATTTGGCACAAAATATTTGTCGCTATTATTTGGTGATATTATTTGACGCTATTATTTGGCGCTATTATTTGGCGCTATTATATTTGGCGCTATTATATGACGCTATTATTTGGCGCTATTATATGTCGCTATTATATGACGCTAATATTTGGCACTATTATATGGTGCTATTATTTGGCCCTATTAAATGGCGCTATGAATATATTGGCGCTATATATTGGCGTGATTATTTGGCGCTATTATATTGTGCTATTATTTGGCGTAATTATATGGCGCTATTATATGGTGCTAATATTTGGCGCTATTATATGACGCCATTTTTTGGTGCTATTAAATGGCGCTATGAATATATTGGCGCTCTTATTGGCGCTATATATTGGCGCTATTATTGGCGCTATTATTGGCGCTATCATTGGTGATCTTATTGGCTCTTTTATTGCCACTGTTATTGAATGTTTAAATATTGGCGCTATTATTTGGCGCCAAATATTTGTGCCAAATATTGGCGCGATTATTGGCGCCATAATTTGACGCTATTATTGGCTCTATTATTTGACGTTATTATTTAGCGCCATTATTTGGCGCTATTATGAATATTTGCCCCCAAAAAATATTTGGCGCTATTATATGGCTCTATTATTAGGCGTAATTAATTGGTACAATTATTTGGTGCAATTATTTGGCGCAATTATTTGGTGCAATATATTGGTGCTATTTATATATTTTGTGCCAAAAAATATTTGGCGATATTACATGGTGCTATTATTCGGCGCTGTTATTAGGCGCTATTATTTTGCTCAATTATTTGGCGCAATTATTTAGCGCTATTATTTGGCGCAATTATTTTGTGCTATAAATATATTGGTGCTATTATGAATAAATGGCGCTATGAATATTTTGGCGCTATTATTGGCACTATTATGAATATATTGGTGCTATTATTTGGCGCTATTATATATTGGGGCTATTATGAATATATTGGCGCAATTATTTGGTGCTATAAATATATTGGCGCTATTATTTGGTACTATAAATATATTGGCGCTATTATTGGCGCTATTATATGGTGCTATTTTTTTGCCGCTATTAATATATTGACGCTATTATGAATATTTGGCGCTATTAATGAAGGTTAAAATATTGGCACAATTTTTTGGCGCTATTATTTTGCGCTATTATTTGGCGCCAAATAATATTTGGCGCTATGAAAATATTGGCACTATTAAAATATGGGCACTGTTATGAATATTAAAATATAACTGAAAATATATTTGGCTCTATTATATTCAATGTTAAAATAACACTGAAAATATATTGAATGTTAAAATATTGGCGCAATTATGAATATTTGGTGCTATTATTGAATGTTAAAATATTCGCGCTATTATTTGGCGCCAAATAATAGCACCAAATATTGGCGCCAAATATTGGCGCCAAATATTATTGGTGCCAAATATTGGCACCAAATATTATTGGTGCCAAATATTGGCCCCAACTATTGGCGCTATTTTTGGCGCTTTTATTGGCGCTATAATTTGGCGCCAGTATTTGGCGCTATTATGGATATTTGGCTCCAAAAAATATTTGGCGCTACTATGAATATATGGCGCCAAATATTTGGCGCTATTATTAATATTTGGCGCTATTATTTGGCGCTATTATGAATATTTGGCGCCAAATATTTGGCGCTATTATTGGTCCTATTATTTGGCGCTATTATGAATATTTGGCGCAAAATATTTGGTGCTATTATTTGACGATATTATTTAGCGCTATTATTTGGCGCTATTATTTGGCGCTATTATTTGGCGCTATTATATTTGGCGCTATTATATTTCGCGCTGTTATATGGCGCTATTATTTGGCGCTATTATATGGCGCTATTATATGGCGTTAATATTTGGCGCTATTATATGGTGCTATTATTTGGCCCTATTAAATGGCGCTATGAATATATTGGCGCTATATATTGGTGTGATTATTTGGCATTATTATATGGCGCTATTATTTGGCGCAATTATATGGTGCTATGAATATATTGGTGATATTATTGGTGCTATTATTGGTGCTGTTATTGGCGCTTTTATTGGTGCCAAATATTGGCGTGATTATTGGTGCCATAATTGGACGCTATTATTGGCTCTATTATTTGGCGTCATTATTTGGCGCCATTAGCGCTATTATTTGGCACTATTATTAGGCGCAATAATTTGGCGCAATTATTTGGCACAATATATTGCCGCTATTTATATATTTTGTGCTAAAAAATATTTGGTGCTATTATATGACGCTATTATTTGGCACTGTTATTAGGCAAAATTATTTGGCGCAATTATTTGGCGCACTTATTTGGCGCAATTATTTTGCGCTATAAATATATTGGCGCTATTATGAATAAATGACGCTATGAATATATTGGCGCTATTATTGGCGCTATTATTGGCACTATTATGAATATTTTTGATACGCGATGCAAGACCCGCTAGGAATTGTCCTAGGAACCTTGTATAATGTTCACGCGTTGAGCACCCGGATCGCCGCAAGAAAACAAGTGTATTTGGTGTGCGGATAGTGAAATGAGAAGGAAGGGGGAAATGGTCAAGGTAGAACCCAAAGAGAACTTGTCTCTAAGAACTCTAGCCACAAGACGCCACAAAGGATGACCAATCCTTTGATAAGTCAAGAATTAAGCAAGAACACAAAGGTTGCAAGCAAAACTCACCATAATAACATTACCTTCATTCATGATGATTCAAGAGTACAAGGGGGTGGCTATTTATAGCCAAAGAAACTTGAAATTCGAATTACACATGGGGTGGCTCTTTACATTAGTCTAATGGCTAGTTTTCCATAGTCAAAAAGCCTATAGGATGCTTTTGACAACTTTGGCACTTGACCAAGACTTTAGGAGACAAGTAGCACACCCTTTTGGAAAAGAAAAGACAAGTAGCCCACCACCTTTTGACTTTGAAGATTCCATGGTGGGTGGGCTTTAAATCTCGTAGCACCACTTGGGTTGGGTTTTTAAAAGCATGTTTGGACCTTAATTAATGTAATTATAGGCCCGAATGCTTCCCCCAAGCAAAGGTGTTGGGCCTCCTCTTGGAATTTCATGATTAATCCATTTAAGGCCTCCTTCATTCTCTTGGTCCGCTCCCTTGTCATTGGACCTCCAATTCCACGCAAAGGGTCTTGTCCACTTGTGTGCATTCCGCCTTCCTCATCATGTCCGCCTCCAACCCCGTGATGCCCATGTGTTCCATGATCCTCATCAATTTTGGTGCTATTATTTGGCGCTATTATATATTGGCGCTATTATGAATATATTGACGCAATTATTTGGCGCTATGAATATATTGGCGCTATAATTGGCGCTATTATTTGGCGCTACTATTGGCACTATTATATGGTGCTATTTTTTGGCGCTATTATGAATATTTGGCGCCTAAAAGTATTCGGCGCTATTATATGGCGCTTTTATTTGGCGCTATTATTTGGCGCAGTTATTAGGCACAATTATTTTCCGCTATTAATATATTGGCGCTATTATGAATATTTGGCGCTATTAATTAATGTTAAAATATTAGCACTATTTTTTTGTGCAAAATAATATTTGGCGCTATTATTTGGCACTATTATTGGCGCTATTAAAATATTGGCGCTATTAAAATATTGGGGCTATTATGAATATTAAAATAACATTGAAAATATATTTGCCGCTATTATATTGAATGTTAAAATAACACTAAAAATATATTGAATGTTTAAATATTGGCGTTGTTATGAATATTTGGCGCTATTATTGAATGTTAAAATATTGGTGCTATTATTTGGTGCCAAATAATGGAGCCAAATACTGGTGCCAAATGTTGGCACCAAATATTATTGGTGTCAAATATTGGCGCTATTATTAGCGTTATTATTTGGCGCTTTTATTGGCGTTATTATTTAGCGCTATAATGAATATTTGGCGCCAAAAAATATTTGGCGCTACTATGAATATATGGCGCCAAATATTTGGCGCTAATATGAATATTTGGCTCTATTATTTGGCGCTATTATTGGCGCTATTATTTGGCTCTATTATGAATATTTGACGCCAAATATTTGGTGCTATTATTTGGCGATATTATTTGGCGCTATTATTTGGCACTATTATTTGGCGCTATTATATTCCGCGCTGTTATATGGGGATATTATTTGGCGCTATTATATGGCGCTAATATTTGGCGCTATTATATGACGCTTATATTTGTCGCTATTATATGCGCTATTATTTGGCCCTATTAAATGGCGCTATGAATATATTGGCGCTATTATTGGGGATATATTTTGGCTCTATTTTTTGGCGCTATTATTTGGCGCAGTTATTTGGATCAAATATTTTGCGCACTTATTTGGCGCTATTATTTGGTGCTATTATTAGGCGCACTTATTTGGCGCTATTAATATATTGGCGCTATTATAAATATTTGGCATTATTAATGAATGTTAAAATATTGGCACTGTTATTTGGAGCAATTATTTTGCGCAATTATTTGGCACTATTATTAGGCGCAGATATTTGGCGCTATAAATATATTGGCGCTATTATCAATTAATTGTGCTATGAATATATTGGCGCTATTATTGGCACTATTATTGGCACTATTATGAATATACTGGCTCTATTATTTGGCGCTATAATATATTGGCGCTATTATGAATATATTGGCGCTATTATTTGGCGCTATGAATATATTGGCGCTAATATTGGCGCTATTATTCGGCGCTATGATTGACGCTATTTTTTTTTGTGCTATTTTTTGGCGCTATTTTTTGGCGCTATTATGAATATTTGGCGCCAAAAAATACTTGGCGCAGATATTTGGTGCAATTATTTAGCGTTATTATTAGGCGCAATTATTTGTTGCTATTAATATATTGGCGCTATTATGAATATTTGGCGCTACTAATGAAGGTTAAAATATTGGCGCTACTTTTTAGCGCTATTATTTGGCGCCATATAATATTTGGCGCTCTTATTTGGCGCTATTATTGGCGCTTTTAAAATATTGGCGCTATTAAAATATTGGTGGTATTACGAATATTAAAATAACACTGAAAATATATTTGGCTCTATTATATTGAATGTTAAAATAGCACTGAAAATATATTGAATGTTAAAATATTGGCGCTATTATTTGGCGCCAAATAATAGCACTAAATATTGGCACCAAATATTGGCGCCAAATATTATTGGTTCCAAATATTGGCGTTTTTATTTGGCACTTTTATTGGCGCTATTATTTGGCACTATTATGGATATTTGGCGCCAAAAAATATTTGGCGCTACTATGAATATATGGCGCCAAATATTTGGCGTTATTATGAATATTTGGCGCTATTATATGGCGCTATTATGAATATTTGGCGCCAAATATTTGGTGCTATTATTTGGCGATATTATTTGGTGCTATTATTGGCCCTATTATTTGGCGCTATTATGAATATTTTGCGCCAAATATTTGGTGCTATTATTTGACGATATTATTTAGCGCTATTATTTGGCGCTATTATTTGGCGCTTTTATATTTGGCGCTATTATATGGCACTGTTATTTGGCGCTATTATATGGCACTATAATATTGCGCTAACATTTGGCGCTATTATATGATGCTATTATTTGGCCCTATTAAATGGTGCTATAAAAATATTAGCGCTATATATTGGGATGATTATTTGGCGCTATTATAAGGCACTATTATTTGATGCAATTATATGGCGCTATTATATGGTGCTAATATTTGGCGCTGTTATATGGCACCATTATTTGGTGCTATTAAATGGCGCTATGAATATATTGGCACTATTAATGGCACTATATATTGGCGTATTGGCGCTATCATTGGTGCTATTATTGGCGCTTTTATTGGTGCTATTGTTGAATGTTTAAATATTGGTGCTATTATTTGACGCCAAATATTGGTGCCAAATATTGGCGCGATTATTGGCGCCAAAATTTGACGCTATTATTGGCTCTATTATTTGACGCTATTTTTTGGCGCCATTATTTGGCGCTATTATGAATATTTGGCGCCAAAAAATATTTGGCGCTATTATATGGCACTATTATTTGGCGCTATTATTGGGCTCAATAATTTGGCGCAATTATTTAGCACAATATATTGGCACTATTTATATATTTTGCTCCAAAAAATATTTGGCACTATTATATGGCGCTATTATTTGGCGTTGTTATTAGGAGCAATTATTTTGCGCAATTATTTGGGGCAATTATTTTGCGCTATAAATATATTCGCGCTATTATGAATAAATGGCGCTATGAATATATTGGTGCTATTATTGGCCCTATTATGAATATACCGGTGCTATTATTTGGTGCTGTTATATATTGGCACTATTATAAAAATATTGGCGCAATTATTTGGTGCTATGAATATATTGGTGCTATTATTTGGCACTATTATTGGCGCTGTTATATGGTGCTATTTTTTGGCGCTGTTATTTGACGCTATTTTGAATATTTGGCGCCTAAAAATATTTGGAACTATTATATGGCACTATTATTTGGCGCTATTATTTGGCGCTATTATTTGGCGCAGTTATTAGGCGCAATTATTTGCCGCTATTAATATATTGGCGCTATTATGAATATTTGGCATTATTAATTAATGTTAAAATATTAGCACTATTTTTTAGCGCAAAATAATATTTGGCGCTACTATTTGGTGCAAAATAATATTTAGTGCTATTATTTGGCTCTATTATTGGCGCTATTAAAATATTGGTGCTATTAAAATATTGGCGCTATTATGAATATTAAAATAACACTAAAAATATATTTGGCACTATTATATTGAATGTTAAAATAACACTGAAAATATATTGAATGTTAAAATATTGGTGCTGTTATAAATATTTGGCGCTATTATTGAATGTTAAAATATTAGCGCTATTATTTGGCGCCAAATAATAGCGCCAAATACTAGCGCCAAATATTATTGGTCCCAAATATTGGCGCCAAATATTGGCGCTATTATTTGGTGCTTTTATTGGCGTTATAATTTGGCGTTATTATTTAGCGCTATTATGAATATTTTGCGGTGCCAAATATTTGTTGCTATTATGAATATTTGGCTGTATTATTTGGTGCTATTATTGGCGCTATTATTTTACGCTATTATTCGGCGCTATTATGAATATTTTCCGCCAAATATTTGGTACTATTATTTGGCGATATTATTTGGCGCTATGATTTGACTCTATTATTTGGCGCTATTATATTTGGCGCTATTATTTTCTGCTATTATATGGCGCTAATATTTGACGCTAATATTTGGCGCTATTATATGGAGCTATTATTTGGCCATATTAAATGGCGCTATGAATATATTGGCACTATATATTGGTGCTATTATTTGGCGCCATTATATTTGGCGCTATTATTTGGCGCTATTATATGGCGCTATTATATGACGCTATTATATGGCACTTATATTTGGCTCTATTATATGACGCTATTATTTGGCGTTATTATTTGGCGTAGTTATTAGATGCAATTATTTGCCGCTATTAATATATTGGCGCTATTATGAATATTTGGCGCTATTAATTAATGTTAAAATATTAGCACTATTTTTTGGCGCAAAATAATATTTGGTGCAAAATAATATTTGGCACTATTATTTGGTGGAAAATAATATTTGGCGCTATTATTTGGCTCTATTATTGGCGCTATTAAAATATTGGTGCTATTAAAATATTGGCGCTATTATGAATATTAAAATAACACTGAAAATATATTTGGCGCTATTATAATGAATGTTAAAATAACACTGAAAATATATTGAATGTTAAAATATTGGTGCTCTTATGAATATTTGGCGCAATTATTGAATGTTAAAATATTAGCGCTATTATTTGGCGCCAAATAATAGTGCCAAATACTGGCGCCAAATATTAATGGGGCCAAATATTGGCCCCAAATATTGGCGCCATTATTGGCGCCATTATTGGCACTATTATTTGGCGCTTTTATTGGCGTTATAATTTGGCGTTATTATTTGGCGCTATTATGAATATTTGGCGGCGCCAAGTATTTGGTGCTATTATGAATATTTGGTTCTATTATTTGGCACTATTATTGGATCTATTATTTGGCGCTATTATTTGGCGCTATTTGGTGCTATTATTTGGCGATATTATTTGGCGCTATTGTTTGGCACTATTATTTGACGTTATTATATTTGGCGCTATTATTTGGCGCTATTATATGGCGCTAATATTTGGTGCTATTATATGGCGCTAATATTTGTCTCTATTATATGACGCTATTTTTTGGCCCTATTAAATGGTGCTATGAATATATCGGTGCTATTATTGGGGATATATATTGGAGCTATTATATTTGGCGCTATTATATGGCGCTATTATTTGGCGCTATTATATGACGCTATTATATGACACTATTATATGGAGCTAATATTTGGCGCTATTATATGGCGCTATTGTTTGGCGCTATTAAATTGCGCTATGAATATATTGGCACTATTATTGGCGCTATTGTTTGGCGCTATTAAATTGCGCTATGAATATATTGGCACTATTATTGGCGCTATATATTGGCGCTATATATTGGCGCAATTATTGGCAATATATATTGGCGCTATTATTTGGCGCTATTATGAATATTTGGCGCCAAATATTTGGTGCTATTATTTGGCGATATTATTTGGCGCTATTATTTGGCACTATTATTTGGCGCTATTATATTTTGCGCTATTATATGTCGCTATTATTTGGCGCTATTATATGGCGCTAATATTTGGCGCTATTATATGGCGCTAATATTTGTCGCAATTATATGGCGCTATTATTTGGCCGTATTAAATGGCGCTATGAATATACTGGCTCTATTATTGGGATATATATTGGCGCTATTATATTTGGAGCTATTATATGGTGCTATTATTTGGTGCTATTATATGGCACTATTATATGACCCTATTATATGGAGCTAATATTTGGCTCTATTATATGGCGCTATTGTTTGGCGCTTTTAAATGGCGCTATGAATATAATGGCACTATTGCCGCTATATATTGGCACTATTATTGGCGCTGTTATTGGTGCTGTTATTGGCGCTTTTATTGGCGCTATTATTGAATGTTTAAATATTGGAGCGATTATTGGCGCCATAATTTGACGCTGTTATTTGGCGCAAAATAATAGCGCCAAATATTGGCACGATTATTGGCGCCATAATTTGTCGCTCTTATTTGACGCTATTATTTTGGCGCTATTATTTGGCGCTATTATGAATATTTGGCGCCAGAAAATATTTGGCACTATTATATGGCACTATTATTAGGCGCAATTATTTAGCGCTATTATATGGCGCTATTTTTTGGTGCTATTATGAATATTTGGCACCAAAAAATATTTGGCGCTATTATATGGTGGTATTATTTGGCGCTATTATTTGGCGCGGTTATTTGTCGTAAATATTTGGTGCAATTATTTGGCGCTATTTATATATTTTGCGCCAAAAAATATTTGGCACTGTTATATGGCGCTATTATGTGCCGCTGTTATTAGGTGAAATTATTTTGCGCACTTATTTGGCGTAATTATCTGGCGCAATTATTTGGCGCAATTATTTAGCGCTATTATTTGGCGCTATTTTCAGGCGCAATTATTTGGCGCAATTATTTGGCACAATTATTTGGCGCAATTATTTGGCGCTATTATTTGGCACTATGAATATATTGGTGCTATTTATATATTTTGCGCCAAAAAATATTTGGCGCTATTATATGACACTATTATTTGGCGCTGTTATTTGGAGCAATTATTTGGCGCTCTTATTTGGCGCAATTATTTGGCGCTATTATTTGGCGCTATGAATATATTGGTGCTATTTATATATTTTTTACCAAAAAGTATTTGGTGCTATTATATGGCATTATTATTTGGCGCTGTTATTTGACGCTATTATTTGGCGCAGTTATTTATGCAAATATTTGGCGCAATTATTTGTGCAAATATTTGGCGCAATTATTTTGCGCTATTATTAGGTGCAATTATATGCCGCTATTAATGAATGTTAAAATATTGGTTCTATTAAAATATTGGCGCTATTATGAATATTAAAATAACACTGAAAAAATATTTGGTGCTATTATATTGAATGTTAAAATAACACCGAAAATATATTGAATGTCAAAATATTGATGCTATTATGAATATTTGGCGCTATTATTGAAGTTTAAAATATTGGCGCTATTATTTGGCGCCAAATAATAGCGCCAAATATTATTTTCGCCAAATATTGGCTCAATTATTGGCGCTATTATTTGGTGCTTTTATTAGAGCTATAATTTGGCACTATTATTTGGCGCTATTATGAATATTTGGCACCAAAAAATATTTGGCACTTCTATGAATATATGGCGCCAAATAATTGGCGCTATTATGAATATTTGGCTCTATTATTTGGCTCTATTATTGGCACTATTATTTGGCGCTATTATGAATATTTGGCGCCAAATATTTGGCACTATTATTTGGCGATATTATTTGGCGCTATTATTTGGCTCTATTATTTGGCGCTATTATATTTGGCGCTATTATTTGGAGCTATTATATGACACTATTATATGGCCCTAATATTTGGCGCTATTATATGGCGCTACTATTTGGCCCTATTAAACGACTCTATGAATATATTGGCGCTATATATTGGCACGATTATTTGGCGCTATTATTTGGCGCTATTTTATGGCGCTATTATATGGCGCTATTATATGGTGCTAATATTTGGCGCTATTATATGGTGCTATTATTTGGTGCTATTAAATGGCACTATGAATAAATTTGCGCTATTATTGGCGCCATTATTTGCGCTTTTATTGGTGCTGTTATTGGCGCTTTTATTGGCGCGATTATTGAATGTTTAAATATTGCCGCTATTACTTGGCACAAAATATTGGTGCCACATATTGGCACCAAATATTGGCGCGATTATTGATGCCATAATTTGACGCTATTATTTGGCGCAATTATTTGGCCCTATTTTTAATATTTGGCGCCAAAAAATATTTGGCGCTATTATTTGGCGCTATTATTAGGCACAATTATTTGGTGCAATTATTTGGCACAATATATTGGTGTTATTTATATATTTTGCGCCAAAAAATATTTGGTGCTATTATATGGAGCTATTCTTTGGAGATGTTATTAGGCGCAATTATTTTGCGCACTTATTTGGCGCACTTATTTGGCACAATTATTTGGCGCAATTATTTGGCGCTCTTATTTGGCGGTATTATTAGGCGCAATTATTTTGCGCTATAAATATATAGGCGCTATTATGAATAAATGGTGCTATGAATATATTGGCGATATTATTGGCACTATTATGAATATATTGGTGCTATTATTTGGCGCTATTATAAATTGGCACTATTATGAATATATTGGCGCTATGAATATATTGGCGCTATTATTTGGCGCTATTATTGGCGCTATTATTTGGCACTATTTTTTGGCACTATTTTTTGGTGCTATTATGAATATTTAGTGCCAAAAAATATTTGGCGCTATTATATGGCGCTCTTATTTGGCACAGTTATTTGGCGCAAATATTTGGCGCTATTATTTGGAGCTATTATTAGGCGCAATTATATATTGGCCCTATTATGAATATATTGGTGCTATTATTTGGCGCTACGAATATATTGGCGCTATTATTGGCGATATTTTTTGGCGCTATTGTTTGGCGCTATTTTTTGGTGATATTTTTTGGCGTTACTATGAATATTTGGTGCCAAAAAATATTTGGCGCTATTATATGACGCTATTATTTGGCGCTATTTTTTGGTGTTATTATTTGGCGCTCTTATTTGGCGCAGTTATTTGGCGCTATTTTTTGGCGCTATTATTAGGCGCAATTATTTGGCGCTATTAATATATTGGCGCTATTATGAATATTTGGCGATATTAATGACTGTTAAAATATTGGCTCTATTATTTGGGGCAATTATTTGGCGCAATTATTTGGCGCTATTATTAGGCGCTATTATTTGGGGCTATAAATATATTGCCGCTATTATGAATAAATGGCGCTATGAATATATTGGCACTATTATTGGCACTATTATGAATATACTGGGGCTCTTATTTGGCGCTATTATATATTGGAGCTATTATCAATATATTGGTGCTATTATTTGGCGCTATGAATATATTGGCGCTATTATATGGCGCTATTTTTTTGCGCTATTTTTTGGCGATATTTTTTGGTGCTATTATGAATATTTGGCGCCAAAAAATATTTGGCGCTATTATATGGTGCTATTATTTGGCGCTATTATTTGGCGTAGATATTTGGCGCAGTTATTTGGCTTAATTATTTGGCGCTATTATTTGGCACTATTTTTAGGCACAATTATTTCCCGTTATTAATATATTAGCGCTATTATGAATATTTGGCACTATTAATGAATGTTAAAATATTGACGCTATTATTTGGCGCCAAATAATATTTGGCACAATTATTTGACGTTATTATTGGCGCTATTAAAATATTGGTGCTATTAAAATGTTGGCGCTATTATGAATATTAAAATAACACTGAAAATATATTTGGCGCAATTATATTGAATGTTAAAATAACACTAGAAGTATATTGAATGTTAAAATATTGGTGCTATTATGAATATTTGGCGCTATTATTGAATGTTAAAATATTGGCGCTATTATTTGGTGCCAAATAATAGCGCCAAATATTGGCGCCAAATATTATTGGCGCCAAATATTAGCGCTATTATTGGCGCTATTATTTGGCGCTTTTATTGGCGCTATTATTTGGTGCTATTATGAATATTTGGTGCCAAAAAATATTTGGCGCTACTATGAATATATTGCGCTATTATTTGGCGAAATTTTTTGGCGCTATTATATTTGACGCTATTATATGACGCTATTATTTGGCGCTATTATATGGCGCTATTATATCGCGCTATTATATGGCGCTAATATTTGGCGCTATTATATGGCGCTATTATTTGGCCCTATTAAATGGTGCTATGAATATATTGGCGATATTAATGGCGTTAAATATTGGTGCTATTATTTGGTGCTATTATATTTGGTGCTACTATATGGCGCTATTATTTGGCGCTATTATATGGGGCTATTATACGGCGTCAATATTTGGCGCTATTATATGGCACTATTATTTGGCACTATTGAATGGCTCTACAAATATATTGGCGCTATTATTGGTGCTATATAATGGCTCTATTTTTTCTGCTGTTATTGTCAATTTTATTGGCGCTATTATAGAATGTTTAAATATTGGCGCTATTATTTGGCCCAAAATAATAGCGCCAAATATTGGTGCAATTATTGGCGCCATAATTTGATGCAATTATTGGCGCTATTTTTTGGCGCTATTATATGGCGTAATTTTTTGGCGCAATTTTTTTGCGCTATTATGAATATTTGGTGCCCAAAAATATTTGGCGCTATTATATGGTACTATTATTTGGCGCAGTTATTTGGTGCAGTTATTTGACACAATTATTTGGCGCTATTATTAGATACAATTATTTTCTGCTATTAATATATTGGAGCTATTATGAATATTTGGTGCTACTAATTAATGTTAAAATATTGGCACTATTTTTTGGCGCTATTTTTTTGCGCTATTATTTGGTACTATTATTTGGTGTCAAATAATATTTGGTGCTATTATTTGGCGCTATTATATTTGGCGCTGTTATATGGCGATATGATTTGCGCTATTATATGGGGCTATTATATGGCACTAATATTTGGTACTATTATATGAGGCTATTATTTGGCACTATTAAATGGCGCTATAAATATATTGGCACTATTATTGGTGCTGTTATTCGCACGATTATTGAATGTTTAAATATTGGCGCTATAAATTGGCGCAAAATAATAGCACAAAATATTGACGTGATTATTGGCGCCATAATTTGATGCTATTATTGGTGCTATTATTTGGCGCTATTATTTGACGGTATTATAAATATTTGGTGGCAAAAAATATTTGGCGCAATTATTTGGCGCTATTTATATATTTTCCGCCAAAAAATATTTTGCGCTATTATATGCCGCTATTATTTGGCGCTGTTATTAGGCACAATTATTTTGCGCAATTATTTGACGCAATCATTTGGCGCAATTATTTGGCGCAATTATTTGGTGCTATTATTTGAGGCTATTATTAGGCACAATTATTTTGCGCTATAAATAAATTGGCGCTATTATGAATAAATGGCGCTATGAATATATTGGCACTGTTATGAATATATTGTCGCTATTATTTGGTGCTATTATATATTAGCACTATTATGAATATATTGGCACTATTATTTGGCGCTATGAATATATTGGTGCTATTATTGGCTCCAAAATTTAACGCTATTATTGGCGTTATTATTTGGCGCTATTATTTGGTGCTATTATGAATATTTGGTGCCGAAAAATATTTGGCGCTATTATATGTTGCTATTTTTTGGCGCTATTATTTGGCGCAGTTATTTGGCTCAAATATTTGGCGCACTTATTTAGCGCTATTATTTGGCGCTCTTATTAGGCGCACTTATTTGGCGCTATTAATATATTGGCGCTATTATGAATATTTGGCATTATTAATGAATGTTAAAATATTGGCACTATTATTTGGAGCAACTATTTGGCACAATTATTTGGCCCTATTATTAGGCGCAATTATTTGGTGCGATAAATATATTGGCGCTATTATGAATTAATGGCACTATGAATATATTGGCTCGATTATTGGCGCTATTATTGGCACTATTATGAATATACTGGCGCTATTATTTGGCGCTATAATATATTGGCGCTATTATTTGATGCTATTTTTTTGCGCTATTTTTTGGCGCTATTATGAATATTTTGCGCCAAAAAATATTTGGTGCAAATATTTAGCGCAATTATTTAGCGCTATTATTTGGCGCTATTATTAGGCGCAATTATTTGCCGCTATTAATATATTGGCGCTATTATGAATATTTGGCGCTATTAATGAAGGTTAAAATATTGGCGCTATTTTTTAGCGCTATTATTTTGCGCTATTATTTAGTGCCAAATAATATTTGGCGCTCTTATTTGGCGCTATTATTAGCGCTATTAAAATATTGACGCTATTATGAATATTAAAATAACACTGAAAATATATTTGGCTCTATTATATTGAATGTTAAAATATTGGCACTATTTTTTGGCGCCAAATAATAGCACCAAATATTGGCGCCAATTATTGGCGCCAAATATTATTGGCGCCAAATGTTGGCACCAAATATTGGCGCTATTATTTGGTACTTTTATTGGTGCTATAATTTGGCGCTATTATGGATATTTGGCGCCAAAAAATATTTGGCACTACTATGAATATATGGCGCCAAATATTTGGCGCTGTTATGAATATTTGGCGCCAAATATTTGACGCTATTATTTGGCGATATTATTTGGCGTTATTATTGGCCCTATTATTTGGCACTATTATGAATATTTGGCACAAAATATTTGTCGCTATTATTTGGCGATATTATTTGACGCTATTATTTGGCGCTATTATTTGGCGCTATTATATTTGGCGCTATTATATGGCGCTATTATTTGGCGCTATTATATGTCGCTATTATATGACGCTAATATTTGGCGCTATTATATGGTGCTATTATTTGGCCCTATTAAATGGCGCTATGAATATATATTGGCGCTATATATTGGCGTGATTATTTGGCGCTATTATATTGTGCTATTATTTGGCGTAATTATATGGCGCTATTATATGGTGCTAATATTTGGCGCTATTATATGACGCCATTTTTTGGTGCTATTAAATGGCGCTATGAATATATTGGCGCTCTTATTGGCGCTATATATTGGCGCTATTATTGGCGCTATTATTGGCGCTATCATTGGGGATCTTATTGGCTCTTTTATTGCCACTGTTATTGAATGTTTAAATATTGGCGCTATTATTTGGCGCCAAATATTGGTGCCAAATATTGGCGCGATTATTGGCGCCATAATTTGACGCTATTATTGGCTCTATTATTTGACGCTATTATTTAGCGCCATTATTTGGCGCTATTATGAATATTTGCCCCCAAAAAATATTTGGCGCTATTATATGGCTCTATTATTAGGCGTAATTATTTGGCACAATTATTTGGTGCAATTATTTGGCGCAATTATTTGGTGTAATATATTGGTGCTATTTATATATTTTGCGTCAAAAAATATTTGGCGATATTACATGGTGCTATTATTTGGCGCTGTTATTAGGCGCTATTATTTTGCTCAATTATTTGGCGCAATTATTTAGCGCTATTATTTGGCGCAATTATTTTGTGCTATAAATATATTGGTGCTATTATGAATAAATGGCGCTATGAATATTTTGGCGCTATTATTGACACTATTATGAATATATATTGGTGCTATTATTTGGCGTTATTATATATTGGGGCTATTATGAATATATTGGCGCAATTATTTGGTGCTATAAATATATTGGCGCTATTATTGGTGCTATTATTTGGCGCTATTATTGGCGCTATAATATGGTGCTATTTTTTGGCGCTATTATGAATATTTGGCGCCTAAAAATATTTGGGGCTATTATATGGCGCTATTATTAGGCGCTATTTTTTGGCGCAGTTATTAGGCACAACTATTTACCGATATTAATATGTAGGCGCTATTATGAATATTTGGCGCTATTAATTAATGTTAAAATATTAGCACTATTGTTTGGCGCAAAATAGTATTTGGCGCTATTATTTGGTGCAAAATAATATTTGGCGCTATTATTGGCCCTATTAAAATATTGGCACTATTAAAATATTGGCGCTATTATGAATATTAAAATAACACTGAAAATACATTTGGCACTATTATATTGAATGTTAAAATAATAGTGAAAATATATTGAATGTTAAAATATTGACGCTGTTATGAATATTTGGTGCTATTATTGAATGTTAAAATATTAGCGCTATTATTTGCTGCTAAATAATAGCGTCAAATACTGGCACCAAATATTGGCGCCAAATATTATTGGTGCCAAATATTGGCGCTATTATTGGCGCTATTATTTGGCGCTTTTATTGGCGTTATAATTTGGCATTTTTATTTGGCCCTATTATGAATATTTGGCGGCGCCAAATATTTGGCGCTATTATGAATATTTGGCGCCAAATATTTGGTGCTATTATTTGACGATATTATTTGGCGCTATTATTTTGCAATATTATTTCGCGCTATTATATTTGGCGCTTTTATACGATGCTATTATTTGGTGCTATTATATGACCCAAATATTTGGCGCTATTATCTGGCGCTAATATTTGCCGCTATATGGCGCTATTATTTGGCCCTATAAAATAGCGCTATGAATATATTGGTGCTATTATTGGGCATATATATTAGCGCTATTATATTTGGCATTATTATATGGCGCTATTATTTGGCACTATTATATGACGCTATTATATGGCCCTATTATATGGCGCTAATATTTGGCGCCATTATATGACGCTATTATTTGACGCTATTAAATGGCGTTATGAATATATTGGCACTATTTTTGGTGGTATATATTGGCGTTATTATTGGTGCTATTATTGGTGATGTTATTGGCGCTATTATTGAATGTTTAAATATTGGCTCTATTATTTGGCGCAAAATAATAGCGCCAAATATGGGCGTGATTATTAGCACCATAATTTGACGCTATTATTTGGCACAAAATAATAGCGCAAAATATTGAGCGATTATTGGTGCCATAATTTGACGCTATTATTTGGCGCAAAATAATAGCGCCAAATATTGGCGTGATTATTGGCGACATAATTTCATGCTATTATTGGCACTATTATTTGGCGCTATTATTTTGGCGCTATTATTTGGCGCTATTAAGAATATTTGGCGCCAGAAAATATTTGGCACTATTATATGGCGCTATTATTTGGCGCTATTATTAGACGCAATTATTCAGCGCTATTATATGGCGTTATTTTTTGGCGCTATTATGAATATTTGGCACCAAAACATATTTGGCGCTATTATATGGTGGTATTATTTGGCGCTATTATTTGGCGCAGTTATTTGGCGTAAATATTTGGCGCAATTATTTGGCACTATTTATATATTTTGTGCAAAAAAATATTTGGCGCTGTTATATGGCACTATTATGTGCTGCTGTTATTAGGTGAAATTATTTTGCGCACTTATTTGGCGTAATTATCTGGCGCAATTATTTGGCGCAATTATTTGGCACTATTGTTAGACGCAATTATTTGACGCAGTTATTTGGCGTAATTATTTGGCGCTATGAATATATTGGTGCTATTTATATTATTTACGCCAAAAAAAATATTTGGCGCTATTATATGGCGCTTTATTTGGCGCTGTTATTTGGCGCAGTTATTTGGCGTTATTATTTGGCGCATTTATTTGGCGCAATTATTTGGCGCAATTATTTGGCGCAATTATTTGGCGCTATTATTGGGCGCTATGAATATATTGGCGCTATTATGAATATTTGGCGCTATTATTGAAGTTTAAAATATTGGCACTATTATTTGGCGCCAAATAATAGCGCCAAATATTATTGGCGCCAAATATTGACACTATTATAGGCGCTTCTATTGGAGCTATAATTTGGCACTATTATTTGGCGCTATTATAAATATTTGGCGCCAAAAAATATTTGGCACTTCTATGTATATATGGCGCCAAATAATTGGTGCTATTATGAATATTTGGCTCTATTATATGGCGCTATTATTGGCACTATTATTTGAAACTATTATGAATATTTGGCGCCAAATATTTGGTGCTATTATTTGGCGATATTTTTTGGCGCTATTATTTGGCGCTATTATTTGGCACTATTATATTTGGCGCTGTTATTTGGCTCTATTATATGGCCCTATTATATGGCCCTAATATTTGGCGCTATTATATGGCGCTACTATTTGGCCCTATTAAATGGCGCAATGAATATATTGGCGCAATATATTGGCGCGATTATTTGGCGCTATTATATTTGGTGTCATTATATGGCGCTATTATTTGGCGCTATTATATGACGTTATTATATGGCCCTATTATATGGCGCTATTATATGGCGCTAATATTTGGCGCTATTTTGTGCTGCTATTATTTGGCGCTATTAAATGGCGCTATGAATATATTGGCGCTATTATTGGCGCGATATATTGGCGCCATTATTTGCGCTATTATTGGTGTTGTTATTGGCGCTTTTATTGGCGCGATTATTGAATATTTAAATATTGGCGCTATTATTTGGCGCAAAATATTGGCGCGATTGTAGATGCCATAATTTGACGCTATTATTTGGCGCTATTATTTGGCGCTATTATTAATATTTGGGGCCAAAAAATATTTGGCGCTATTATTAGGCACAATTATTTGGTGTAATATATTGGTGCTATTTATATATTTTGCGCCGAAAAATATTTGGCGCTATTATATGGAGCTATTATTTGGCGCTGTTATTAGGCGCAATTATTTTGCGCAATTATTTGGCGCACTTATTTGGCACAATTATTTGGCTCAATTATTTGGAGCTATTATTTGGCGTTATTATTAGGCGCAATTATTTTTTCGCTATAAATATATAGGCCCTATTATGAATAAATGGCGCTATGAATATATTGGCGCTATTATTTGGTGCTATTATAAATTGGCACTATTATAAATATATTGGCGCTATTATTTTGCGCTATGAATATATTGACGCTATTATTTGGCGCTATTATTGGTGCTATTATTTGGCGCTATTTTTTGGCACTAATTTTTGGCGCTGTTATGAATATTTGGTGCCAAAATTTATTTGGCACTATTATATGGCGCAATTAATTGGTGTAGTTATTTGGCGCAAACATTTGGCGCTATTATTTGGCGCTATTATTTGGCGCTATTATTAGGCGCAATTATATATTGGCGCTATTATGAATATATTGGCGCTATTATTTGGTGCTACGAATATATTGACGCTATTATTGGTGCTATTTTTTGGCGCTATTATTTGGCGCTATTTTTTGGCGCTATTATTTGGCGCTCTTATTTGACGTAGTTTTTTGGCGCTATTATTAGGCGTACTTATTTGGCGCTATTAATATATTGGCACTATTATGAATATTTGGCGATATTAATGAATGTAAAAAATATTGGCACTATTATTAGGCGCAATTATTTGGCGCTATAAATATATTGCCGCATTTATGAATAAATGGCGCTATAAATATATTTGGCGCAATTATATGGCGCTATTATATGACGTTAATATTTGGCGCTATTATATGGTGCTATTATTTGGCCCTATTAAATGATGCTATGAATATATTGGAGCTATATATTGGCGTGATTATTTGGCACTATTATATGGCGCTATTATTTTGCGCAATTATATGGCGCTATTATATGGTGCTAATATTTGGCGATATTATATGACGCTATTATTTGGGGTTATTAAATGGTGCTATGAATATATTGGCGCTATTATTAGCGCTATATATTGGTGCTATTATTGGCGCTATCATTGGTGCTATTATTGGCGCTTTTATTGGTGCTATTATTGAATGTTTAAATATTGGCGCTATTATTTGGCGCCAAAGATTGGAGCCAAATATTGGCACTATTATTGGCGCCATAATTTGACGCTATTATTTGGCGCTATTATTTGGCACCATTATTTGGCGCCATTATGAATATTTGGCGCCAAAAACTATTTGGCGCTATTATTTTGTGCTATTATTAGGCACAATAATTTGTCGCAATTATTTGGCGCAATTATTTGGCACAATATATTGGCGCTATTTATATATTTTGCGCCAAAAAATATTTGGCGTTATTATATGGCGCTATTATTTGATATTGTTATTAGGCGCAATTATTTTGCGCAATTATTTGGCGCAATTCTTTGGCGCAATTATTTGGCGCTATTATTTGACGCTATTATTTTGCGCTATAAATATATTGGCGCTATTTTGAATAAATGGCGCTATGAATATATTGGCACTATTATTGGCACTATTATGAATATTTTGGTGCTATTATTTGGCGCTATTATATATTGGCGCTATTATGAATATATTGGTGCAATTATTTGGCGCTATGAATATATTGGCGCTATTATTGGCGCTATTATATTGTCCTATTTTTGGCGCTATGAATATATTGGCTCTATTATTTGCGCTATTATATTGTCCTATTTTTGGTGTTATTTTTTGGCGCTATTTTGAATATTTGGCGCCTAAAAATATTTGGCTCTATTATATGGTGCTATTATTTGGCGCTATTATTTGGCGCAGTTATTAGGCACAATTATTTGCCGCTATTAATATATTGGGGCTATTATGAATATTTGGCGCTATTAATTAATGTTAAAATATTAGCACTATTTTTTGGTACAAAATAATATTTGGCGCTATTATTTGGTGCAAAATAATATTTAGGCTATTATTTAGTACTATTATTAGAGCTATTAGAATATTGGTGCTATTAAAATATTGGCGCTATTATGAATATTAAAATAACACTGAAAATATATTTGGCGCTATTATATTGAATGTTAAAATAACACTGAAAATATATTAAATGTTAAAATATTGGCGGTATTATGAATATTTGGCACCATTATTGTATGTTCAAATATTGGCGCTATTTTTGGCGCCAAATAATAGCGCCAAATACTGGCGCCAAATATTATTGGTGCCAAATATTGGCGCCAAATATTGGCGCTATTGTTGGCGCTATTATTTGGCGCTTTTATTGGTGTTATAATTTGACGTTATTATTTGGCGCTACTATGAATATTTGGCGCCAAAAAATATTTGGCGCTACTATGAATATATGGTGCCAAATATTTGGCGCTATTATGAATATTTGGCTCTATTATTTGGCGCTATTATTGGCGCTATTATTTGGAGCTATTATTTGGCGCTATTATGAATATTTGGCGCCACATATTTGGTGCAATTATTTGGCGATATTATTTGGCGCTATTATTTGGTGCTATTATATTTCACGCTATTATATGGCGCTAATATTTGGCACTATTATATGGCGCTATTATTTGGTTCTATTAAATGACGCTATGAATATATTGGCGCTATTATTGGGGATATATATCAGCGCTATTATTTGGCTCTATTATATTTGGCGCTATTATATGGCGCTATTATATTTGGCGCTATTATATGGCGCTATTATATTTGGCGCTATTATATGGCGCTATTATTTTGCGCTTTTATATGGCGCTATTATATAGCACTATTATATGGCGCTAATATTTGGCGCTATTATATGGCGCTATTGGTTGGCGCTATTAAATGGCGCTATTGGTTGGCGCTATTAAATGGCGCTATGAATATATTGGCACTATTATTGGCGCTATATATTGGCGCTATTATTGGCGCTTTTATTGGTGCTGTTATTGGCGCTTTTATTGGCGCTATTATTGAATGTTTAAATATTGGCGCTATTATTTGATGCAAAATAATAGCGCCAAATATTGGCGCGATTGTTGGCGCCATAATTTGACGCTATTATTTGGCGCTATTATGAATATTCGGCGCTAAATATTTGGTGCTATTATTTGGCGATATTATTTAGCGCTATTATTATACGCTATTATGTGTCGCTATTATATTTGGCGCTATTATATAGCGCTATTATTTGGCATTATTATACGGCGCTATTATATAGCGCTATTATATGGCGCTAATATTTAGCGTTATTTTATGGCGCTATTATTTGGCCCTATTAAATGGCACTATGAATACATTGGCGCTATTATTGGCGCGATATATTGGCGCTATTATTTGGCGCTATTATATGGTGCTTTGATTTGCACTATAACATGGGGCTATTATGTGGCACTAATATTTGGTGCTATTATATGGTGCTATTATTTGGCGCTATTAAATGGTGCTATGAATATATTGGCGCTATTATTGGCGCTATTATTGGTGTTGTTATTGGCACCTTTATTGGTGCGATTATTGAATGTTTAAATATTGGCGCTATAATTTGGCGCAAAATAATACCGCAAAATATTGGCGCCATAATTTGATGCTATTATTTGGCGCTATTATTTGGCGGTATTATGATTATTTGGCGCCAAAAAATATTTGGCGGTTTTATATGGTGTTATTATTAGGCGCAAGTATTTGGTGCAATTATTTGGTGCAATTATTTGGCGCAATAAATTTGCGCTATTTATATATTTTCTGCCAAAAAATATTTGGCACTATTATATGCCACTATTATTTGGCGCAATTATTTGGTGCTATTATTTGAGGCTATTATTAGGCGCAATTATTTTGTGATTTAAATATATTGGCGGTATTACGAATAAATAGTGCTATGAATATATTTGTGCTATTATTGGCACTATTATGAATATATTGGCGCTATTATTTGGTGGTATTATATATTGGCGCTATTATGAATATATTGGCGCTATTATTTGGCTCTATGAATATATTGGTGCTATTATTGGCTCCATAATATGACGCTATTATTGGCGCTATTATTTGTCGCTATTATTTGGCGCTATTTTTTGGCGCTATTATGAATATTTGGTGCCAAAAAATATTTAGCGCAATTATATGGGGCTATTTTTTGGCCCTATTATTTGGCGCAGTTATTTGGATCAAATATTTGGTGCACTTATTTGGTGCTATTATTTGGCGCACTTATTTGGTGCTATTAATATATTGGCACTATTATGAATATTTGGCGATATTAATGAATGTTAAAATATTGGCACTATTATTTGGAACAATTATTTAGCACAATTATTTGGCACTATTATTAAGCGCAATTATTTGGAGCTATAAATATATTGGCGGTATTATGAATTAATGACGCTATGAATATATTGGCGCTATTATTGGTGCTATTATTGGCACTATTATGAATACACTGGCACTATTATTTGGTGCTATTATTGGCGCTATTTTTGGCGCTATTATTTGGCGCTACTATGAATATATGGCACCAAATATTTGGCGCTATTATGAATATTTGGCACTATTATTTGGCGCCATTATTGGCGCTATTATTTGGCGCTATTATTTGGCGCTATTATGAATATTTGGCACCAAATATTTGGTGCTATTATTTGGTGAAATTATTTGCCACTATTATTTGGCGCTGTTATATTTGGCGCTAGTATATGGCGCTATTATTTAGCGCTATTGTATGGCGCTATTATTTGGCCCTATTAAATGGAGCTCTGAATATATTGGCGATATTATTGGCGCTACATTTTGGCTCTAGTATTTGGCGCTATTATATTTGGCGCTACTGTATGGCGCTATTATTTGGCCCTATTATATGGCCCTATTATATGGCGCCAATATTTGGCGCTATTATATAGCGCTATTATTTGGCGCTATTAAATGGCGCTAACAATATATTGGCGCTATTATTTGCGCTATATAATGGCGCTGTTATTGGTGCTATTATTTGGTTCAAGTATTTGTGATGCGTCGCCGGAAGCTTAAAACGAGTAAGTGAAAAGGAGCAGCGTAATGTAGCCGAATTGACAAAGGCTTAAAGGCAATGCCACCCGCCAAGGTCACTCCATGTTTAAAGACAAAGTCACCAGCACTGGAGTTGCACCACCAATTCCGGGCAAAGGGAAAAGGCTAAAGCAATAGGACAGCACAATATGCTTCCAAAATCCGTCACAATCAATCATCTCTATTACAAAGGGGTGAAAATACAATATAAAGACAAAATAAATAAAGGAAAATGCCCCAATTCGAGTTACAAGACACGGGGAACCCAAAAGGCACATAAAAAGCATAAAATAACACTTTCCCATGCCATTTAATGACCCCACTAGACAAAGTAGCGGGATTCCCTCTTAATGATGCTTTTCTCCACCTTCTCTCTCCTCATTAATGTGCAGCTACGAATTTCCACCATTTGCCATGTGGATAAATGATTTTGGGTCCCAAATAAGTGTGTTGTGGCCCACCATAGTGTTGGACATCAATAAGTGTGGGCTGGTCCAATTCGAACAACAATTGGGCTTGGAATTTTTATTAAGCCTAAAATTATTCTCCTTGGGCTGAATCTGATCCATATCATTCTCCCCCGGTTGAAGAGGATTTGCCCTCAAATCCACGACATCATCTTCTTCAATGTAAGTAGATAAGTCCCCAATGTTGAATGTTGCAGAAACCCTGCCAAAATCATCTGGTAAATCAATTTTGTAGGCATTGTTTCCCACTCGTTCAAGCACTTTGAATGGACCTTCAGCTCGTGGTGCCAGCTTGCTCTTCCTTTTGGATGGAAATCTCTCCTTGCGAAGGTGAATCCACACTTTGTCTCTAGGTTGGAAAATAGTCTGCTTCCGATGCTTGTTTGCTCGCCTCTTGTATGCCTCATTAGACTTCTCTATTTGAGCACGAATAGATTCATGGAGCTTCTTCATCTGCTTTGTCTTCTCCTCCGCATCAATATTTACCTGAAAATCAAGAGGCAAAGAGCACAATTCTATAGGAGTGATTGGATTGATTCCATAAACCACTTCGAATGGATAATGTCGGGTGGTAGCATTGGGAGATCTATTGTATGCAAATTCAGCCTGTGCAAGTTGCAAATCCCAATCTCTCATGCTCTTGTTCACCAATGTTCTCAGAATAGTGCCCAATGTACGATTGGTAACTTCTGTTTACCCATCTGTTTGAGGGTGATGGGATGTGCTGAAAAGAAGTTTCGTACCGAATTTCCCCCTTAATGTTCTCCAAAAATGGCTGAGAAATTTTGTGTCTCTATCTGAAACGATGCTGCGAGGAATTCCATGAAGGCGAACAATCTCTTTGAAAAACAATTCTGCCACTTTCACCGCATCTTCAGTCTTATGACAAGGTATGAAATGAGCCATCTTAGAAAATCGATCAACAACAACCATTATTGAATCTTTACCTCGCTGAGTCTTTGGTAAAGCCATAATGAAATCCATGCTGAGATCTTCCCATGGCTGCTCCGGAATAGGTAACGGAGTGTATAAACCAGGCTTGAAATGACTCTTTTCTCTTTGACATGTTCCGCATCTTGAAAGAATAGCTTGGACATTTGATTGCATCTTCGGCCAGTAGAAATGCTCTTTTAGTATCTCCAAGGTTTTATGGATGCCAAAATGACCAGCAAGTCCCCCTTCATGTGCTTCCCGAATAAGCAAGTCCCTGTAATTACCCTTTGGAACACACAACTTCTTTCTCTTAAAGAGAAACCCATCATGTACAGAATAATCCTCCACAAATCCATCTTGACATTGGATTAAAATAGAATTAAACTCCATATCATGCTGATAATCTTCTCTCATAAGCTGAAATCCAAGAATTCGAGCATCAAGAATTGTAAGTAATGCATACCTCCGAGATAAAGCATCTGCCACCAGATTATCTTGCCCCTTCTTGTATTTTGACACAAATGAGAATGATTGTAAGAATTCCACCCACTTTGCATGCCTCGAACTCTGCTTGTGTTGACCATTAATAAACCTCAAAGCCTGATGGTCAGAATGAAGAACAAACTGCTTCGGTCTCAAATAATGAGACCAATGATCTAGGGCTCTTATAACCGCATAAAATTCCTTATCATAGGTGCTGTAATTCCTCCTTGAATCATTCAGTTTCTCACTGAAATATGCAATAGGGCGCTTGCTTTGGATGAGAACAACGCCTATCCCAACTCCACTTGCATCACATTCCACTTCAAAGACTTGATCAAAATCAGGCAACGCCAAAACCTGTGCTTCACACAACTTTTTCTTAATGATTTCAAATGATTCATTTGCTGCCTTTGACCACTCAAATTTCCCCCTTTTCAAGCATTCAGTGATAGGTGCCATAATAGTGCTGATATTGGAAACAAAGCGACGATAAAAAGATGCCAAACCGTGGAAACTTCTTACTTCGGTAATGGATTCTGGTTGTGGCCAGGACTTGATTGCTTCCACTTTTGATTCATCCACCATGATGCCTTCTTTGGTTACCACATATCCCAAAAACACCACTTCTGTTGAAAAGAACTCGCATTTTTCAAGCTTCCCATATAGCTTTTGTTTCCCATAAATGGTTTCAGAACTTCATTCATGAGTCGCATGAATGTGCTTGGAGCATTTGAGAGGCCGAATGGCATGACCAGCCACTCAAACAATCCGCCTTTAGTTTTGAAGGCCGTTTTCCACTGATCCCCTTCCTTCATTCGAATCTGGTGGTATCCACTACGAAGATCAACCTTCGAAAAGATTGATGAACCATGCAATTCATCAAGAATATCATCAAGTCGTGGGATGGGATACCTGTATTTGATGGTAATATTATTGATAGCTCTACTATCAATGCACATACGATACGTACCATCTTTCTTCGGCACCAATAATGCTGGAACAGAACACGGGTTCATGCTTGGCCTTATAAAGCCTCGATCCATCAACTCATCTACTTGCTTCTGCAATTCCCTTGATTCTCCAGGATTACACTGATATGCTGGTTTATTTGACAATTGTGCACCCGGAACGAGATCAATCTGGTGTTCAATGCCTCTAAATGGTGGTAATACTGCTGGAAGTTCATTAGGAAAAACGTCATGATATTCCCCAATTAAGGAATGAGCTAAAGGATGTTGATGACTCTTCTCCTTATGGCATGACTTTTCCATCATCAATAAAGCAAAAACTGGCTTTTGCTTATTTATGGCTTTCTCCACTTGAGCTTTGCTGATAAAGAGACTACCTTTGGGCACTTCTGGAACAGATTTTTCTTGAAGAGTTTGAGATGGATTCAAAGGAGCAAGTGTGATATTCTTTTCCCCAGATCGAAAAGAATATGTGTTCTTCCTCCCATCATATTTCACTTCCCTGTCAAACTGCCAAGGCCTACCCAACAACAAGTGACAAGCATCCATAGGAATAACATCACACAATACTTCATCAGCATAGTTCTTACCAATGGAGAATGAAATCAGAACCTGTTTGTTGACTTGGAGTGTGCTCCCATTGTTCAACCATTGCAATTTATACGAGCGAGGATGATTCTGAGTTGGAAGCTTCAATTTCTCCACTAGTGTTGTTGAAGCCACATTTGTACAGCTCCCACTATCAATAATCACCATGCATACCTGCTAATTAATGGTGCAGCGAGTTTGGAACAAGTTTTCTCTTTGATCTTCTTCCGGGCAGATTTGAGCTTGCAAAACTCTTCGTAGCACCAGCATGTTTCCCACATCAGCTTCTTCCACAACATGTTCCTCATTTTCAGATTCTTCACCATCATGTTCATCCTCTTTGATTGCCTCTTCAATCTCTTCAATCTCTTTAATAGTAATAATCCGGTTGTTAGGGCAATTGGCCTGAAAATGACCATACCCATGGCATTTGAAACACTTTCGATTCCCACGTTCAAAGGAGTTCGACTTCCCTTTTGTTTGTTCCATAGCCTTCTCTTTCCCTTTTTCCAGCATCTTGTTCCTTCCAAATTCCTTCTCAACAACACCAGATTTATTAGAATAAATACCCTTATAAAAAGTTGTACCTCTATTGTAGTTTTTGAGTGCCGGTGCCCTTGAGGTCCGCTTTTACTTTTCCACCTTGGTCGCCAGCTTGACGTACATTGACATTACATTACATTTGCGGAATACTTAGTACATAACAAAAACACACACACAAGGATCGTAATAGTTTAGTGTCTTTGGAAACTCGGAATATAATCTTCTAATCCTGGTGATAGATCTTCAACATCTCCCATAAAGATCTTCCTTTTTTTTATACCTAAACCTTTCTTTATATCCTGGAGAAATGTAAACATAAAAGGGTGAGCTCAAATGCTCAGTAAGGGTAAACAAAAAAAATATCAATCACATCATATTTATAAGAACATAACATTTTGGAAATTTTAACCTGCAAAAGAGATCATAATTTCATAACATGGGATAAATCATGGCAGTGAAATGTAATCGCAATAATCATAACTTAAAACATGAAACAATGTGGCATACACACATAATCATAGAGAATCATTTCTTATTAGTCAAGACTCATTGCCAAGACTATCTTAGTGGACAAAGTCCATTTCTGAACCGAGTCACCCTCCTTTCAGTCCTGTTTCACTGAACCGGTATAACCTACCATTTCAGCCATGTCTGTCTCATGAGATATAAAATCTTTACCCAATGCATTGGAGGGATATATAGGTCCCACCCATCTCATAATGATACCGTTCTTATGTGTGCCACAAAATCATAAATCATACATCATTGCATAACCCATGTAGTAAAAATGGGATTCTTAAACAACATGACATCATAAAACAATTCATATAAGATAAAGGAATTCATAAAAATATAATTCCATCACAACATAATCAAATCAATAGGGATAAAAACAGAACCCTTTATTATCTTAGATGGAAAATAATTTTGATAAAATACTTGACCTCCATTCTTGAGGAAAATATCCTTTCTGATTTAAAAACACTTTTCCTTTCTAAACATGTCGTACAATTATAAACTAAAAGAAGTTGATTAAAAATAAACTTGAAAACTTGTAAAGGAAGCTTCTTGGAAATAATGTTTTAAAAATCCATTCATGCTGTATAAAAAAAACATTCTTCCCGTACTTTTGTCGGAAAAGTCAAAAAGTACATCGTACGAAAAATGACAAAAGATTCCTTTCATATCTTTTAATAAAAACTCACCGAAGGGTAAAATTGGATTTAAAAAAATTGTAGGTGGATGGAAATAATATTACATATTGAGGAAACATGGATGTGGATGATAAAATACACCACAGTAAATACTAAAGTATAAACAATCTCGGATAAAAATGAGATTGTGATATTTCCCTTACCTTAGGTCTGACTTGCTTTGCAAGTGTCCGAACCTCCTGTATAATGATTTAAATAATGTTATTGACTTATTCCAGAATCATAATTATTTTTATGATATCATATATGGTCATATTCTTAGCTTCTTAGTAGTAATATTTCATTGCTACTTGTTATTCGGGTGTTTATAACTTTTTGTTCTTATGCGTGTTTTGTCGAATAAATTCTTATTCTTCTCTTTAGGTTATAGATACCTCATTTCCAGAATGGTATTAGTGTAATATACATCATATTCATTCATTCAATTCATTTATATAATCATTATGAAATGAAGATCATGTAGAACGAGTCGCATCACATCGTGGAGATGGTATTCCGTACGTACGCATGAGTGATGATATCGTTCCTATGATCGTGGAATTGTATTGGAGTGTATGTATACTATTTCAGAATCAATATCACTTTATAATAGTCATATATAGTCATTATTTACACCATTATACCCATCCAAGTAAGGTGGTGGTGGAAAATAGAATACACCATGGCGTGGAGACGGTATTTCGTACGTACGCACGCGCGGTGATTTCATTTTCCGTAGGATGGATAGATGGTTAAATAGGGTTGTTTCATACTTATAATAACATATCAGTATATGAGTGATACTGATGTTATTACTTCATAATGAAACAACTAAAGAAGAAGAAGTTTAAGAAGAAAGAAATTGGAAAGGATCGGTAATGGATATTACCTCTTCTTTGAAGTGCTTCTTTGAGACCTCCTTTTAGGGCACTAAAATTGGTCTTTGAAGAAGACCAGGACCTCTAGGATGTCTCTAGGGAAGTGGGGAGGAGAAAATGGCAGGGGTTGGCCGAGCTTGAAGGCTCAAAGTTCTGTGAGGAAGAGAGGGAGGAGGTGCCCTTTTATAAGGGAGGAGAGGGGCACCTTTGGAATAACTAAAAATATTATTTTATTATAAAGTCAAGTTCGGTTTTAAATAGCTCCAAATTGATTTATTTCGAGGATAAGGTGGGGATGGGTCGAAATCCTCTCATCCAATAGAATTTAGACAAGTTTAGGTTCCTATTTTAACCTTATCATTTAGATTTAACATTAAGTTAAATAATTTTACTTTTACCGCGTCTTCTGGTATTCTTATACTATAAGGTTAATAAACTTACTATATCAAGCCAAACGAACCCCAAGTTATTTATTATTAATTTATATAACCTTATCTAAGTCATTTGGCCGAACCTTAGATTTTTAGGAATAAAATAACAATTAATAATATAATATTTGTTTTAAAAACTATTTTATGTCAATTTTGACACTATTTAGTAATTGATTTTTTGTGAAAATCATAACAGAATGATAAGTTCGAAAAAAGTTAATTAAATCAATAATAACATGTCATATTAACCTAGAAAATTAGTGTAATTCATAAAAAGTGTCAAATTACATTTATTTTGGTGTTTATAACATCAATTATGTCAATATTTCATTAATAAGATAATTACTGCATCATCATTGTGTCATAAATAAATAAAATTATTTAATGTCTAAAAATTACAAATAAAATACCATTATGTAGGACATCTTTTTAGCTTTATAATGAATATTTATAGTTGAATTTATCTTATGTATAACCCCATATTAAAAATTATTTAGTTATTAAACTTTTATTTTAACTATTTTAACCCTTCTTTAAATAAATTAATAATAAAGGTCCTAATCTAATCCAAGTGGGCCTAAATGGTCATATTTTATTCCTAAGTTTGTTTTTGGTCGAATTACACTTGTCCAATAGAATTAGGACATGTGTTAGGGTAATAATAATATCATTTTTACCCTTAATTACCCTATTTACTTTTAACCGTGGTAAAAAAAATAAAAAGTTACTATTCACCAAAAAATTATTTTCATCTCATTGAACCACATTTTACTTACTGACATCAACCGTGTCTCTCGGATTTTTGAAATTCTAATCACAGAAGCGGTAAAATTAAGTTTTATGAAAAATTCAGTTTTTTAACTACCACTTAGTGGTTTCACTATTCATCAAAAATTGAAAGTTTTCAGAAAAATACCAAAAATTAGGCCTAAGCTATATTTGATATTATGAATTCAAAAATGATGTTTATTTTACCAAATTCAAAACATATCAGTTACATTAACTAATTTAAAAATTAATTCCTGTCGAAAAATTCAGTTTTTTAACTACCACTTAGTGGTTTCACTATTCATCAAAAATTGAAAGTTTTCAGAAAAATACCAAAAATTAGGCCTAAGCTATATTTGATATTATGAATTCCAAAATGATGTTTATTTTACCAAATTCAAAACATATCAGTTACATTAACTAATTTAAAAATTAATTGCCGTCGTCAAAAACAAATAGCGTGTTTTTAAGAGATAATAACTATCAAAAGATTGACACTTATTTATGTCTGGTTTAAATGTGAAATTACATCCAATGACCAACATTGTATTAAATTGTAAAAATATATTCTAAATATACTTTAAAACCAATCAAATTAATAATTTATCACTATTAATTATTTCTATTAAAAAGGTTGTTTTTAATTAAAATTTAGTAATTTTCATTATTCATCAGAAAATGAAAGTTATCTGAAAAGTACCAAAATTTCAGCCTAAGCTAATTTCGATATTTCGAATCCAGAAATGAAGTCCATTTTGAAAAATAAAAATTACAAATTTCAAAAAGTGGTTATTACTATTCATAACGGCTAGTTTTAATAATATTTTAATAGCATATCGTTGTTTAGTGAAACTCGGTATTGTGTACTACACACACTATCGAGGAAGGTCGCGATTGCGTGTAATGCAAGACAAGTCAAGGATGCGTGTTGTGCAAGCTCCTTTTGGTGTAGCGTACAACATAAGACATTAATAAAATTAAAAAGAATATTTTTCATAAAATCTCAGGCTGTTACATTCTACCCCCTTAAAATAAATTTCGCCCTCGAAATTCGTCTGGGTTATAAATCGTTTACTATTCATAGAAACCCACATCGTAAAAAGAAATACCCAAACCAATCTTTAAAAACAAAAGTATGAAACGTAACGGTTACCCAAATAAACTAATCACTGGGTTTCCACATAGGTGAAAATATGGATATGGAAGAGAAATCTAACCAGCATGTTCTGATGGATAGTGGTAGAGAACATGGCTATGGAAAAGCCAGTAATCACAAATCCATAGATTTGTGATGATATAAGGTACCATCTGATTCATCGGATATAAGGGCACTAGGACAACATTTTTTGTTTTCAAGATCATTTCCCTAAAGATGATGAATTAAAAGAAATACATACATGATTTTGGTACAATCTGATTGTTGTTCATGAATTGAACAATTTCCACTTCATCCCTTAAAGAAATGAAGTTGAATTTGTTATTCATGATGTGTTAGCAGATCATGTGATAGAATGATGGGTCATTCCATCTGTTTCAAACAAAAGGTTAGCAAAAGTTATCAAATATACATAAGTCCATTTATGGTGAGGTTAATCGTATACGATTCCAAAAATGAACTTATACTTCATATATCATACCGCGTAATAAAATAAAACTAGTTTCTACTAACCAGGGACTTCCTGTAGGCCAGTGGCACGCGATAAAGGCTAGTCGCACTTCGGTTGTGGGTTCGATTCCCACAGCCTTGTCCGACGCGATGGGTTGTCGCCCGTCCTGCAGGTTGTCCTTTTTCTAAAGCTATATTACTATAACATCCCATCAATAATATCGAAAAAAGAACTTCTATCCTTAAACAATACTAATTTATGTCCAACATAATCCGTTCTAGTCTTTAGGCTTATCTATAATACTGCAGTCCATTGTCATAATATAGTGAAAATGATTACCAGATATTTAATACCATCTTTGATCCCCATATATCATAAGATATGTCTTGTTGGTCACATTCCAAACATTCAAAGGCCTTAATCATGTATTCTCTTGAATACCCATTGAACCTTAGTGAAAACATGAATGCAGTTAAAAGTTAACACTTTCCTCAAAATTCTATATACTCAAACCATGATATCACTTAGTCCTTATATCAATCATGAGCACATGAATTCGGTCAAACATTTCATTTCCACGTTTTCCCTTCATTATGCGCAAATCATCTTTTTTTTTCTTCAAAAATATCTCAATCACATTCCATGGTTACAGGTACCATTGAAAACCACAATAGACCAATACCTAAATATTTCAATACTCCATGATACAACATTATTTTGGAATCCCATTACATAAACACTTAATCATTCCACCACATCGTTGTCATATTCAACATCGCCAATAGTGATCGCATGTGACTTCCCTTTTTCCTTTGCCTTAAGCGGTTGCTCATGCCGATCATCACTAACCCTTGGATTATGACATTTATTAGCATAATGCCCCATTTCCTTGCACTTGAAGCATTGAAGTGTTGGTGGTGCGTTCTCTGTAGTGTTTGCTTTATTCAAATCATTAGAAACCTTTTTTCCATTACTTCGACACTCAGCTGCTCGATGACCTTCTTTTCCACACTTAAAACATTTTCTAGTCCCTTTAAGACAATCTCCACCATGATTCTTTCCACACTTTGTGCATAAGGAAACATTCATCTTCTTTTCACCATTATTCTGAGATTTCTCCTTGAACTCCATCTTTCATTTCTTGTCAAAACCATGAGATGGATACTTAACACCAACTTCCATTTCTACCTTGACAGCACAACGCACAATTTCTTCATAGCTACTGAAGTCTCTTATAGCTAATGCCCTTCGAAGACTTGGTTTTAAGCCACTGAAAAATCGATCAACTTTACTTTCAGGTTGGATGATAAATCCAGATGCATACCTTGCAAGCCTTGTAAAATTCGCTTCATATATACCAACAAATTCATCATCCTTTTGCTTTAGTTCAAGAAACTCTTTCTCCATCTTTGTTCAGAGAATACGAGGGAAGTACTTATTGAAAAATAAGTTCTTGAACTCGTCCCATTCCATGGACTCAATTTCATCCCTTTGCCTCGTATTCTTAATAAGATTCCACCATTGATCAGCATCTCCCTCCAAACGATACACTGCTAGGATGACTTTATCATGTTTAGAACATTGAAGAAGTGAAAATATCTTTTCAGTAGTACTGATCCATTGTTCAGCAACAAGTGGATCAGAAGACCCACTGAAAGAAGGTGGACGTTGCCTCATGAAGGACTCAATAGAATATTGTTCCCTTCTCTGCTCATTTGGAAGTCCAGAATGACTCATAGCTTGTGTAAGTATAGCAATAAGATTTTGCACTCCATCTCCCATAACATTTGTTTGTTCAGGAGGACAATCATTGCATTGTCCATTGCATTGATCAACACGGTTCCTTCGGGTTCCAGCCATCGTCTAAAACCCAAAAAGAATAGTGTGAGCGGCAAAAATCATGCTCGAGAAAACATCATAATAAAGGGGGAGTACCTTCAATATCTAACATCTTAGGTTTAATTCTATGATCGTTAGCGTAATTCTAGTACTATAACCTATACATATACTTAACCTTAGGGACATCCCTAGACATACCTTAGAAATATCTCTAGGGATCTCACTAATGTTTTCGCATCCTAGTTTCCAAAGGTTGACTAAACTTTTCCTCTGATACCAACTGTAGAGACCCGAAGCTTGACGTACATTGACATTACATTACATTTGCGGAATACTTAGTACATAACAAAAACACACACACAAGGATCGTAATAGTTTAGTGTCTTTGGAAACTCGGAATATAATCTTCTAATCCTAGTGATTGATCTTCAACATCTCCTATAAAGATCTTCCTTTTTTTATACCTAAAACCTTTCTTTATATCCTGGGGAAAAGTAAACATAAAAGGGTGATCTCAAATGCTCAGTAAGGGTAAACAAAAGAAATATCAATCACATCATATTCATAAGAACATAACATTTTGGAAATCTTAACCTCCAAAAGAGATCATAATTTCATAACATGGGATAAATCATGGCAGTGAAATGTAATCATAATAATCATAACTTAAAACATGAAACTTTGTGGCATACACACATAATCATAGAGAATCATTTCTTATTAGTCAAGACTCATTTCCAAGACTATCTTAGTGGACAAATTCCATTTCTGAACCGAGTCACCCTCGTTTCAGTCCTGTTTCACTGAACTGGTATAACCTACCATTTCAGCCATGTCTATCTCATTAGATATAAAATCTTTACCCAATGCATTGGAGGGAGATATAGGTCCCACCCATCTCATAATGATACCATTCTTATGTGTGCCACAAAATCATAAATCATACATCATTGCATAACCCATGTAGTAAAAAGGAGATTCTTAAACAACATGACATCATAAAACAATTCATATAAGATAAAGGAATTCATAAAAATATAATTCCATCACAACATAATCAAATCAATAGGGATAAAAACAGAACCCTTTATTATCTTAGATGGAAAATAATTTTGATAAAACACTTGAACTCCATTCTTGAGGAAAATATCCTTTCTGATTTAAAAACACTTTTCCTTTCTTAACATGTCGTACAATTATAAACTAAAAGAAGTTGATTAAAAATAAACTTGAAAACTTGTAAAGGAAGCTTCTTGGAAATAATGTTTTAAAAATCCATTCATACCGTATAAGTTAAAAAAAACATTCTTCCCGTACTTTTGTCGGAAAAGTCAAAAAGTACATCGTACGAAAAACGAAAAAAGATTCCTTTCATATCTTTTAATAAAAACTCACCGAAGGGTAAAATTGGATTTAAAAAAATTGTAGGTGGATGGAAATAATATTACATATTGAGGAAACATGGATGTGGATGATAAAATACACCCCAGTAAATACTAAAGTATAAACAATCTCGGATAAAAATGAGATTGTGATATTTCCCTTACCTTAGGTCCAACTTGCTTTGTAAGTGTCCGAACCTCCTGTATAATGATTTAAATAATGTTATTGACTTATTCCAGAATCATACTTATTTTTATGATATCATATATGGTCATATTCTTAGCTTCTTAGTAGTAATATTTCATTGCTACTTGTTATTCGGGTGTTTATAACTTTTTGTTCTTATGCGTGTTTTGTCGAATAAATTCTTATTCTTCTATCTAGGTTATAGATACCTCATTTCCAGAATGGTATTACTGTAATATACATCATATTCATTCATTCAATTCATTTATATAATCATTATGAAATGAAGATCATGTAGAACGAGTCGCATCACATCGTGGAGACGGTATTCCGTACGTACGCACGAGTGATGATATCGTTCCTATGATCGTGGAATTGTATTGGAGTGTATGTATACTATTTCAGAATCAATATCACTTTATAATAGTCATATATAGTCATTATTTACACCATTATACCCATCCAAGTAAGGTGGTGGTGGAAAATAGATTACACCACGGCGTGGAGACGGTATTCCGTACGTACGCACGCACGGTGATTTCATTTTCCGTAGGATGGATAGATGGTTAAATAGGGTTGTTTCATACTTATAATAACATATCAGTATATGAGTAATACTGATGTTATTACTTCATAATGAAACAACTAAAGAAGAAGAAGTTGAAGAAGAGAGAATTTGGAAAGGATCGGTAATGGATATTACCTCTTCTTTGAAGTGCTTCTTTCAGTCCTCCTTTTAGGGCACTAAAATTGGTCTTTGAAGAAGACCAGGACCTCTAGGATGTCTCTAGGGAAATGGGGAGGAGAAAATGGCAGGGGTTGGCCGAGCTTGAAGGCTGAAAGTTGTGTGAGGAAGAGAGGGAGGAGGTGCCCTTTTATAAGGGAGGAGAGGGGCACCTTTGGAATAACTAAAAATATTATTTAATTATAAAGTCAAGTTCAGTTTTAAATTGCTCCAAATTGATTTATTTCTAGGCTAAGGTGGGGATGGGTTGAAATCCTCTTATCCAATAGAATTTAGACAAGTTTAGGTTCCTATTTTAACCTTATCATTTAGATTTAACATTAAGTTAAATAATTTTACTTTTACCGTGTCTTCTTGTGTTCTTATACTATAAGGTTAATAAACTTAATATATCAAGCCAAACGAACCCCAAGTTGTTTATTATTAATTTATATAACCTTATCTAAGTCATTTGGCCGAACATTAGATTTTTAGGAATAAAATAACAATTAATAATATAATATTTGTTTTAAAAACTATTTTATGTCAATTTTGACACTATTTAGTAATTGATTTTTTGTGAAAATCATAACAGAATGATAAGTTCGAACAAAGTTAATTAAATCAATAATAACATGTCATATTAACCTAGAAAATTAGTGTAATTCATAAAAAGTGTCAAATTACATTTATTTTGGTGTCTATAACATCAATTATGTCAATATTTCATTAATAAGATAATTACTGCATCATTTTTATGTCATAAATAAATTAAATTATTTAATGTCTAAAAATTACATATAAAATACCATTATGTAGGACATCTTTTTAGCTTTCTAATGAATATTTATAGTCGAATTTATCTTATGTATAACCCCATATTAAAAATGATTTAGTTATTAAACTTTTATTTTAACTATTTTAACCCTTCTTTAAATAAATTAATAATAAATGTCCTAATCTAATCCAAGTGGGCCTAAATGGTCATATTATATTCCTAAGTTTGTTTTTGGTCGAATTACACTTGTCCAATAGAATTAGGACATGTGTTAGGGTAATAATAATATCATTTTTACCCTTAATTACCCTATTTACTTTTAACCGTGGTAAAAAAAAGTAAAAAGTTACTATTCACCAAAAAATTATTTTCATCTCATTGAACCACATTTTACTTACTGACATCAACCGTGTCTCTCGGATTTTTGAAATTCTAATCACAGAAGCGGTAAAATTAAGTTTTATGAAAAGTTCAGCTTTTTAACTACCACTTAGTGGTTTCACTATTCATCAAAAATTGAAAGTTTTCAAAAAAATACCAAAAATTAGGCCTAAGTTATATTTGATATTATGAATTGAAAAATGATGTTTATTTTACCAAATTTAAAACATATCAGTTACATTAACTAATTTAAAAATTAATTCCCGTCGTCAAAACAAATAGCGTGTTTTTAAGAGATAATAACTATCAAAAGATTGACACTTATTTATGTCTGGTTTAAATATGAAATTACATCCAATGACCAACATTGTATTAAATTGTAAAAATATATTCTAAATATACTTTAAAACCAATCAAATTAATAATTTATCACTATTAATTATTTCTATTAAAAAGGTTGTTTTTAATTAAAATTTAGTAATTTTCACTATTCATCAGAAAATGAAAGTTATCCGAAAAGTACCAAAATTTCAGCCTAAGCTAATTTCGATATTCCGAATCCAGAAATGAAGTCCATTTTGAAAAATAAAAATTACAAATTTCAAAAAAGTAGTTATTACTATTCATAACGGTTAGTTTTAATAATATTTTAATAGCATATCGTTGTTTAGTGAAACTCGGTATTGCGTACTACACACGCTATCAAGGAAGGTCGCGATTGCGTGTAATGCAAGACAAGTCAAGGATGCGTGTTGTGCAAGCTCCTTTTGGTGTAGCGTACAACACAAGACATTAATAAAATTAAAAAGAATATTTTTCATAAAATCTCGGGCTGATACATTGGCGCTATAAATATATTGGCGCTATTATCAATTAATGGTGCTATGAATATATTGGCGCTATTATTGACACTATTATTGGCACTATTATGAATATATTGGCTCTATTATTTGGCGCTATAATATATTGGTGCTATTATGAATATATTGGCGCTATTATTTGGTGCTATGAATATATTGGCGCTATTATTCGGCGCTATGATTGGCGCTATTTTTTTGCGCTATTTTTTTTGCGCTATTTTTAGGCGCTATTTTTTTGCGCTGTTATTAATATTTGGCGCCAAAAAATACTTGGCGCAAATATTTGGTGCAATTATATAGCGCTATTATTAAGCGCAATTCTTTGATGCTATTAATATATTGGCGCTATTATGAATATTTGGCGCTATTAATGAAGGTTAAAATATTGGCGCTATTTTTTGGCGCTATTATTTTGCGCTATTATTTGGCGCCAAATAATATTTGGCGCTCTTATTTGGCGCTATTATTGGTGCTTTTAAAATAGTGGCGCTATTAAAATATTGGCGGTATTATGAATATTAAAATAACACTGAAAATATATTTGGCTCTATCATATTGAATGTTAAAATAACACTGAAAATATATTGAATGTTAAAATATTGGTGTTATTATTGAATGTTAAAATTTTGGCGCTATTATTTAGCGCCAAATAATAGCACCAAATATTGGCGCCAAATATTATTGGTGCCAAATATTGGTGCTTTTATTTGGCACTTTTATTGGCGCTATTATTTGACACTATTATGGATATTTGGCGCCAAAAAATATTTGGCGCTACTATGAATATATGGCGCCAAATATTTCGCGCTATTATGAATATTTGGCGCTATTATATGGCGCTATTATGAATATTTGGCGCCAAATATTTGGGGCTATTATTTGGCGATATTATTTGGCGCTATTATTGGCCCTATTATTTGGCGCTATTATGAATATTTGGCACCAGATATTTGGCGCTATTATTTGGCGATATTATTTAGCGCAATTATTTGGCGCTATTATTTGCCGCTATTATATTTGGGGCAATTATATGGCACTATTATTTGGTGCTATTATATGGCACTATTATATTGCGCTAATATTTGGCACTATTATATGGTGCTATTATTTGGCCCTATTAAATGGCGCTATGAATATATTAGCGCTATATATTGGCATGATTATTTGGCGCTATTATAAGGCACTATTATTTGGTGCAATTATATGGTGCTATTATATGGTGCTATGAATATATTGGCGCTATTAATGGCACTATATATTGGCGCTATTATTGGCGCTATCATTGGTGCTATTATGGCGCTTTTATTGGTGCTATTATTGAATATTTAAATATTGGCGCTATTATTCGGCGCCAAATATTGGCGCTATAAATATATTCGCGCTATTATGAATATATTGGCGCTATTATTGGCTCTATTATGAATATACTGGTGCTATTATTTGGTGCTATTATATATTGGCGCTATTATGAAAATATTGAAGCAATTATTTGGTGCTATGAATATATTGGCGCTATTATTTAGCGCTATTATTGGCGCTATTATATGGTGCTATTTTTTGGCGCTGTTATTTGGCGCTATTATGAATATTTGGCGCCTAAAAATATTTGGAGCTATTATATGACGCTATTATTTGGCGCTATTATTTGGCGCTATTATTTGGCGCAGTTATTAGGCACAATTATTTGCCGCTATTAATATATTGGTGCTATTATGAATATTTGGCGCTATTAATTAATGTTAAAATATTAGCACTATTTTTTGGCGCAAAATAATATTTGGGGCTATTATTTGGTGCAAAATAATATTTGGTGCTATTATTTGGCTCTATTGTTGGCGCTATTAAAATATTGGTGCTATTAAAATATTGGCGCTATTATGAATATTAAAATAACACTGAAAATATATTTGGCGTTATTATATTGAATGTTAAAATAACACTGAAAATATATTGAATGTTAAAATATTGGCGCTGTTATGAATATTCGGCGCTATTATTGAATGTTAAAATATTAGCGCTATTATTTTGCGCCAGATAATAGCGCCAAATACTGGCGCCAAATATTATTGGTCCCAAATATTGACACCAAATATTGGCGCTGTTATTTGGTGCTTTTATTGGCGTTATAATTTGGCATTATTATTTAGCACTATTATGAATATTTGGAGGCGCCAAATATTTGGTGCTATTATGAAAATTTGGCTGTATTATTTGGCGCTATTATTGGCGCTATTATTTTGTGCTATTATTCGGTGCTATTATGAATATATGCCGCCAAATATTTGGTGCTATTATTTGGCGATATTATTTGGCACTATGATTTGGCACTATTATTTGGCGCTATTATAATTGGCGCTATTATATGGCGCTATTATTTTGCGCTATTATATGGTGCTAATATTTGGCGCTAATATTTGGCGTTATTATATGGCGCTATTATTTGGCCATATTAAATGGCGCTATGAATATATTGGCGCTATATATTGGTGCTATTATTTGGCACTATTATATTTGGTGCTATTATTTGGCGCTATTATATGGCGCTATTATATGACGCTATTATATGGCACTTATATTTGGCTCTATTATATGGCGCTATTATTTGGCGTTATTATTTGGCGCAGTTATTAGGTTCAATTATTTTTCGCTATTAATATATTGGCGCTATTATGAATATTTGGCGCTATTAATTAACGTTAAAATATTAGAACTATTTTTTGGTGCAAAATAATATTTGGCGCAATTATTTGGTGCAAAATAATTTTTGGCGCTATTATTTGGCGCTATTATTGGCGCTATTAAAATATTGGTGCTATTATGAATATTAAAATAACACTAAAAATATATTTGGTGCTATTATATTGAATGTTAAAATAACACTGAAAATATATTGAATGTTAAAATATTGGTGCTGTTATGAATATTTGGCGCAATTATTGAATGTTAAAATATTAGGGCTATTATTTGGCGCCAAATAATAGTGCCAAATACTGGCGCCAAATATTAATGGGGCCAAATATTGGCGCCATTATTGGCGTTATTATTTGGCACTTTTATTGGCGTTATAATTTGGCGTTATTATTTGGCACTATTTTGAATATTTGGCAGCGCCAAATATTTGGCGCTATTATGAATATTTGGTTCTATTATTTACTGCTATTATTGGATCTATTATTTGGCGCTGTTATTTAGCGCTATTATGAATATTTTGCGACAAATATTTGGTGCTATTTTTGGCGATATTATTTGGCGCTATTATTTGGCACTATTATTTGGCGTTATTATATTTGGCGCTATTATATAGCGCTATTATTTGGCGCTATTATATGGCGCTAATATTTGGTGCTATTATATGGTGCTAATATTTGTCTCTATTATTTGGCGCAATTATTTGGCCCTATTAAATGGCGCTATGAATATATTGGCGCTATTATTGGGGATATATATTGGCGCTATTATATTTGGCGCTATTATATGGCGCAATTATTTGGCGCTATTATATGACGCTATTATATGACACTATTATATGGAGCTAATATTTGGCGCTATTATATGGCGCTATTGTTTGGCGCTATTAAATTACGCTATGAATATATTGGCACTATTATTGGCGCTATATATTGGCGCTATTATTGGCGCTATATATTGGCACTATTATTGGCACTATTATTTGGTGCTATTATTTGGTGCTATTATGAATATTTGGCGCCAAATATTTGGTGCTATTATGAATATTTGGCGCCAAATATTTGGTGCTATTATTTGGCGATATTATTTGGCGCTATTATTTGGCACTATTATTTGGCGCTATTATATTTGGCGCTATTATATGGCGCTATTATTTGGCGCTATTATATGGTGCTAATATTTGGCGCTATTATATGGCGCTAATATTTGTCGCTATTATATGGTGCTATTATTTGTCTCTATTAAATGGCACTATGAATATATTGGCTCTATTATTGGGGATATATATTGGCGCTATTATATTTGAAGCTATTATATGGTGCTATAATTTGGTGTTATTATATGGCGCTATTATATGGCACTATTATATGGCCCTATTATATGGAGCTAATATTTGGCTCTATTATATGGCTCTATTGTTTGGCGCTTTTAAATGGCGCTATGAATATATTGGCACTATTATTGGGGCTATATATTGGCACTATTATTGGTGTTATTATTGGTGCTATTATTGGTGCTGTTATTGGCGCTTTTAATGGCGCTATTATTGAATGTTTAAATATTGACCCTAATATTTTGCGCAAAATAATAGCGCCAAATATTGGCGCGATTATTGGCGCCATAATTTGACGCTATTATTTGGCGCAAAATAATAGTGCCAAATATTTGCACGATTATTGGCGCCATAATTTGACGCTATTATTTGGCGCTATTATTTTGGCGCTATTATTTGGCGCTATTATAAATATTTGGGGACAGAAAATATTTGCCACTATTATATGGCGCTATTATTTGGCACTATTATTAGGCGCAATTATTTAGCGCTATTATATGGCGCTATTTTTTGGCGCTATTATGAATATTTGGCACCAAAAAATATTCGGCGCTATTATATGGCGGTATTATTAGACGCTATTATTTGGCGATACTATTTGGCGCGGTTATTTGGCGTAAATATTTGGCGCAATTATTTGGCGCTATTTATATATTTTGCGCCAAAAAATATTTGGTGCTGTTATATGGCGCTATTATGTGCCCCTTTTATTAGGCGAAATTATTTTGCGCACTTATTTGGCGTAATTATCTAGCACAATTATTTGGCGCAATTATTTGGCGCTATTATTTGGCACTATTTTCAGGCGCAATTATTTGGCGCAATTATTTGTCACAATTATTTGGCGCAATTATTTGGTGCTATTATTTGGCACTATGAATATATTGGTGCTATTTATATATTTTGCACCAAAAAATATTCGGCGCTCTTTTTTGGCACTATTATTTGGAGCTGTTATTTGGCGCAATTATTTGGCGCTCTTATTTGGCGCAATTATTTGGCGCATTTATTTGGCGCAATTATTTGGCGCTATTATTTGACGCTATGAATATATTGGTGCTATTTATATATTTTGCACCAAAAAGTATTTGGCGCTATTATATGACATTATTATTTGGCGCTGTTATTTGGCGCTATTATTTGGCGTAGTTATTTGGCGCAATTATTTGGGGCAATTATTTGGCGCTATTATTTGACGCTATTATTAGGCGCAATTATATGCCGCTATTAATATATTGGAACTATTATGAATATTTGGCGCTATTAATGAATGTTAAAATATTGGTTCTATTAAAATATTGGCACTATTATGAATATTAAAATAACACTGAAAAAATATTTGGTGTTATTATATTGAATGTTAAAATAACACTGAAAATATATTGAATGTTAAAATATTGGTGCTATTATGAATATTTGGTGCTATTTTTGAACTTTAAAATATTGGCGCTATTATTTGGCACCAAATAATAGCGACAAATATTGGCGCCAAATATTGACTCAATTATTGGCGCTGTTATTTGGCGCTTTTATTGGAGCTATAATTTGACACTATTATTTGGCGCTGTTATGAATATTTGGCGCCAAAAAATATTTGGCACTTCTTTGAATATATGGCGCCAAATAATTGGCGCTATTATGAATATTTGGCTCTAATATTTGGCTCTATTATTGGCACTATTTTTTCGCGCTATTATGAATATTTGGCGCCAAATATTTGGCGCTATTATTTGGCGATATTATTTGGCGCTATTATTTGGCGCTATTATTTGGCTATGTTATTTGACGTTATTATTTTTGGTGCTATTATATGGCACTATTATATGGCCCTAATATTTGGCGCTATTATATGGCGCAACTATTTGGCCCTATTAAACGGCGCTATGAATATATTGGCGCTATTATTGGCGCTATTATTGGCGCTATATATTGGCGCGATTATTTGGCGCTATTATATTTGGTGCTATTATATGGCATTATTATTTGGCGCTATTTTATGGCGCTATTATATGACGCTCTTATATGGCGCTAATATTTGGTGCTATTATATGGTGCTATTATTTGGCGTTATGAATATATTTGCGCTATTATTGGGGCCATTATTTGCGCTATTATTGGTGCTGTTATTGGTGCTTTTATTGGCGCGATTATTTAATGTTTAAATATTGGCGCTATTATTTGACACAAAATTTTGGTGCCAAATATTGGCGCGATTATTGATGCCATAATTTGACGCTATTATTTGGCGCTATTATTTGGCACTATTTTTAATATTTGGCGCCAAAAAATATTTGGCGCTATTATTAGGCACAATTATTTGGTGCAATTATTTGGCGCAATATGTTGGTGCTATTTATATATTTTGCGCCAAAAAATATTTGGCGCTATTATATGGAGCTATTATTGGGCGATTTTATTAGGCGCAATTATTTTGCGCACTTATCTGGCGCACTTATTTGGCACAATTATTTGGCGCAATTATTTGGCGCTCTTATTTGGCGGTATTATTAGGCGCAATTATTTTGCGCTATAAATATATAGGCGCTATTATGAATAAATGGTGCTATCAATATATTGGCGATATTATTGGCACTATTATGAATATATTGGCGCTATTATTTGGCGCTATTATAAATTGGCACTATTATGAATATATTGGCGCTATGAATATATTGGCACTATTATTTGGCGCTATTATTGGCGCTATTATTTGGCGCTATTTTTTGGCACTATTATGAATATTTGGTGCCAAAAAATATTTGGCGCTATTATATGGCGCTATTATTTGGCGCAGTTATTTGACCCAAATATTTGGCGATATTATTTGGCGCTATTATTAGGAGCAATTATATATTGGCACTATTATGAATATATTGGCGCTACGAATATATCAGCGCTATTATTGGTGATATTTTTTGGCGCTATTATTTGGCGCTATTTTTTGGTGATATTTTTTGGCGTTATTATGAATATTTGGTGCCAAAAAATATTTGGCGCTATTATATGACGCTATTATTTGGCGCTATTATTTGGTGCTATTATTTGGCGCTCTTATTTGGCGCAGTTATTTGGTGCTATTTTTTAGCGCTATTATTAGGCGCAATTATTTGCCGCTATTAATATATTGGCACTATTATGAATATTTGGCGATATTAATGAATGATAAAATATTGGCTCTATTATTTGGGGCAATTATTTGGCACAATTATTTGGCACTATTATTAGGCGCTATTATTTGTGCCTATAAATATATTGCCGCTATTATGAATAAATGGCGCTATGAATATATTGACACTATTATTGGAACTATTATGAATATACTAGGGCTATTATTTAGCGCTATTATATATTGGCGCTATTATCAATATATTGGTGCTATTATTTGGCGCTATGCATATATTGGTGCTATTATTGGCGCTATTATATGGCGCTATTTTTTTGCGCTATTTTTTTGTGATATTTTTTGGTGCTATTATGAATATTTGGTGCCAAAAAATATTTGGCGCTATTTTATGGCGCTGTTATTAGGCGCTGTTATTTGGCGTAGATTTTTAGCGCAGTTATTTGGCTTAATTATTTGGCTCTATTATTTGGCGCTATTATTAGGCACAATTATTTGCCGCTATTAACATATTAGCGCTATTATGAAAATTTGGCGCTATTAATGAATGTTAAAATATTGACGCTATTATTTGGCGTTATTATTTGTCGCCAAATAATATTTGGCACTATTATTTAGCGTTATTATTGGCGCTATTAAAATATTGGCGCTATTAAAATGTTGGCGCAATTATGAATATTTAAATAACACTGAAAATATATTTGGCGCTATTATATTGAATGTTAAAATAACACTAGAAGTATATTGAATGTTAAAATATTGGTGCTATTATGAGTATTTGGGGCGATTATTGAATGTTAAAATATTGACACTATTATTTGGCGCCAAATAATAGCGTCAAATATTGACGCCAAATATTAGCGCTATTATTGGCGCTATTATTTGGCGCTTTTATTAGCGCTATTATTTGGCGAAATTATTTGGCGCTATTATATTTGGCGCTATTATATGACGCTTTTATTTGGTGCTATTATATGGCGCTATTATATCGCGCTATTATAAGGCGCTAATATTTGGCGCTATTATTTGGCCCTATTAAATGGTGCTATGAATATATTAGCGATATTATTGGCGCTAAATATTGGTTATATAATTTGGTGCTATTATATTTGGTGCTACTATATGGCGCTATTATTTGGCGCTATTATATGGGGCTATTATATAGCGCCAATATTTGACGCTATTATATGGCGCTATAATTTGGCACTATTGAATGGCGCTACAAATATATTGGCGCTATTATTGGCGCTATATAATGGCTCTATTTTTGGTGCTGTTATTGGCAATTTTATTGGCGCTATTATAAAATGTTTAAATATTGGCGCTATTATTTGGCCCAAAATAATAGCGCCAAATATTGGTGCAATTATTTGCGCCATAATTTGACGCTATTATTGGCGCTATTATTTGGCGCTATTATACGGCGCTATTTTTTGACGCTATTTTTTTGCGCTATTATGAATATCTGGTGCCAAAAAATATTTGGCGCTATTATATGGTGCTATTATTTGGCGCAGTTATTTGGCGCAGTTATTTGGCACAATTATTTGGCGCTATTATTAGGTGCAATTATTTGCCGCTATTAATATATTAGAGTTATTATGAATATTTGGTGCTATTAATGAATGTTAAAATATTGGCGCTATTTTTTGGCGCTATTTTTTTGCGCTATTATTTGGTGCTATTATTTGGTGTCAAATAATATTTGGGGCTATTATTTGGCGCTATTATATTTGGTGCTATTATATGGCGCTATGATTTGCGTTATTATATGGGGCTATTATATGGCACTAATATTTGGTGCTATTATATGAGGCTATTATTTGGCGCTATTAAATGGCGCTATAAATATATTGGCGCTATTATTGGGGATGTTATTGGCGCTTTTATTGGCGCGATTATTGAATGTTTAAATATTGGCGCTATAAATTGGCGCAAAATAATAGCGCAAAATATTGACGTGATTATTGTCGCCATAATTTGATGCTATTATTGGTGCTATTATTTGGTGGTATTATGAATATTTGGCGCCAAAAAATATTTGGCGCAATTATAAGGTGCTATTATTTGGTGCTATTATTAGGCGCAAGTATTTGGCACAATTATTTGGCGCAATTATTTGGCGCAATAAATTGGCGCTATTTATATATTTTCCGCCAAAAAATATTTGGCACTATTATATGCCGCTATTATTTGGCGTTGTTATTAGGCACAATTATTTAGCGCAATTATTTGGCGTAATTATTTGGTGCAATTATTTGGCGTAATTATTTGGCGCAATTATTTGGCGCAATTATTTGGTGCTATTATTTGAGGCTATTATTAGGCGCAATTATTTTGCGCTATAAATATATTGTCGCTATTATGAATAAATGGCGCTATGAATATATTGGCACTATTATTGGCACTGTTATGAATATATTGTCGCTATTATTTGGTGCTATTATATATTGGCACTATTATGAATATATTGGCACTATTATTTGGCGTTATAAATATATTGGTGCTATTATTGGCTCCATAATTTGACGCTATTATTGGCGCTGTTATTTGGCGCTATTATTTGGCGCTATTATTAATATTTGGTGCCAAAAAAATTTTGGCGCTATTATACGTTGCTATTTTTTGGCGCTATTATTTGGCGCAGTTATTTGGCTCAAATATTTGGCGCACTTATTTGGCGCAATTATTTGACGCTCTTATTAGGCGCACTTATTTGGCGCTATTAATATATTGGCGCTATTATGAATATTTGGCGTTATTAATGAATGTTAAAATATAGGCACTATTATTTGTAGCAATTATTTAGCACTATTATTAGGCGCAATTATTTTGCGCTATAAATATATTAGTGCTATTATGAATTAATGGCGCTATGAATATATTGGCTCCATTATTGGCGCTATTATTGGCACTGTTATGAATATACTGGCACTATTATTTGGCGCTATAATATATTGGTGCTATTATGAATATATTGGCAGTATTATTTGGCGCTATTATTTGGCGCTATTTTTTTGCGCTATTTTTTTGCGCTATTATGAATATTTGGCGCCAAAAAATATTTGGTGCAAATATTTGGCGCAATTATTTAGCGCTGTTATTTGGCGCTATTATTAGGCGCAATTATTTTCTGCTATTAATATATTGGCGCTATTATGAATATTTGGCGCTATTAATGAAGGTTAAAATATTGGCGCTATTTTGTAGCGCTATTATTTTGCGCTATTATTTGGTGCCAAATAATATTTGGCGCTCTTATTTGGCGCTATTAAAATATTGACGCTATTAAAATATTGGCGCTATTATGAATATTAAAATAACACTGAAAATATATTTGTCTCTATTATATTGAATGTTAAAATAATACTGAAAATATATCGAATGTTAAAATATTGGTGATATTATGAATATTTGGCGCTATTATTGAATGTTAAAATATTGGCGCTATTTTTTGGCGCCAAATAATAGCACCAAATATTGGCGCCAAATGTTGGCGCCAAATATTGGCGCTATTATTTGGTGCTTTTATTGGTGCTATAATTTGGCGCTATTATGGATATTTGGCGCCAAAAAATATTTGGCGCTACTATGAATATATGGCGCCAAATATTTGGCGCTATTATTTGGCGCCATTATGAATATTTGGCGCCAAATATTTGGCGCTATTATTTGGCGATATTATTTGGTGCTATTATTGGCCCTATTATTTGGCGCTATTATGAATATTTGGTGCAAAATATTTGGCGCTATTATTTGGCGATATTATTTCGCGCTATTATTTGACGCTATTTTATTTGGCGCTATTATATGGCGCTATTATTTGGCCATATTATATTGCGCTATTATATGGCACTAATATTTAGCGCTATTATATGGTGCTATTATTTCGCCCTATTAAATGACGCTATGAATATATTGGCGCTATATATTGGCGTGATTATTTGGCGCTATTATATTGTGATATTATTTGGCATAATTATATGGCGCTATTATATGGTGCTAATATTTGGCGCTATTATATGATGCCATTATTTGGTGTTATTAAATGGCGGTATGAATATATTGGCGCTCTTATTGGCGCTATATATTGGCGCTATTATTGGCGCTATTATTGGCGCTATTATTGGCGCTATCAATAGTGCTCTTATTGGCGCTTTTATTGGCACTATTATTGAATGATTAAATATTGGCGCTATTATTTGGCGCCAAATATTGGTGCCAAATATTGGCGCGATTATTGGCGCCATAATTTGACGCTATTATTGGCTCTATTATTTGACGCTATTATTTGGTGCCATTATTTGGCGCTATTATGAGTATTTGGCGCCAAAAAATATTTGGCGCTATTATATGGCGCTATTATTAGGTGTAATTATTTGGCGCAATTATTTGGTGCAATTATTTGGCGCAATTATTTGGTGCAATATATTGGTGCTATTTATATATTTTGTGCCAAAAAATATTTGGCACTATTACATGGTGCAATTATTTGGCGCTGTTATTAGGCGCTATTATTTTGCGCAATTATTTGGCGCTGTTATTAGGCGCTATTATTTTGCGCAATTATTTGGCGCAATTATTTAGCGCTATTATTTGGCGCTATTATTTGACGCTATTATTGGGCGCAATTATTTTGTGCTATAAATATATTGGCGCTATTATGAATAAATGGCGCTATAAATATATTGGCGCTATTATTTACACTATTATGAATATATTGGTGCTATTATTTGGCACTATTATATATTGGTGCTATTATGAATATATTGGCACAATTATTTGGCGCTATGAATATATTGGCGCTATTATTGGTGCTATTATTTGGCGCTATTATTGGCGCTATTATATGGTGCTATTTTTTGGTGCTATTATGAATATTTGGCGCCTAAAAATATTTGGGGCTATTTTATGGGGCAATTATTTGGCATAGTTATTAGGCGCAATTATTTACCGCTATTAATATGTTGGCACTATTATGAATATTTGGTGCTATTAATTAATGTTAAAATATTAGCACTATTTTTTGGCACAAAATAGTATTTGGCGCTATTATTTGGTGCAAAATAAAATTTGGCGCTATTATTTGGCGCTATTATTGGCCCTATAAAAATATTGGCACTATTAAAATATTGGCGCAATTATGAATATTAAAATAACACTGAAAATACATTTGGCACAATTATATTGAATGTTAAAATAACATTGAAAATATATTGAAAGTTAAAATATTGGCGCTGTTATGAATATTTGGTGCTATTATTGAATGTTAAAATATTAGCGCTATTATTTGGAGCCAAATAATAGCGCCAAATACTGGCGCCAAATATTGACGCCAAATATTATTGGTGCCAAATATTGGCGATATTATTGGCGCTATTATTTCGCGCTTTTATTGGCGTTGTAATTTGGTGTTATTATTTGGCTCTATTATGAATATTTGGCGGCACCAAATATTTAGCGCTATTATGAATATTTGGTGCCAAATATTTGGTGCTATTATTTTCCGATATTATTTGGCGCTATTTTTTCGCACTATTATTTCGCGCTATTATATTTGGTGCTTTTATACGACGCTATTATTTGGCGCTATTATATGGCCCAAATATTTGACGCTCTTATTTGGCGCAATTATTTGGCGCATTTATTTGGCACAATTATTTTGCGCTATTATTTGGCGCTATTATTTGGCGTTATGAATATATTGGTGCTATTTATATATTTTGCACCAAAAAGTATTTGGCGCTATTATATGGTGTTATTATTTGGCGCTGTTATTTGACGCTATTATTTGGCGCAGTTATTTGGCGTAAATATTTGCCGCAATTATTTGGCGCCATTATTTGGCGCTATTACTAGGCGCAATTATATGCCGCTATTAATATATTGGAAATATTATTAATATTTGGCGCTATTAATGAATGTTAAAATATTGGTTCTATTAAAATATTGGCGCTATTATGAATATTAAAATAACACTGAAAAAATATTTGGTGCTATTATATTGAATGTTAAAATAACACGGAAAATATATTGAATATTAAAATATTGGTGCTATTGTGAATATTTGGCGCTATTATTGAAGTTTAAAATATTGGCGCTATTATTTGGCGCCAAATAATAGCGCCAAATATTATTGGAGCCAAATATTGACCAAATTATTGGCGCTATTATTTGGCACTTTTATTGGAGCTATAATTTGGCACTATTATTTGGCGCTATTATGAATATTTGGTACCAAAAAATATTTGGAACTTCTATGAATATATGGCGCCAAATAATTGGTGCTATTATGAATATTTGGCTCTATTATTGGCACTATTATTTGGCGCTATTATGAATATTTGGCGCCAAATATTTGGCGCTATTATTTGCCGATATTATTTGGCGCTATTATTTGGCTCTGTTATTTGGCGCTATTATTTGGAGCTATTATATGGCACAATTATATGACCCTAATATTTGGCGCTATTATATGGCACTACTATTTGGCCCTATTAAACGGCGCTATGAATATATTGGCACTATTATTGGCGCTATATATTGGCACGTTTATTTGGCGCTATTATATTTGGCGCTATTATATGGTGCTATTATTTGGCGCTATTTTATGGTGCTATTATATGGCGCTATTATATGGCACTAATATTTGGCACTATTATATGGTGCTATTATTTGGCGCTATTAAATGACGCTATGAATATATTTGCGCTATTATTGGCGCCATTATTTGCGCTATTATTGGTGCTGTTATTGGCGCTTTTTTGACGCGATTATTGAATGTTTAAATATTGGCGTTATTATTTGACGCAAAATATTGGTGCCAAATATTGGCACCAAATATTGGTGCGATTATTGATGCCATAATTTGAGGCTATTATTGGCGCTATTATTTGGCGCTATTATTAATATTTGGCGCCAAAAAATATTTGGCGCTATTATTAGGCACAATTATTTGGTGCAATTATTTGGCGCAATATATTGGTGCTTTTTATATATTTTGCGCCAAAAAATATTTGGCGCTATTATATGGAGCTATTATTTGGCAATGTTATTAGGCGCAATTATTTTGCGCACTTATTTGGCGCACTTATTTGGCACAATTATTTGGCGCAATTATTTGGCGCTCTTATTTGGCGATATTATTAGGTGCAATTATTTTGCGCTATAAATATATAGGCGCTATTATGAATAAATGGTGCTATGAATATATTGGCGCTATTATTGGCACTATTATGAATATATTGGCGCTATTATTTGGCGCTATTATAAATTGGCACTATTATGAATATATTGGCAGTATGAATATATTGACACTATTATTTGACGCTATTATATGGTGCTAATATTTGGCGCTATTATATGGCGCTAATATTTGTTGCTATTATATGGTGCTATTATTTGGCCCTATTAAATGGCACTATGAATATATTGGCTCTATTATTGGGGATATATATTGGCGCTATTATATTTGGCGCTATTATATGGTGCTATTATTTGGTGCTATTATATGGCGCTATTATATGGCACTATTATATGGCCCTATTATTTGGAGCTAATATTTGGCTCTATTATATGGCTCTATTGTTTGGCGCTTTTAAATGGCGCTATGAATATATTGACACTATTATTGGCGCTATATATTGGCACTATTATTGGCGCTATTATTGGTGCTGTTATTGGCACTTTTAATGGCGCTATTATTGAATGTTTCAATATTGGCGCTATTATTTGGCGCAAAATAATAGCGCCAAATATTGGCGCGATTATTGACGCCATAATTTGACGCTATTATTTGGCGCAAAATAATAGCGCCAAATATTGGCACGATTATTGGCGCCATAATTTGACGCTATTATTTGGCGCTATTATGAATATTTGGCGCCATAAAATATTTTCCACTATTATATGGCGCTATTATTTGGCGCTATTATTAGGCGCAATTATTTAGCGCTATTATATGGCGCTATTTTTTGGCGCTATTATGAATATTTGGCACCAAAAAATATTTGGCGCTATTATATGGCGGTATTATTTGGCGGTATTATTTGGCGCTATTATTTGGCGCGGTTATTTGGCGTAAATATTTGGCGCAATTATTTGGCGCTATTTATATATTTTACGCCAAAAAATATTTGGCGCTGTTATATGGCGCTATTATGTGCCGCTGTTATTAAGCAAAATTATTTTGCGCACTTATATGGCGTAATTATCTGGCGCAATTACTTGGCGCTATTATTTGGCACTATTTTCAGGCGTAATTATTTGGCGCAATTATTTGGCGCTATTATTTGGCACTATGAATATATTGGTGCTATTTATATACTTTGCGCCAAAAAATATTTGGCGCTCTTTTATGCCACTATTATTTGGAGCTGTTATTTGGCGCAATTATTTGGCGCTCTTATTTGGCGCAATTATTTGGCGCAATTATTTGGCGCTATTATTTGACGCTATGAATATATTGGTGCTATTTATATATTTTGCACCAAAAAGTATTTGGCGCTATTATATGACATTATTATTTGGCGCTGTTATTTGACGTAGTTATTTGGCGCAAATATTTGGCGCAATTATTTGGCGCTATTATTTGGCGCTATTATTAGGCGCAATTATATGCCGCTATTAATATATTGGAACTATTATGAATATTTGGCGCTCTTAATGAATGTTAAAATATTGGTTCTATTAAAATATTGGCGCTATTATGTATATTAAAATAACATTGAAAAAATATTTGGTGTTATTATATTGAATGTTAAAATAACACTGAAAATATATTCAATGTTAAAATATTGGTGCTATTATGAATATTTGGTGCTATTTTTGAAGTTTAAAATATTGGCGCTATTATTTGGCAACAAATAATAGCGCCAAATATTGGCGCCAAATATTATTGGCACCAAATATTGACCCAATTATTGGCGCTATTATTTGGCGCTTTTATTGGAGCTATAATTTGACACTATTATTTGGCGCTATTATGAATATTTGGCGCCAAAAAATATTTGGCACTTCTATGAATATATGGCGCAAAATAATTGGCGCTATTATGAATATTTGGCGCCAAATATTTGGCGCTATTTTTTGGCAATATTATTTGGCGCTATTATTTGGCTATGTTATTTGGCGCGATTATTTTTGATGCAATTATATGGCACTATTATATGGCCCTAATATTTGGCGCTATTTATGGCCCTACTATTTGGCCCTATTAAACGGCGCTATGAATATATTAGCGCTATTATTGGCGCTATATATTGGCGCGATTATTTGGCGCTATTATATTTGGCGCTATTATATGGCGTTATTATTTGGCGCTATTTTACGGCGCTATTATACGGCGCTATTATATGGCGCTAATATTTGGCGCTATTATATGGCGCTATTAAATGGTGCTATGAATATATTTGCGCTATTATTGGCGCCATTATTTGCGCTATTATTGGTGTTGTCATTGGCGCATTTATTGGCGCGATTATTGAATGTTTAAATATTGGCGCTATTATTTGACACAAAATATTGGTGCCAAATATTGGCACCAAATATTGGCGCGATTATTGATGTCATAATTTGACGCTATTATTTGGCACTATTATTTGGCGCTATTTTTAATATTTGGCGCCAAAAAATATTTGGCGCTATTATTTGGCACTATTATTAGGCACAATTATTTGGTGCAATTATTTGGCGCAATATGTTGGTGCTATTTATATATTTTGCGCCAAAAAATATTTGGCGCTATTATATAGAGCTATTATTTGGCGATGTTATTAGGCGCAATTATTTTGCGCACTTATTTGACGCACTTATTTGGCACAATTATTTGGCGCAATTATTTGGCGCTCTTATTTGGCGGTATTATTAGGCGCAATTATTTTTCGCTATAAATATATAGGCGCTATTATGAATAAATGGTGCTATGAATATATTTGCGATATTATTGGCACTATTATGAATATATTGGCGCTATTATTTGGCGCTATTATAAATTGGCACTATTATGAATATATTGGCGCTAGGAATATATTGGCACTATTATTTGGCGCTATTATTGGCGCTATTATTTGGCGCTGTTTTTTGGCACTATTTTTTGGAACTATTATGAATATTTGGTGCCAAAAAATATTTGGCGCTATTATATGGCGCTATTATTTGGCGCAGTTATTTGACGCAAATATTTGGCGCTATTATTTGGCGCTATTATTAGGCGCAATTATAAATTGGCACTATTATGAATATATTGGTGCTATTATTTGGTGCTACGAATATATTGGCGCTATTATTGGTGATATTTTTTGGCGCTTTTGTCTGGCGCTATTTTTTGGTGATATTTTTTGGCGTTATTATGAATATTTGGCGCCAAAAAATATTTGGCGCTATTATATGACGCTATTATTTGGCGCTATTATTTGGTGCTATTATTTGGCGCTCTTATTTGGCGCTATTTTTTGGCGCTATTATTAGGCGCAATTATTTGCCACTATTAGTATATTGGCAGTATTATGAATATTTGGCGATATTAATGAATGTTAAAATATTGGCTCTATTATTTGAGGCAATTATTTGGCGCAATTATTTGGCGCTATTATTAGGCGCTATTATTTGTGGCTATAAATATATTGCCGCTATTATGAATAAATGGCGCTATGAATATATTGGCACTATTATTGGAACTATTATGAATATACTAGGGCTATATTTGGCACTATTATATATTGGCGCTATTATCAATATATTGGTGCTATTATTTGGCGCTATGAATATATTGGCGCTATTATTGGCGCTATTATATGGCGCTATTTTTTGGCGATATTTTTTGGTGCTATTTTGAATATTTGGCGCCAAAAAAAATTTGGCTCTATTATATGGCGCTATTATATGGCGCTATTATTAGGCGCTGTTATTTGGCGTAGATTTTTAGCGCAGTTATTTGGCTTAATTATTTGGCTCTATTATTTGGCGCTATTATTAGACACAATTATTTGCTGCTATTAACATATTAGCGCTATTATGAATATTTGGCGCTATTAATGAATGTTAAAATATTGACGCTATTATTTGGCGTTATTATTTGGCGCCAAATAATATTTGGCACTATTATTTGGCGTTATTATTTGGCGCCAAATAATATTTGGCACTATTATTTGGCGTTATTATTGGCGCTATTAAAATATTGGCGCTATTAAAATGTTATCGCAATTATGAATATTAAAATAACACTGAAAATATATTTGGCGTTATTATATTGAATGCTAAAATAACACTAGAAGTATATTGAATGTTAAAATATTGGTGCTATTATGAATATTTGGCGCTATTATTGAATGTTAAAATATTGGCGCTATTATTTGGTGCTTTTATTTGGCGCTATTATGAATATTTGGTGCCAAAAAATATTTGACGCTGCTATGAATATATGGCGCTATTATTTGGCGAAATTATTTGACGCTATTATATTTGGCGCTATTATATGACGCTTTTATTTTGTGCTGTTATATGACGCTATTATATCGCGCTATTATATGGCGCTAATATTTGACGCTTTTATTTGGCCCTATTAAATGGTGCTATGAATATATTGGCGATATTATTGGCGCTAAATATTGGTTATATTATTTGGTGCTATTATATTTGGTGCTGCTATATGGCGCTATTATTTGGCGCTATTATATGGGACTATTATATAGAGCCAATATTTGACGATATTATATGGCGATATAATTTGGCACTATTGAATGGCGCTATTATTGGCGCTATATAATGGCTCTATTTTTGGTGCTGTTATTGGCAATTTTATTGGCGCTATTATAGAATGTTTAAATATTGGCGCTACTATTTGGCCCAAAATAATAGCGCCAAATATTGGTGCAATTATTGGCGCCATAATTTGACGCTATTATTGGCGCTATTATTTGGCGCTATTATATGGCGCTATTTTTTTGCGCTATTTTTTGGCGCTATTATTAATATTTGGTGCTAAAAAATATTTGGCGCTATTATATGGCACTATTATTTGGCGCAGTTATTTGGCGCAGTTATTTGCCACAATTATTTGACACTATTATTTGGCGCTATTATTAGGTGCAATTATTTGCCGCTATTAATATATTGGAGCTATTATGAATATTTGGTGCTATTAATGAATGTTAAAATATTGGCGCTATTTTTTGGCGCTATTATTTGGTGCTATTATTTGGTGTCAAATAATATTTGGGTCTATTATTTGGCGCTATTATATGGCGCTATGATTTGCGCTATTTTATGGGGCTATTATATGGCACTAATATTTGGTGCTATTATATGGGGCTATTTTTTGGCGCTATTAAATGGCACTATGAATATATTGGCGCTATTATTGGTGATGTTATTGGCGCTTTTATTGACGCGATTATTGAATGTTTAAATATTGGCGCTATAATTTGGCGCAAAATAATAGCGCAAAATATTGACGTGATTATTGGCGCCATAATTTGATGCTATTATTGGTGCTATTATTTGGCGCTATTATTTGCCGGTATTATGAATATTTTGCGCCAAAAAATATTTGGCGCTTTTATATGGTGCTATTATTTGGCGCTATTATTAGGCGCAAGTATTTGGCGCTATTATTTGGCGCAATAAATTGGCGCTATTTATATATTTTCCGCCAAAAAATATTTGGCACTATTATATGCCGCTATTATTTGGCGCTGTTATTAGGCACAATTATTTAGCGCAATTATTTGGCGCAATTATTTGGCACAATTATTTGGCGCAATTATTTGGCACAATTATTTGGTGCTATTATTTGAGGCTATTATTAGGCGCAATTATTTTGCGCTTTAAATATATTGTCGCTATTATGAATAAATGGCGCTATGAATATATTGGCACTATTATTGGCACTGTTAGAATATATTGTCGCTATTATTTGATGCTATTATATATTGGCACTATTCTGAATATATTGGCACTATTATTTGGCGTTATGAATATATTGGTGCTATTATTGGCTCCATAATTTGACGTTATTATTGGCGCTATTATTTGGCGCTGTTATGAATATTTGGTGCCCAAAAAATTTTGGCGCTATTATATGTTGCTATTTTTTGGCGCTATAATTTGGCGCAGTTATTTGGCTCAAATATTTGGCGCACTTATTTGGCGCAATTATTTGACGCTCTTATTAGGCGCACTTATTTGGCGCTATTAATATATTGGCAATATTATGAATATTTGGCGTTATTAATGAATGTTAAAATATTGGCACTATTATTTGTAGCAATTATTTGGCACAATTATTTGGCACTATTATTAGGCGGAATTATTTGGCGCTATAAATATATTGGCACTATTATGAATTAATGGCGCTACGAATATATTGGCTCCATTATTGGCGCTATTATTGACACTATTATGACTATACTTGCAATATTAGTTGGCGGTATAATATATTGGTGCTATTATGAATATATTGGCGCTATTATTTGGCCCTATTTTTTTGCGCTACTTTTTGGCGCTATTATGAATATTTGGCGCCAAAAAATATTTGGTGCAAATATTTGGTGCAATTATTTAGCGCTGTTATTTGGCGCTATTATTAGGTGCAATTATTTGCGGCTATTAATATATTAGCGCTATTATGAATATTTGGCGCTATTAATGAAGGTTAAAATATTGGCGCTATTTTTTAGCGCTATTATTTGGTGCCAAATAATATTTGGCGCTCTTATTTGGCGCTATTAAAAAATTGGTGCTATTAAAATATTGGCGCTATTATGAATATTAAAATAACACCGAAAATATATTTGTCTCTATTATATTGAATGTTAAAATAATACTAAAAATATATTGAATGTTAAAATATTGGCGATATTATGAATATTTGGCGCTATTATGAATATTTGACGCTATTATTGAATGTTAAAATATTGGCGCTATTTTTTGGCGCCAAATAATAGCCCCAAATATTGGCGCCAAATATTGGCGTCAAATATTGGCGCCAAATGTTGGCCCCAAATATTGGCGCTATTATTTGGCGCTATTATGAATATTTAGCGCCAAATATTTGGTGCTATTATTTGGCGATATTATTTGGCGCGATTATTGGCCCTATTATTTGGCGCTATTATGAATATTTGGCGTAAAATATTTAGCGCTATTATTTGGCGATATTATTTAGCGCTATTATTTGGCGCTATTATTTGGCGCTATTATATTTGACGCTATTATATGGCGCTATTATTTGGCGCTATTATATGGCGCTATTATATGGCACTAATATTTGGCGCTATTATATGATGCTATTATTTGGCCCTATTAAATGGCGCTATGAATATATTGGCTCTAAATATTGGCGTGATTATTTGGCGCTATTATTTGACGCTATTATTGGGCGCAATTATTTTGTGCTATAAATATATTGGCGCTATTATGAATAAAAGGCGCTATGAATATATTGGCGCTATTATTGGCACTATTATGAATATATTGGTGCTATTATTTGGCGCTATTATATATTGGTGCTATTTTTTGGCGTTATTATATATTGGTGCTATTATGAATATATTGGCACAATTATTTGGCACTATGAATATATTCGCGCTATTATTAGTGCTATTATTTGGCGCTGTTATTGGCGCTATTATATGGTGCTATTTTTTGGTGCTATTATGAATATTTGGCGCCTAAAAATATTTGGGGCTATTATATGGGGCAATTATTTGGCGCAGTTATTAGGCACAATTATTTACCGCTATTAATATGTTGGCGCTATTATGAATATTTGGCGCTATTAATTAATGTTAAAATATTAGCACTATTTTTTGGCACAAAATAGTATTTGGCACTATTATTTGGTGCAAAATAATATTTGGCGCTATTATTGGCCCTATAAAAATATTGGCACTATTAAAATATTGGCGCTATTATGAATATTAAAATAACACTGAAAATACATTTGGTACTATTATATTGAATGTTAAAATAACATTGAAAATATATTGAATGTTAAAATATTGGCGCTGTTATGAATATTTGGTGCTATTATTGAATGTTAAAATATTAGCGCTATTATTTGGCGCCAAATAATAGCGCCAAATATTATTGGTGCCAAATATTGGCGCCAAATATTGGCGCTATTATTGGTGCTATTACTTCGCGCTTTTATTGGCGTTATAATTTGGCGTTATTATTTGGCTCTATTATGAATATTTGGCGGCGCCAAATATTTGGCGCTATTATGAATATTTGACACCAAATATTTGGTGATATTATTTGGCGATATTATTTGGCGCTATTATTTCGCACTATTATTTCGCGCTATTATATTTGGTGCTTTTATACGACGCTATTATTTGGCGCTATTATATGGCCTAAATATTTGACGCTCTTATTTGGCGCAATTATTTGGCGCATTTATTTGGCGCAATTATTTGGCGCTATTATTTGGCGCTATGAATATATTGGTGCTATTTATATATTTTGCACCAAAAAGTATTTGGCGCTATTATATGGCGTTATTATTTGGCGCTGTTATTTGGCGCTATTATTTGGCGCAGTTATTTGGCGCAAATATTTGGCGCAATTATTTGGCGCTTTTATTTGGCGCTATTATTAGGCGCAATTATATGCCGCTATTAATATATTGGAACTATTATGAATATTTGGCGCTATTAATGAATGTAAAAATATTGGTTCTATTAAAATATTGGCACTATTATGAATATTAAAATAACACTGAAAAAATATTTGGTGCTATTATATTGAATGTTAAAATAACACTGAAAATATATTGAATGTTAAAATATTGGTGCTATTGTGAATATTTGGCGCTATTATTGAAGTTTAAAATATTGGCGCTATTATTTGGCGACAAATAATAGCGCCAAATATTGGCGCCAAATATTGACCTAATTATTGACGCTATTATTTGGCGCTTTTATTGGAGCTATAATTTGGCACTATTATTTGGCGCTATTATGAATATTTGGCGCCAAAAAATATTTGGAACTTCTATGAATATATGGCGCCAAATAATTGGTGCTATTATGAATATTTGGCTCTATTATTTGGCTATATTATTGGCACTATTATTTGGCGCTATTATGAATATTTGGCACCAAATATTTGGCGCTATTATTTGGAGCTATTATATGGCACAATTATATGGCCCTAATATTTGGCGCTATTATATGGCGCTACTATTTGGCCCTATTAAACGGCGCTATGAATATATTGGCACTATTATTGGCGCTATATATTGGCGCGATTATTTGACGCTATTATATTTGGTGCTATTATATGGTGCTATTATTTGGCGCTATTTTATGGTGCTATTATATGGCGCTATTATATGGCACTAATATTTGGCGCTATTATATGGTGCTTTTATTTGGCGCTACTAAATGGCGCTATGAATATATTTGCGCTATTATTGCCGCCATTATTTGCGCTATTATTGGTGCTGTTATTGTAGCTTTTATTGGCGCCATTATTGAATATTTAAATATTGGCGCTATTATTTGATGCAAAATATTGGTGCCAAATATTGGCACCAAATATTGGTGCGATTATTGGTGCCATAATTTGAGGCTATTATTTGCGCTATTATTTGGCGCTATTATTAATATTTGGTGCTATTATTTGGCACAATTATTTGGTGCAATTATTTGGCGCAATATATTGGTGCTATTTATATATTTTGCGCCAAAAAATATTTGGCGCTATTATATGGAGCTATTATTTGGCGATGTTATTAGGCGCAATTATTTTGCGCACTTATTTGGCGCACTTATTTGACACAATTATTTGGCGCTCTTATTTGGCGATATTATTAGGCGCAATTATTTTGTGCTATAAATATATAGGCGCCATTATGAATAAATGGTGTTATGAATATATTGGCGCTATTATTGGCACTATTATGAATATATTGGCGCTATTATTTGGCGCTATTATAAATTGGCACTATTATGAATATATTGGCAATATGAATATATTGGCGCTATTATTGGCGCTATTATTTGGCGCTATTTTTTGGCACTATTTTTTGGCGCTATTATGAATATTTTGTGCCAAAAAATTTTTGGCGCTATTATATGGCGCTATTATTTGACGCAGTTATTTGGCGCAAATATTTGGCGCTATTATTTGGCGCTATTATTAGGCGCAATTATATATTGGCACTATTATGAATATATTGGCGCTATTATTTGGCGCTACGAATATATTGGCGCTATTATTGGTGATATTTTTTGGCGCTATTGTTTGGCGCTATTTTTTAGTGATATTTTTTGGCGTTATTGTGAATATTTGGCACCAAAAAATATTTGGCGCTATTATATGACGTTATTATTTGGTGCTATTATTCGGCGCTATTATTTGGCGGTATTATGAATATTTGGCGCCAAAAAATATTTGGCGCTTTTATATGGTGTTATTATTTGGCGCTGTTATTAGGCGCAAGTATTTGGCGTAATTATTTGGCGCAATTATTTGGCGCAATAAATTGGCGCTATTTATATATTTTCCGCCAAAAAATATTTGGCGCTATTATATGCCGCTATTATTTGGCATTGTTATTAGGCGCAATTATTTTGCACAATAATTTGGTGCGATTATTTGGCGCAATTATTTGGCGCAATTATTTGGTGCTATTATTTGAGGCTATTATTAGGCGCAATTATTTTGCGCTATAAATATATTGGCGCTATTATGAATAAATGGCGCTATGAATATATTGACACTATTATTGGCACTGTTATGAATATATTGTCACTATTATTTGGTGTTGTTATATATTGGCACTATTATGAATATATTGACACTATTATTTGGTGCTATGAATATATTGGTGCTATTATCGGCTCCATAATTTTACGCTATTATTGGCGCTATTATTTGGCGCTATTATTTGGCGCTATTATGAATATTTGGTGCCGAAAAATATTTGGCGCTATTATATGTTGCTATTTTTTGGCGCTATTATTTGGCGCAGTTATTTTGCTCAAATATTTTGCGCACTTATTTGGCGCTATTATTTGGCGCTCTTATTAGGCGCACTTATTTGGCACTATTAATATATTGGCACTATTATGAATATTTGGCGTTATTAATGAATGTTAAAATATTGGCACTATTATTTGGAGCAATTATTTGGCACAATTATTTGGCACTATTATTAGGTGCAATTATTTGGCGCTATAAATATATTGGCGCTATTATGAATTAATGGCGCTATGAATATATTGGCTCTATTATTGGCGCTATTATTGTCACTATTATGAATATACTGGCGCTATTATTTGACGGTATAATATATTGGCGCTGTTATGAATATATTGGCGCTATTATTTGGCGCTATTTTTTTGCGCTATTTTTTGGCGCTATTATGAATATTTTGCGCCAAAAAATATTTGGTGCAAATATTTGGCGCAATTATTTAGCGCTATTATTTGGCGCTATTATTAGGCGCAATTATTTGCCGCTATTAATATATTGGTACTATTATGAATATTTGGCGCTCTTAATGAAGGTTAAAATATTGGCGCTATTTTTTAGCGCTATTATTTGGTGCCAAATAATATTTGGCGCTCTTATTTGGCGCTATTATTGGCGCTATTAAAATATTGGCGCTATTATGAATATTAAAATAAGACTGAAAATATATTTGGCTCTATTATATTGAATGTTAAAATAATACTGAAAATATATTGAATGTTAAAATATTGGCGCTATTATTAATATTTGGCGCTATTATTGAATGTTAAAATATTGGCGCTATTCTTTAGCGCCAAATAATAACACCAAATATTGGCGGCAAATGTTGGCGCCAAATATTGGCGCTATTATTTGGGGCTTTTTTTGGCGCTATAATTTGGCGCTATTATGGATATTTGGCGCCAAAAAATATTTGGCGCTACTATGAATATATCGCGCCAAATATTTGGCGCTATTATTTGGCGCTATTATGAATATTTGGCGCTATTATTTGGCGATATTATTGGCCCTATTATTTGGCACTATTATGAATATTTGGCGCAAAATATTGGGCGCTATTATTTGGCGATATTATTTAGCGCTATTATTTGGCGCTATTATTTTGCGCTATTATATTTGGCGCTATTATATGACGCTATTATTTGGCGCTATTATATGACGCTATTATATGGCACTAATATTTGGCGCTATTATATGGTGCTATTATTTGGCCCTATTAAATGGCACTATGAATATATTGGTGCTATATATTGGCGTGATTATTTGGTGCTATTATATTGTGCTATTATTTTGCGTAATTATATGGCGCTATTATATGGTGCTAATATTTGGCGCTATTATATGACGTCATTATTTGGTGCTATTAAATGACGCTATGAATATATTAGTGCTCTTATTGACGCTATATATTGGCTCTATTATTGTCGCTATTATTGGCGCTATCATTGGTGCTCTTATTGGCGCTTTTATTGGCACTATTATTGAAAGTTTAAATATTGATGCTATTATTTGGCGCCAAATATTGGTGCCAAATATTGGCGCGATTATTGGCGCCATAATTTGACGCTATTATTGGCTCTATTATTTGACGCTATTATTTGGCGCCATTATTTGGCGCTATTATGAGTATTTGGCGCCAAAAAATATTTGGCGCTATTATATGGCGCTATTATTAGGCGTAATTATTTGGCGCAATTATTTGGTGCAATTATTTGGCGCAATTATTTGGTGCAATATATTGGTGCTATTTATATATTTTGCGCCAAAAAATATTTGGCGCTATTACATGGTGCTATTATTTGGCGCCGTTATTAGGCGCTATTATTTTGTGCAATTATTTGACGCAATTATTTTGTGCAATTATTTAGCGCTATTATTTGGCGCAATTATTTGGCGCTATTATTTAGCGCAATTATTTTGTGCTATAAATATATTAGCACTATTATGAATAAATGGCGCTATAAATATATTGGCGCTATTATAGGCACTATTATGAATATATTGGTGCTATTATTTGGCGCTATTATATATTGATACTATTATGAATATATTGGCGCAATTATTTGGCGCTATGAATATATATTGCCGCTATTATTGGTGCTATTATTTGGCGCTATTATTGGCACTATTATATGATGCTATTTTTTGGCGCTATTATGAATATTTGGCACCTAAAAATATTTGGGGCTATTATATGGCGCAATTATTTGGCGCAATTATTTGGCGCAGTTATTAGGCGCAATTATTTACCGCTATTAAAATGTTGGCGTTGTTATGAATATTTGTCGCTATTAATTAATGTTAAAATATTAGCACTATTTTTTTGCGCAAAATAGTATTTGGCGCTATTATATGGCGCTATTATTTGGCCCTATTAAATGGCGATATGAATATATTGGCCCTATTATTGGCACCGTATATTGGCTTGATTATTTGGCGCAATTATTTGGAGAAATTATTTAGCGCAATATATTGGCGCTATTTATATATTTTGTGCCAAAAAATATTTGGTGCTATTATATGGCGCTATTATTTGGCGCTGTTATTAGGCGCAATTATTTTGCACAATTATTTGGCATATTTATTTGCTGCAATTATTTGGCACAATTATTTGACGCTATTATTTGGCGCTATTATTAGGCGCTATTATTTTTCCCAATAAATATATTGGCGCTATTATGAATAAATAGCGTTATGAATATATTGGCGCTATTATTGGCACTATTATGAATATATTGGCGCTATTATTTGGCGCTATTATATATTGGCGCTATTATAAATATATTGGCGCTATTATTTGGCGCTATTATTTGGCGCTATGAATATATTGGTGCTATTATTGGCTCTATAATATGACGCTATTATTGGCGTTATTATTTGGTGCTATTATTTGGCGCTATTATTAATATTTGGCGCCAAAAAATATTTGGCGCTATTATATGGTGCTATTATTTGGCGCTATTATTTGTCGCAGTTATTTGGCTCAAATATTTGGCGCACTTATTTGGCGCAATTATTAGGCGCACAAATTTGGCGCTATTAATATATTGGCACTATTATGAATATATGGCATTATTAATGAATGTTAAAATATTGACACTATTATTTGGAACAATTATTTGGCACAATTATTTGGCACTATTATTAGGTGCAATTATTTGGCGCTATAAATATATTGGCTCTATTATGAATTAATGGCGCTATGAATATATTGGAGGTGTTATTTGCACTATTATGAATATACTAGCGCTATTATTTGGCGTTATAATATATTAGCGCTATTATGAATATATTGACCCTATTATTTGGCGCTATGAATATATTGGTGCTATTATTGGCGTGATTATTTGGTGCTATTATATTGTGCTATTATTTTGCGTAATTATATGGCGCTATTATATGGTGCTAATATTTGGCGCTATTATATGATGTCATTATTTGGTGCTATTAAATGACGCTATGAATATATTAGTGCTCTTATTGACGCTATATATTGGCTCTATTATTGGCGCTATTATTGGCGCTATCATTGGTGCTCTTATTGGCGCTTTTATTGGCACTATTATTGAATGTTTAAATATTGGTGCTATTATTTGGCGCCAAATATTGGTGCCAAATATTGGCGCGATTATTGGCGCCATAATTTGATGCTACTATTGTCTCTATTATTTGACGCTATTATTTGGCGCCATTATTTGGCTCTATTATGAGTATTTGGCGCCAAAAAATATTTGGCGCTATTATATGGCGCTATTATTAGGCGTAATTTTTTGATGCAATTATTTGGTGCAATTATTTGGCGCAATTATTTGGTGCAATATATTGGTGCTATTTATATATTTTGCGCCAAAAAATATTTGGCGCTATTACATGGTGCTATTATTTGGCGCCGTTATTAGGCGCTATTATTTTGTGCAATTATTTGACGCAATTATTTTGTGCAATTATTTAGCGCTATTATTTGGCGCAATTATTTGGCGCTATTATTTAGCGCAATTATTTTGTGCTATAAATATATTAGCACTATTATGAATAAATGGCGCTATAAATATATTGGCGCTATTATTGGCACTATTATGAATATATTGGTGCTATTATTTGGCGCTATTATATATTGATACTATTATGAATATATTGGCGCAATTATTTGGCGCTATGAATATATATTGGCGCTATTATTGGTGCTATTATTTGGCGCTATTATTGGCACTATTATATGGTGCTATTTTTTGGCGCTATTATGAATATTTGGCACCTAAAAATATTTGGGGCTATTATATGGCGCAATTATTTGGCGCAATTATTTGGCGCAGTTATTAGGCGCAATTATTTACCGCTATTAAAATGTTGGCGTTGTTATGAATATTTGTCGCTATTAATTAATGTTAAAATATTAGCACTATTTTTTTGCGCAAAATAGTATTTGGCGCTATTATATGGCGCTAATATTTGGCGCTATTATATGGCGCTATTATTTGGCCCTATTAAATGGCGATATGAATATATTGGCCCTATTATTGGCACCGTATATTGGCTTGATTATTTGGAGAGAAATTATTTAGCGCAATATATTGGCGCTATTTATATATTTTGTGCCAAAAAATATTTGGTGCTATTATATGGCGCTATTATTTGGCGTTGTTATTAGGCGCAATTATTTTGCACAATTATTTGGCATATTTATTTGCTGCAATTATTTGGCACAATTATTTGGCGCTATTATTTGGCGCTATTATTAGGCGCTACTATTTTTCCCAATAAATATATTGGCGCTATTATGAATAAATAGCGCTATGAATATATTGGCGCTATTATTGGCACTATTATGAATATATTGGCGCTATTATTTGGCGCTATTATATATTGGCGCTATGATTTGGCGCTATTATATATTGGCGCTATTATGAATATATTGGCGCTATTATTTGGCGCTATGAATATATTGGCGTTATTATTTGGTGCTATTATTGGCGCTATTTTTTTGCCCTATTTTTTGGCACTATTATGAATATTTGGCACCAAAAAATATTTGGCGTTATTATATGTTGCTATTATTTGGCGCTATTATTTGGCCCAGTTATATGGCGCAAATATTTGGCCCTAATATTTGGCGCTAATTTTTGGCGCTATTAATAAGCGCAATTATTTGGCGCTATTAATATATTGGCCTTATTATGAATATTTGGGGCTATTAATGAATGTTAAAATATTGGCGCTATTATTTGGCGCAATTATTTGGTGCTATTATTAGGCACAATTATTTGGCGCTATAAATATATTGGCGCTATTACGAATAAATTGCACTATGAATATATTGGCGCTATTATTGGAACAACTATGAATATAATGGCGTCATTATTTTGTGCTATTTTATATTGGCGCTATTATGAATATATTGGGGTTATTATTTGGCACTATGAATATATTGGCGCTATTATTGGCGCTATTATTTGGCGCTATTATTGGCGCTATTTTTTTACGCTATTTTTTGGTGCTTTTTTTTAGCGCTATTATGAATATTTGGCGCCATTATATGGCACTGTTATTTAGCGGTATTATTTGGCGCTATTATTTGTCCCTATTATTTGGCGCAGTTATTTGGCGCAAATATTAGGCGTAATTATTTGGCGCTATTAATATATTGGCGCTATTATGAATATTTGGCTCTATTAATGAATGTTAAAATATTGGCGCTATTATTTGGCATAATTATTTGGCGCTATAAATATATTGGCGCAATTAAGAATAAATGGCGCTATGAATCTATTGGCGCTAATATTGACACTATTATGAATATACTGGCGCTGTTATTTAGCGCTATTATATATTGGCGCTATTATGAATATATTGGCGCTTTTATTTGGCGCTATGAATATATTGGCACTATTATATGACGCTAGTTTTTGGTGCTATTTTTTGGCGCTATTATGAATATTTGGCGCCAAAAAATATTTGTCGCAAAAAAATATGTGGCGCTATTATATGGCTCTATTATTTGGCGCTATTATTTGGCATGGTTATTTGGCGCAAATATTTGGCACAATTATTGGGCGCAATTATTTGGCGCAATTATTAGGCGCAATTATATGCCGCTATTAATATATTGGCACTATTATGAATATTTGGCGCTATTAATGAATGTTAAAATATTGGTGCTATTATTTGGCGCTATTATTTGGCGCCAAATAATATTTGGTGCCATTATTTGGTGCTATTATTGGCGCTATTAAAATATTGGTACTATTAAAATATTAGTGCTATTATGAATACTAAAATAACATTGAAAATATATTTGGCGTTATTATATTGAATGTTAAAATAACACTGAAAATATATTGAATGTTAAAATATTGGCACTATTATGAAAATTTGGCGCTATTATTGAATGGTAAAATATTGGCGCTATTATTTTGCGCCAAATAATAGCGCCAAATATCGGTGCCAAATATTAGGGTCAAATATTATCGGTGCCAAATACTGGCGCCAAATATTGACGCTATTATTGGCACTATTATTTGGCGCTTTTATTGGCGCTATTATTTGGCGCTTTTATGAACATTTGGTGCCAAAAAATATTTGGCGCTACTATGAATATATGGCACCAAATATTTGGTGATATTATGAAAATTTGGCTCTATTATTTGGTGCTATTATTTGCGCTATTATTTGGCGCTATTATTTGGCGCTATTATTTGGCGCTATTATGAATATTTGATGCCAAATATTTGGCGCTATTAGTTAGCGATATTATTTGGCGCTATTATCTAGCGCTATTATGTGGTGCTATTATATTTGGCGCTATTATCTGGCGCTATTATTTGCCGCTATTATATGGCGCTATTATATGACACTAATATTTGGCGCTAAAATTTAGCGCTATTATATGGTGCTATTATTAGGCCCTATTAAATGGCGCTATTATTAGGCTCTATTAAATGGTGCTATAAATATATTGGCGCTATTATTGGTGCAAAATATTGGCGCTATTATTTGGTGCTATTATATTTGGCGCTATCATACGGCGCTATGATTTGGCGCTATTATATGGCGCTATTATATGGCGCTATTATTTGGCGCTATTATATGACGCTATTAAATGGCGCTATGAATATATTATTGGCGCTATTATTAGTGCTGTTATTGGCGCTTTTATTGGCGCTATTAGTGAATGTTTAAATATTGGCGCTATTATTTGGCGTAAAATAATAGCGCCAAGTATTGGCGCGATTATTGGCGCCATAATTTGACGCTATTATTGGTGCTGTTATTTTGTGGTATTATTTGGCGCTATTATGAATATTTGGTGCCAAAAACTATTTGGCGCTATTATATGGCGCTATTGTTTGGCGCTCTTATTAGGCGCAAGTATTTGGCGCAATTATTTGGCACAATATATTGGCGATATTTATATATTTTGTGCCAAAAAATATTTGGCGCTATTATATGGCGCTATTATATGGCACAGTTGTTAGGCTCAAATATTTGGCACAATTATTTGGCACTTTTAATATATTGGTGTTATTATGAATATTTGGCGATATTAATGAATGTTAAAATATTGGCGCAATTATTTGAAGCTATTATTAGGCGCAATTATTTGGCGCTATAAATATATTGGCGCTATTATGAATAAATGGTGCTATGAATATATTTGCGCTATTATTGCCACTATTATGAATATAATGGCGCTATAATATATTGGCGCTATTATGAATATATTGGCACTATTATTTGGAGCTATGAATATATTGGCGCTATTATTGGCGCTATTATTTGGCGCAATTATTGACGCTATTTTTTGGCGTTATTATTGGCGCTATTTTTTGGCGCTATTATTTGGCGCTATTATTTGACGCTATTATTTGGCGCCAAATAATATTTGGCGCTCTTATTTGGCGCTATTATTGGCGCTATTAAAATATTGGTTCTATTAAAATATTGGCGCTATTATGAATATTAAAATAACACTGAAATTATATTTGGCGCTATTATATTGAATGTAAAAAAAACACTGAAAATATAATGAATGTTAAAATATTGGCACTATTATGAATATTTGGCGCCATTATTGTATATTAAAATATTGGTGCTATTATTTGGCGCCAAATAATAGCACCAAATAGTGGCGCCAAATATTATTGGTGCCAAATATTGGCGCTATTATTTGGTGCTTTATTGGCGCTATAATTTGGCGCTATTATGAATATTTGGCGCTAAAAAATATTTGGCGCTACTATGAATATATGGCGCCAAATATTTGGTGCTATTAGTAATATTTGGCTCTATTAGTTGGCACTATTATTTGGTGCTATTATGAATATTTGGCGCCAAATATATGGCTCTATTATTTGGCGCTATTATATTTGGCGCTATTATATGACGCTATTATTTGCCGCTATTATATGGCGCTATTATATGGCGCTAATATTTGGCGCTATTATTTGGCCTTATTAAATGGCGCTATGAATATATCGGCACTATTATTGGCGCTATATATTGGTGCAATTATTTGGCCCAATTATTTGACAAAATTATTTGGGGCAATATATTGGCGCTATTTATATATTTTGCACCAAAAAATATTTGGCGCTATTATATAGCGCTATTATCTGGTGTTGTTATTAGGCGCAATTATTTTGCGCAATTATTTGGTGCAATTATTTGGCGCAATTATTTGGCGCAATTATTTTGCGCTATAAATATATTGGGGCTATTATGAATAAATGGCGCTATGAATATATTGGCACTATTATTGGCACTATTATGAATATATTGGCACTATTATTTGGTGCTATTATATATTGGCGCTATTATTTTGCGCTATGAATATATTGGCACTATTATTGGCGCAATTATTTGGCGCTATTATTGGCGCTATTTTTTGGTGCTAATATGAATATTTGGCGCCAAAAAATATTTGGCGCTATTATATGGCACTATTATTTGTCTTTGTTATTTGGCCCTAATATTAGGCGCAATTATTTGGCGCTTTTAATATATTGGCGCTATTATGAATATCCGGCGCTATTAATGAATGTTAAAATATTGGCGCTATTATTTGCCGTAATTATTTGGCGCAATTATTTGGCGCTATTATTAGGCGCAATAATTTTGTGCTATAAATATATTGGCGCTATTATGAATAAATGGTGCTATGAATATATTGGCGCTATTATTGGCGCTATTATTGTCACTATTATGAATATACTGGCGCTATTATTTGGGGCTTTTATATATTGGATCTATTATGAATATATTGGCGCAATTATTTGGCGGTATGAATATATTGGCGCTAATATTGGCCCTATTATTTGGCGCTATTATTGGCCCTATCATATGGCGCTATTTTTTGGAGCTATTTTTTGGCACTATTATGAATATTTGGCGCCAGAAAATATTTGGCGTTATTATATGGCGCTATTATTTGGCTCTATTATTTGGTGCCGTTATTTGGCGCAGTTATTTGGCGCAGTTATTTGGCGCAATTATTTGGCGCTATTATTTGGCGCTATTATTGGCACTATTAAAATATTGGCACAATTAAAATATTGGCGCTATGAATATATTGACGCTATTATTGGCGCTATTATTGGCACTATTATGAATATATTAGTGCTATTATTTGGCGCTATTATGAATATATTGCCGCAATTATTTGTCGCTATGAATATATTAGCGCTATTATTGACGCAATTATTTGGCGCTATTATTGGCACTATTATATGGTGCTGTTTTTTGGCGCTATTTTTTTGCGCTATTATGAATATTTGGCGTCTAAAAATATTTGGCGCTATTATATGACGCTATTATTTGGCGCTATTACTGGGTGCAGTTATTAGGTGCAATTATTTTCCGCTATTAATATATTGGCGCTATTATGAATATTTGGTGCTATTAATTAATGTTAAAATATTAGAACTATTTTTCAGCGCAAAATAATATTTGGCGCTATTATTTGGTGCAAAATAATATTTGGCGCTATTATTTGGAGGTATTATTGGCGCTATTAAAATATTGACGCTATTAAAATATTGGCGCTATTATGAATATTAAAATAACACTGAAAATATATTTGGCGCTATTATATTGAATGTCAAAATAACACTGAAAATATATTGAATGTTAAAATATTGACGCTATTATGAATATTTGGCGCTATTATTGAATCTTAAAATATTGGCGCTATTATTTGGCGCTAAATAATATCGCCAAATACTGGCACCAAATATTATTGGTTCCAAATATTGGCGCTAAATATTGGCACTATTATTGGTGCTATTATTTGGCGCTTTTATTGGCGTTATTATTTGGTGCGATTATGAATATTTGGCGCCAAAAAATATTTGGTGCTACTATGAATATATGGCGCCAAATATTTGGCGCTATTATGAATATTTGGCTCTATTATTTGGCGCTATTATTGGCGCTCTTATATGGCGCTATTATTTGGCGCTATTATGAATCTTTGACGCCAAATATTTGGTGCTATTATTTGGCGATATCATTTGGCGCTATTATTTGGCACTATTATTTGGCGCTATTATATTTGGCGCTATTATATGGTACTATTATTTGGCGCTATTATATGGTGCTAATATTTGGCGCTATTATATGGCTCTAATATTTGTTGCTATTATATGGCGCTATTATTTGGCCCTATTAAATGTCGCTATGAATATATTGGCGCTATTATTGGGGATATATATTGGCGCTATTATTTGGCGCTCTTATTTGGCGCTATTATTTGGCCCTATTTTTTGGCGCTATTATTAGGCGCAATTATTTGGCGCTATTACTTTATTGGCGCCATTATGAATATTTGGCGATATTAATGAACGCTAAAATATTGGCACTATTATTCGGCGCAATTATTCAGCGCAATTATTTGGCGTTATTATTAGGCGCAATTATTTGGCGCTATAAATATATTTCCGCTATTATGAATAAATGGCGCTATGAATATATTGGCGCTATTATGGGCACTATTATGAATATACTGGGGCTATTATTTGGCGCTATTATATATTGGCGCTATTATGATTATATTGGTGCTATTATTTGGCGCTATTAATATTTTGGCGCTATTATATGGCGCTATTTTTTGGCGCTGTTATGAATATTTGGCGCCAAAAAATATTTGACGCTATTATATGGCGCTATTATTTGGATCTATTATTTGGCACAGATATTTGGCGCAGTTATTTGGCGCAATTATTTGGCGCTATTATTTTGCGCTATTATTAGGTGCAATTATTTGCCTCTATTAATATATTAGCGCTATTATGAATATTGGTGTGATTATTGGCGCCATAATTTGACTCTCTTATTTGGCGCAAAATAATAGCGCCAAATATTGGGGCAATTAGTGGCGCCAGAATTTGACGCTATTATTGGCGCTATTATTTGGCGCTATTATTTTGGCGCTATTATTTGGCGCTACTATGAATATTTGGCCCCAGAAAATATTTGGCACTATTATATAACGCTATTATTTGGTGCTATTATTTGGCGCTATTATATGGCGCTATTTTTTGGCGCTATTATGAATATTTGGAGCAAAAAAAAATTTGGTGCTATTATATGGCGGTATTATTTGGCGATATTATTTGGCGGTATTATTTGGCGGTATTATTTGGCGCTATTATTTGGCGTAAATATTTGGCGCAATTATTTGGCGCAATTATTTGGCGCAATTATTTGGCCCTATTATTTAGCACTAGGAATATATTGGTGCTATTTATATATTTTGCGCCAAAAAATATTTGGCGCTATTATATGACACTGTTATTTGGCGCCGTTATTTGGCGCAATTATTTGGTGCTCTTATTTGACGCAATTATTTGGCGCAATTATTTGGCGCAATTATTTGGTGCTATTTTTTGGCGTTATGAATATATTGGCGCAATTTATATAATTTGCGCCAAAAAATATTTGGCGCTATTATATGGCACTGTTATTTGGCGCTGTTATTTGGCGATATTTTTTGGCGCAGCTATTTGGCGCAAATATTTGGCGGAATTATTTGGCGCAATTATTTGGTGCTATTATTAGGCGCAATTATATGCCGCTATTAATATATTGGAACTATTATGAATATTTGGCGCTATTAATGAATGTTAAAATATTGGCGCTATTATTTGGCGCCAAATAATATTTGGCGTCATTCTTTGGCGCTATTATTGGCTCTATTAAAATATTGGTGCTATTAAAATATTGGTGCTATTAAAATATTGGCGCTATTATGAATATTAAAATAACACTGAAAATGATGAGAATCAAGGTGTGCATATGCAGCGAGGAGTCGAGAGTGATCCTGACATGAATGGTGGATGGAGCATAAATGCACAAGACCCATTGCATGGTATTGGAGGCCCAATGAAAAGAGGAAGGATGAGGAGGATGAAAGAGGCCTTACATGGCCTCATTTTGAAATTACAAGGGAAGGCCCAACATGCATGCATGGGAGGATCAAATGGGCCTTTAATTACACTTATTAAAGCCCAAAAGTGAACCTAAATGGCCCACCCATTTGATCCCACGAATTTAAAGCCACTTGCATCTTCAAATTCAAAAGTGGTGGGGCCCTTGTCTACAAAGTCATGGTGGGAATCTTCAAAGTCTTTGGGGGTGGTGCTAAAAAGTCTTCTTGGTGGATATCTTGTCCCCTAAAGCCATGGGCATGTGTAAAGAAAGTCAAAAATCATTTTTAGCCTTTAGACTTTTGTGATATAGGTATTTTGACTTGTATCCCTCTCATTTGGCTATAAATAGCCACCCCCTTGTACCCCTTGAAGGTTAATCATGAATTTGAGTATTTTCTAGCATTATTATGCTTGTGTTTCTTGTGTTCTTGGATGAATGCAAGTAAGGCTTATCAAAGGAGTGATCAACCTTTGTGGCGCTTTTTATAATTAGGGTTTTAAGGGGCAAGTCTCCTTGGGGTCCTAATTGATCACCCCCCCCCCTTCCCCTTTTAGTTCTTCCGCACTTCATTTTATTTGCATTTCTCCCACTTTCATCACTTGCGTTTCCACACTTTCGCCAACGAGCACCACACCTCCATACTGTATCATATCATTTGGTATCCGAGCTCGGCAACGGAAACCAGGTTCTTTCATTGTTCTATTTCTCCCAACTTTTTCATCCGCTTCTTCTATTTTTATCCATCAGCCAGTTCTGGACGGAACTTTCTTCTGCCATTTCTTCCCCTTTGTTCTTTGCGTTTCTGGACGTATAGCATGTCATTTTGATAGTTCAGAACCTCATCTTTCATCTCGATTTGGAAACATAAAAATCCAACAAGTATATTTGGAGATATAGCCGAATCAATTCGTGCTACAGATCCAGCAATCCTCCAAGAACGGATTTCCAATCGAGTTTGAAGCTCATATTTTTCTCACCCTTTTATATCATTGCAATCAGATTAGAGTATTGTGACATTTTCATCTATTGTACTTTGAGCACAAAAAAAAAACGCAGTCCTTGTTTCCAATTTCTTGATTTTTGAGCAGCAAAAAAAAATACAAAAAAAAATCAAAAAAAAAATCAAAAAAAAAATCAAAAAAAAAAAATACAAAAAAAAACTGCTCATTTGAAATGTTGCGTTTGCTCCTTAAGTCACAAATTTTATTGCATTTATTTTTCTTATCCACCATCTTCTTTTCTTCATCCATATCAAACCTTCACCCATTTCCCTTTATCCCATCTCACTTTACCACTCATATTTCTTGGACTCCATTGATTCAAACCCTTTTAAAATTTCTGATTTTTAAAGTTTGTCATGAATTGATTGCTTCTTAATTGTTGTCTTCTTGATTCTATTATTAGGCGCAATTATTTGGCGCTATAAATATATTGGCGCTATTATGAATTAATGGCGCTATTAATATATTGGTGCTATTATTGGCAATATTATCAATATACTGGTGCTATTATTTGGTGTTATAATATATTGGCGCTATTATGAATATATTGGCACTATGAATATATTGGCGCTATTATTGGCGCTATTATTTGGCGCTATGATTGACGCTATTATATGGCAGAATTTTTTTGGGCTATTTTTTGGCGCTATTATGAATATTTGGCGCCAAAAAATATTTCCCGCAATTATTTTGCGCTATTATTTGGCAATATTATTAGGCACAATTATTTTCCGCTATTAATATATTGGCGCTATTATGAATATTTGGCGCTATTAATGAAGGCTAAAATATTGGCGGTATTTTTTGGCGCTATTATTTTGCACTATTTGTTGGCGCCAAATAATATTTGGCGCTCTTATTTTGCTCTATTATTGGCGCTATTAAAATATTGGCGCTATTATGAATATTAAAGTAAAACTAAAAATATATTTGGCTCTATTATATTGAATGTTAAAATAACACTGAAAATATATTGAATGTTAAAATATTGGTGCTATTATAAATATTTGATGCTATTATTGAATGTTAAAATATTGGCGCTATTATTTATTGGCGCTATTAAAATATTGGCGCTATTATGAATATTAAAATAAAACTAAAAATATATTTGGCTCTATTATATTGAATGTAAAAATAACACTGAAAATATATTGAATGTTAAAATATTGGTGCTCTTATAAATATTTGATGCTATTATTGAATGTTAAAATATTGGCGCTATTATTTGGCGCCAAATAATAGCACCAAATATTGGCGCAATTATTTGGCGCTATTTATATATTTTGCGCCGAAAAATATTTGGCGCTATTATTTGTCGTTGTTATTAGGCGAAATTATTTTGCACACGTATTTGGCGCAATTATCTCACACAATTATTTGGCGCAATTATTTTGCGCCATTATTTGGCGCTATTGTTAGGCGCAATTATATGGCGCAATTATTTGGATCAATTATTTGGCGCTATGAATATATTGGTGCTATTTATATAGTTTGCGCCAAAAAAATTTTGGCGCTATTATATGGCGCTATTATTTGGCGCTGTTATTTGGCGCAATTATTTGGTGCTTTTATTTGGCGCAATTATTTGGCGCAATTATTTGCTGCAATTATTTGGCGCTATTATTTTGCGCTATGAATATATTGGCGCTATTTATATATTTTGTGCCAAAAAATATTTGGCGCTAAGATACGGCGCTATTATTTGGCGCAGTTATTTGGCGATATTATTTGGCACAGTTATTTGGCGCAATTATTTGGCGCATTTATTTGGCGCTATTATTAAGCGCAATTATATGCCGCTATTAATATATTGGAACTATTATGAATATTTGGCACTATTAATGAATGTTAAAATATTGGCGCTATTATTTGGTACCAAATAATATTTGGCGCCATTCTTTGGTGCTATTATTGGAGGTATTAAAATATTGGTGCAATTAAAATATTGGCGTTATTATGAATATTAAAATAACACTGAAAATATATTTGGTGCTATCATATTGAATGTTAAAATAACACTGAAAATATATTGAATGTTAAAATATTGGCGCTATTATGAATATTTGGTGCTATTATTAAATGTTAAAATATTGGCGCTGTTATTTGGCACCAAATAATAGCGCCAAATATTGACGCTATTATTGGCACTATTATTTGGTGCTTTTATTGAAGCTCTAATTTTGCACTATTATTTTGCGCTATGATAAATATTTGGCGCCAAAAAATATTTGGCACTACTATGAATATATGGCGCCAAATAATTGGCGTTATTATGAATATTTGGCTCTATTATTTGGCGCTATTATTGGCACTATTATTTGACATTATTATGAATATTTGGCACCAAATATTTGGCGCTATTATTTGGTGATATTATTTGGTGCTACTATTTGGCGCTATTATTTGGCGCTATTATATTTGGCGCTATTATTTGGCGCTATTATATGGCGCTATTATATGGCCCTAATATTTGGCACTATTATATGGCGCTACTATTTGGCCCTATTAAATGGTGCTATAAATATATTGGCGCTATTATTTGGTGCAATTATTTGGCGCCAATATATTTGTGCTATTTATATATTTTGCGGCAAAAAATATTTGCTGCTATTAGATGGAGCTATTATTTGGCGCTGTTATTAGGCGCAATTATTTAGCGCAATTATTTGGCGCAATTACTTGGCACAATTACTTGGCGCAATTATTTGGCGCTATTATTAGGCACAATTATTTTGCGCTATAAATATATAGGCGCTATTATGAATAAATGGCGCTATGAATATATTGGCGCTATTATTGGCACTATTATTAATATATTGGCGCTATTATTTGGCACTATTATAAATTGGCACTATTATGAATATATTGGCGCTATTATTGGCGCTATTATTTGGCGCTATTATTGGCGCTATTATTTGGTGCTATTTTTTGGCACTATTTTTTGGCGCAATTATGAATATTTGGTGCCAAAAAATATTTGGCGCTATTATTTGGCGCTACGAATATATTGGCGCTATTATTTGCGCTATTTTTTCGCTATTTTTTGGCGTTATTATGAATATTTGGCGCCAAAAAATATTTGGTGCTATTATATGACACTATTATTTGGCGCTATTATTTGGTGCTATACTTTGGCACAGTTATTTGGGGCTATTTTTGGCGCTATTAATAGATTTACTTAAACTGTTGTCCATTTCAAAGATATGTGATACACTTTGAGTGGTGCCGGCCACACCGCACCTCAGATTGAGGTGGGGTTGACTCGTACACGTCAAAAATAACCCATGGATCGTTTTCCTAAAGTGTCAACACAATTCGAATGCGTTTGGTCGGTTTTCTGTTTGTCGTTTATTTTACTTAAAAGCACATCCATTTTAAACAAAAGAAAGACACTTTGAGTGGTACCGGACACACCAGACCTCGGATTTAGGTGGTGTTGAGTCGTATACGTCACAAGTGACACAAGGAAACTTTTCCTAAAGTATCAACAGAATCCGAATGCATTTGGTCAGTTTTCCGTATGTTGGTTGTTGTTTTCACTTAAAATCCTGTCCATTTCAAATAAAAGTGAGACAGTTTGAGTGGTACTGGCCACACCATGCCTCAGATTGAGGCAGGGTTGAATCGTACAAGTCACAAATGACCCATGGATACTTTTCCTAAAGTATAAACAGAATCCGAATGCGTTTGATCTGTTTTCCATATGTCAGTTGTTGTTTTGACTTAAATTGTTGTCCATTTCAAAGAAAAGTGAGACACTTTGAGTGGTGTCGGCCACACCGTGCCTCAGATTGAAGCGTAGTTGACTCGTACACGTCACAAATGACCCATGGATCGTTTTCATAAAGTATAAACACAATCCGAATGCGTTTGGTTGGTTTTTTGTTTGTCATTTATTTTACTTAAAAGCGCATCCATTTTAAACAAAAGAAAGACACTTTGAGTGTTACCGGCCACAAAGGCCCTCTGATGAGAATCAAGGTGTGCATATGCAGCGAGGAGTCGAGAGTGATCCTGACATGAATGGTGGATGGAGCATAAATGCACAGGACCCATTGCATGGTATTGGAGGCCCAATGACAAGAGGAAGGATGAGGAGGATGAAAGAGGCCTTACATGGCCTCATTTTGAAATTACAAGGGCAGGCCCAACATGCATGCATGGGAGGATCAAATGGGCCTTTAATTACACTTATTAAAGCCCAAAAGTGAACCTAAATGGCCCACCCATTTGATCCCACGAATTTAAAGCCACTTGCATCTTCAAATTCAAAAGTGGTGGGGCCCTTGTCTACAAAGTCATGGTGGGAATCTTCAAAGTCTTTGGGGGTGGTGCTAAAAAGTCTTCTTGGTGGATATCTTGTCCCCTAAAGCCATGGGCATGTGTAAAGAAAGTCAAAAATCGTTTTTAGCCTTTAGAATTTTGTGAGATAGGTATTTTGACTTGTATCCCTCTCATTTGGCTATAAATAGCCACCCCCTTGTACCCCTTGAGGTTAATCACGAATTTGAGTATTTTCTAGCATTATTATGCTTGTGTTTCTTGTGTTCTTGGATGAATGCAAGTAAGGCTTATCAAAGGAGTGATCAACCTTTGTGGCGCTTTTTATAATTAGGGTTTTAAGGGGCAAGTCTCCTTGGGGTCCTAATTGATCACCCCCCTTCCCCTTTTAGTTCTTCCGCACTTCATTTTATTTGCATTTCTCCCACTTTCATCACTTGCGTTTCCACACTTTCGCCAACGAGCACCACACCTCCATACGGTATCTAATCATTTGGTATCAGAGGTCGGCAACGGAAACCAGGTTCTTTCATTGTTCTATTTCTCCCAACTTTTTCATCCGCTTCTTCTATTTTCATCCATCAGCCAGTTCTGGACGGAACTTTCTTCTGCCATTTCGTCCCCTTTTTTCTTTGCGTTTCTGGACGTATAGCATGTCATTTTGATAGTTCAGAACCTCATCTTTCATCTCGATTTGGAAACAGAAAAATCCAACAAGTATATTTGGAGATATAGCCGAATCAATTCGTGCTACAGATCCAGCAATCCTCCAAGAACGGATTTCCAATCGAGTTTGAAACTCATATTTTTCTCACCCTTTTATATCATTGCAATCAGATTAGAGTATTGTGACATTTTCATCTATTGTACTTTGAGCACAAAAAAAAATGCAGTCCTTGTTTCCAATTTCTTGATTTTTGAGCAGCAAAAAAAATACAAAAAAAAAATCAAAAAAAAAAAAATCAAAAAAAAAAAATACAAAAAAAAAAAATGCTCATTTGAAATGTTGCGTTTGCTCCTTAAGTCAGAAATTTGATTGCATTTATTTTTCTTATCCACCATCTTCTTTTCTTCATCCATATCAAACCTTCAACCATTTCCCTTTATCCCATCTCACTTTACCTCTCATATTTCTTGGACTCCATTGATTCAAACCCTTTTAAAATTTCTGATTTTTAAAGTTTGTCATGAATTGATTGCTTCTTAATTGTTGTCTTCTTGATTCTATTTAAGAACACTTGTAGGAACCAAGTTGTAGTGCTAGAAAGTGTGAGGAACCTTTTGAGAGGAAAAAAAATAGAGAGAAATAGTGTGTGAGGTTTTAAAAAAAAATGGCAAGCGAGGGAGAAAGAAGTGAGATCGACATCAAATTATTCATGAAAGCTGTTGCTGACCAATTTACAAGATTGAATGCTAGGTTGGATGATTTGCAAGGTTCTTCAACTTCAAGGGCTCCGCGAAGGAAAGAAGTTGAGGAAGGTGATGATGAGTACTCCGATTTTGAAGAATCAATTCCTAGGCGAGGGCAACGTGCTGCTTGGAGAGACAATGACTTGGGAAGCATCAAAGTGACACTTCCACCCTTTCAAGGGAAGAGTGACCCAGAACTTTATTTGGAGTGGGAGCGAAAGGTTGACCATGTGTTTGGACTTCACAACTACTCGGAGGAGAAGAAGGTAAAATTGGCAGCCCTTGAGTTCAATGACTATGCAAGTATTTGGTGGGACCAATTACAAGTAAGTCGACGACGAAATGGAGAAAGGCCAATTCGAACTTGGGAAGAAATGAAGATAGTAATGCGCAAAAGGTACATTTCTAGTCATTACTATCGAGACTTACATTTGAAGTTACAAAAACTTGTGCAAGGTTCCATGTGTGTGGAGGAATACTACAAGGAAATGGAGATATCAATGATTCGAGCCAATTTGGAGGAGGATCGCGAAGCTACCATGGCAAGGTTCATCAATGGCTTGAATCCGGCAATTAGAGATGTGGTGGAACTACAGACCTACATTGACATGGAGGAGTTGCTACATAAGGCAGTGAAGGTCGAAAAAAAAATACATTCTCGAAGGATTCAAGTAAGTTCCCATAATTTTTGGAAGGATAACCGGAAAGATCCAAAATCAATTTCTAAGTGGAATGAAACGAAACCAAGGGATTCTAAATTTGTTCCAAAACAAAGAGAAGAGGCCAAAAATAAGTTCTTCCCCACTGATTCAAAAGGAAAAATGGACACAAATTTCCCTTCGAAATCTCGTGATATAAAGTGTTTTAAGTGTCAAGGACATGGTCATATTGCATCTCAATGCCCAAACAAAAGGGCCATGATTATTTTGGATAATGGAGAGATCCTTAGTGAGCACTCTAGCGATGATGAGATTCCATCTTTGGAGGAGGGTTCCGATGTAGAAGTTGAAGAACCCGTACATGGAGATGCATTGATGGCAAGAAGAGCTTTAAACATTCAACCCAAAGATGATCATGATGAGGAGCAACGGGAACATATTTTTCATACGAGATGCCACATCAAGGAGAAGGTATGTAGTATGATCATTGATAGTGGAAGTTGTACCAATGTGGCGAGTACATTGTTGGTTGAAAAGTTGAGTTTGCCTACTCTAAGGCATACTAGACCCTATAGATTGCAATGGTTGAATGATAGTGGGGAAGTGAGGGTCACAAAACAAGCCATAGTTTCTTTTTCCATTGGAAAATATCATGATGAGGTGTTGTGTGATGTTGCTCCGATGCAAGCTGGACATTTGTTACTAGGGAGACCGTGGCAATTTGATAAGAGGGTGATTTATGATGGCTATGCTAACCGCTTCTCTTTTCATTTCAGTGGTAGGAAGATTGTTTTGACTCCTCTAAGTCCCATACAAGCATATGAAGATCAAGTGAGGATAGAGAAAGAATACAAAAAGAAAAAAGAAATGAGTGAAAAAGAAAGTGGGAAAAATAAAAACTTGAGTGATAAAAAAGAGAGCGATGAGTTGAGAAAAAAAGAAAAGAGAGAAAAAAATGAAAAGAGTGGAAAAAATAAGAGTGAAAAAGGAGAGACGAGTGACATAAAAGGAAATGAGGGAAATCAAAGAGATGAAAACAAGAGTGTTGAGCGAAAGGTGAGTTTATTTTCTGGAAAAAGTGAGGTGAAAGGTGCTTTATTGAGCGGGAAGGTGTTCTTACTCATTAGTAAGGATGCTTACCTTGCAACTAACAAAATTCACCATTCGTTGCCTTCTTGTGTTGTGTCTTTACTACAGGAATTTGGTGATTTGTTTCCTGAAGAAACACCCGATGGACTACCACCTTTGAGAGGCATTGAGCACAGGATCGACTTCATACCCGGTGCCGCAATTCCCAACAGGCCTGCATATAGAGCTAATCCAGAAGAGACTAGAGAGATCCAGTGTCAAGTTGAAGAACTAATGAAGAAAGGATTGGTGAGGGAAAGCATGAGTCCCTGTGCAGTTCCGGTGATCCTAGTACCCAAGAAAGATGGCACATGGAGGATGTGTGTAGATTGTCGCGCCATCAACAAAATAACAGTTAAGTACCGCTATCCCATCCCTCGACTTGATGACATGCTTGATGAATTACATGGGGCTTCTTTATTTTCAAAAATTGACCTTAAAAGTGGATACCACCAAATTCGAATGAAAGAAGGAGATGAGTGGAAAACTGCTTTTAAAACTAAGTTCGGTTTGTATGAGTGGTTAGTTATGCCATTTGGTTTAACTAATGCACCAAGTACATTCATGAGCTTAATGAACCATGTTCTTCGTTCTTTCATTGGAAAATTCGTGGTTGTCTATTTTGATGATATCTTGGTGTATAGCAAATCTCTAGATAACCATGTTGAACACTTGCGTTTGGTGTGTGAGACCCTTAAAGAAAACCAACTTTATGCCAATCTTCAAAAATGTTCCTTTTGCATGGATTCTATTGTGTTTCTTGGCTTTGTTGTAGGGGCGAAAGGGATTCATGTGCATGAAGAAAAGGTCAAAGCAATTCAGGAGTGGCCAACACCGAAGAATGCAACTGAGGTTAGGAGTTTTCATGGATTGGCAAGCTTCTATAGGAGGTTTGTTAAGGACTTCTCATCCATCGCTGCACCTCTTAATGAACTTGTTAAGAAAAATGTGGTCTTTAAATGGGGTGAAAAACAGGAAAAGGCTTTTAACACACTCAGAGAAAAATTGGTCAATGCTCCCCTTTTAAGCCTACCGGATTTCACAAAAGTCTTTGAAATTGAGTGTGATGCATCGGGAGTTGGTATTGGTGCTGTTTTGACTCAAGAGTCACGTCCAATTGCTTACTTTAGTGAGAAATTGAACGGTGCAGCATTAAATTATTCAACTTACGATAAAGAACTTTATGCTTTGAAACGAACCCTGGAAACATGGCAACATTACTTATGGCCTAAAGAGTTCATTATTCATTCTGACCATGAAAGCCTTAAGTATTTTAAGTCCCAAGGTAAGTTGAATCGGCGACATTCATCTTGGTTGGAATTCATTGAGACTTTCCCCTATGTGATCAAGCCCAAAAAAGGTAAGGAAAATGTGGTTGTCGATGCTCTTTCCCGAAGGTATGCGCTTCTCACTTCTCTTCATTCTCGATTACTTGGATTTGAGTTACTAAAGGGAATGTATGAAACTGATGGAGATTTTTCTCAAATTTGGGCATCTTGTGAAAAACATGGATTTAAAGAGTACTACAAAAATGATGGATTTCTTTTCAAAAGGGATAAATTGTGCATTCCAAATTGTTCAACTCGAGAATTGCTTGTAAAAGAAACTCATGGGGGTGGTTTGATGGGGCATTTTGGTGTTGACAAAACATTAGCTACTTTGCATGAACATTTTTATTGGCCAAGCATGAGAAAAGATGTTATTGCAATTTGTGCCAAGTGTATCACTTGTAAGCATGCAAAGTCCAAGGTTCAACCTAATGGATTGTATTCCCCCTTGCCTGTTCCATCTCATCCTTGGACCGACATCTCTATGGATTTTGTGTTGGGAATGCCTCGATCCCAATCGGGGAAAGATAGCATTTTTGTTGTTGTGGATCGATTTAGCAAAATGGCTCATTTAATTGCATGTTCAAAAACTAATGATGCTATTCATATAGCTGATTTGTTTTTCAAAGAAATTGTGAGATTACATAGACTGCCCAAAACCATTGTAAGTGATAGGGATGTGAAATTCCTTAGCCACTTTTGGAGGACTTTGTGGAATAAATTGGGGACTAAATTATTGTTCTCAACAGTCGCACATCCTCAAACCGATGGTCAAACTAAAGTGGTGAATAGGACTCTTTCTACCCTCTTGCGTGCAATAATTCAAAAAAATCTAAATAATTGGGAAAAATGTTTGCCACACATAGAGTTTGCATATAACCGAGTTGTGCATTCCACTACTAACTTCTCACCTTTTGAGATTGTCTATGGATTTAACCCAATGACTCCGTTAGATATTATATCATTGCCTACTAATGAAGTTGTTGATCTTGCAGGTGATGAGAAGGCAAAATTTGTTGAGGATTTACATGCCAAAGTGAAAGCCAACATTGAGAGAAGAAATGAACAGTATGCGAAGCAAGCAAACAAGGGTCGACATAAGGTTGTACTAGAACCTGGAGATTGGGTGTGGGTGCATTTGAGGAAGGAAAGGTTTCCGGAGCAAAGAAAATCCAAACTTCTACCGCGAGGAGATGGACCTTTCCAAGTTTTAGAAAGAATCAACGATAATGCCTACAAGATTGACTTGCCCAGCAGGTATGGAAATGTGAGTGCCACCTTTAATGTTACCGATCTCTCTCCCTTTGAATATGCAGATTCGAGGACGAATCCTTTTGAAGAGGGAGGGGATGATGAGAATCAAGGTGTGCATATGCAGCGAGGAGTCGAGAGTGATCCTGACATGAATGGTGGATGGAGCATAAATGCACAAGACCCATTGCATGGTATTGGAGGCCCAATGACAAGAGGAAGGATGAGGAGGATGAAAGAGGCCTTACATGGCCTCATTTTGAAATTACAAGGGCAGGCCCAACATGCATGCATGGGAGGATCAAATGGGCCTTTAATTACACTTATTAAAGCTCAAAAGTGAACCTAAATGGCCCACCCATTTGATCCCACGAATTTAAAGCCACTTGCATCTTCAAATTCAAAAGTGGTGGGGCCCTTGTCTACAAAGTCATGGTGGGAATCTTCAAAGTCTTTGGGGGTGGTGCTAAAAAGTCTTCTTGGTGGATATCTTGTCCCCTAAAGCCATGGGCATGTGTAAAGAAAGTCAAAAATCGTTTTTAGCCTTTAGACTTTTGTGAGATAGGTATTTTGACTTGTATCCCTCTCATTTGGCTATAAATAGCCACCCCCTTGTACCCCTTGAGGTTAATCACGAATTTGAGTATTTTCTAGCATTATTATGCTTGTGTTTCTTGTGTTCTTGGATGAATGCAAGTAAGGCTTATCAAAGGAGTGATCAACCTTTGTGGCGCTTTTTATAATTAGGGTTTTAAGGGGCAAGTCTCCTTGGGGTCCTAATTGATCACCCCCCCTTCCCCTTTTAGTTCTTCCGCACTTCATTTTATTTGCATTTCTCCCACTTTCATCACTTGCGTTTCCACACTTTCGCCAACGAGCACCACACCTCCATACGGTATCATATCACCCTCGGATTGAGGTGAGGTTGACTCTTACACGTCACAAATGACCCATGGAAACTTGTCCTAAAGTATCAACAGAATCCGAATGCGTTTGGTCGGTTTTCCGTATGCTGGTTATTGTTTTCACTTAAAATCATGTCCATTTCAAATAAAAGTGGGAATCTTTGAGTGATACTAGCCACACCGTGCCTCGGATTGTGGCGGGGTTGACTCGTACACGTCATATATGACCCATGTATATTTTTTCTAAAGTTTCAACAGAACTCGAATGCCTTTGGTCAGTTTTCTGTATTTTCAGTTGTTGTATTCACTTAAAATGATGTCTTTTTGAAAAAAATTACAAATACATAATGGAGGAATAAAAGTTAATGATATTGAGGAAAAAAAGTTACATAATGAGTAACAATCTATAAGGAATAAAAGTTATAGAAAGACTGATTGCGTGGGAACTAATGTTAGGAATTTGAGGAATGATAGTTACATAATGTGCAATATCAATTGTAAAAAGATGTTATAGAACCCAAAAATAGATTTGTTTATCTAGTTTATGGAAATCCAAATAACCTAAGAAATTTTGAATCCCTCTCTTGCTGCACCAGAACCATCAATTTAGCATAACATCTAAGACTGAATGCATCGAAATTAATTTACATTGTTCAGGATCAATTTTAGAGTACAACCTATCTCTATCATCAGTGACATAATGATCATGCAAAAAGCATCAAATGAAATATCCAAGCTGGTACCATTTAGGGAGGGACATGATTTCCTTCATTCTTGGTATCACTTCATAAGCACTGACTTTGAGAACTCTGACTGCATGGTCTCCATAAAAATATTATATACCATTATTTTTTTATCTTCTTATAGTAAGTGTTGAGTTTTATAAGACATTTGCAATAAGTGACCCTAATTCCATTAGAAGGCAAGAAAATATGTATAGAAATGGAAATATATCTAATAATACGTTGGAGTTATTCATAAATGGAAAGGACCATTATTCATGATAAATGATACAATTATTGGTGATAATACCTTGAGAACCAAATGCATCTGCAACGAAGACACCCTCCCTAAAGGTCTATTTTAAGAGGACATCATGAATGATCAATATTATGCACCTTATAACAATATTAGTTTCCAACCAATTAAAATTTTTTATACCCTGTTTAAAGCTCACAAATTGGCCCAATTGAGATTCCACTTCAGCAATAACCATTTTGTGCTGACTTCATATCATAAATCCCAGCAGAAGAGACCCATCCTTTTCTTTAATAGAAGACTCATCACAAAAGACACATTGAACTTCATAATAACCAAATTGTTGATTTCCCTGAATAATTTTACACCATGCATCTGCACAGCTAAGCAACAGTAGAAAGCATAAATTATATTGGAACAGGATTTCAATGTTTATTCTCAAAAAATTGAAATGGTAATCCTAAAGTAACATACTTTTAAAATAATAAAAGGAAACAAAATCAATGAAACACGCAGCACCTCCCCCTCCCACCTCAGCCCCCCCCCCTGCGCAGCCCCTTCCCCCAGCACTCCCCCCTAGCCAACCTCTTCCCCCACCCTGCCCAATCCCTACCCACAACAGCCCCCTCCCCCCTGCCCAGATCTCGCCCTCCCATCCCGCCTTTCCCAGCTCTTCCATCAAGTATAACATATCTTCTCCAAAAAAATTCCATGTTTCGTTCAACACAACCTATGAAATGAATGATGGAAACATTTGAGAAATCAACATGTATCTAATTTTTCGACTGGATATGATCAACATGTGAAAATATAGGTAATACACTACCTGTGGTGGCTGGTAAGATTAAAGGCTTCTTGATTTTACATAGCCCATTTATTCCACCAATAGGATCAACAAAATTTGTCAATGAAAAAAAAACAGTACTACCCTCCCTTTCCCTGCCCTCCCCTCCAACCTGCCCAGCCCCAGCCCCTCCCCTCCCCTCCCCCCTTCCCACCCTTTTCCTCTAGCAGCCCCCTACCCCTCACCTCCCCTCCCCCTACCCACCCTTTTGCCCAGCAGCCCCTCCCCTCCCCTCCCCCCTTCCCAAACTCTTCCCCCAGAATCCCCCTCCCTCCTGACATCCTCCTCCTCTCCCCTCCCCTCCCCTCCCCTCCACTCCCCTTCCCTACCCTCCCCTCCAACCTGCCCAGCCCCAGCCCCTCCCCTCCTCTCCCCCCTACCCACCCTTTTCCCCCAGCAGCCCCCTCCACCCTGCCCAACCTTTTCCCCCAGCATCCCCTCCCTCTTGCCATCACCCAGCCCCTCCCCTCCCCTCCACTCCCCTCCCCTTCCCTTCCCTCCCCTCCAACCTGCCCAGCCCCAGCCCCTCCCCTCCCCTCCCCCCTGCCCACCCTTTTCTTCCAGCAGCCCCCTGCCCCTCCCCTCCTGCCCACCCTTTTCACCCAGTAGCCCCCTCCCCTCCCCTCCCCCTCCCCCCTCCCCCCTCCCCCTTGCCCACCCTTTTCCTCCAGTAGCCCCCTGCCCCTCCCCTCCTGCCCACCCTTTTCACCCAGCAGCCCCCTCCCCTCCCCCCCTGCCCAACCTCTTCCCCCAGCACCTACTCATTCATGAAATAAGTTTACATGCAGATATAGTAATATTTAAAAATAACAATACATACTATGTATGACTAATAGGGAAACACTTTTATAAGAAATTCATAATTATGTATAAGAAATATGTTAAAATAATAAGTATGATAAATTTGGAAACACTTCAATAAGCATTCCAGAATTTAGTTGGCATCCCCAAAATTCTCAGAAGATCCACCATTACTAAAACAGAAATCATCCCCTGAATAGAATGGAAATTCAAAAACAGAATGATTCACTTCAAAAACACAAAAATAAGAACATAATCAATAATATTTCGAGTGATTGTTTTTTAACATTAGGATGACTATATTAACTTATCAAACCAGATATCATACAGGGAATCATTTAGTTCATTCTAATTCCAAATATAAATCTATTCATATTAACCCACAATGGTGACCATAAGGAATATGGAAACCGTTTTTCATAATCATTAGGGAAACGATTATTCATAAGAAGTCATTAAAAACACTATGTATGATAAATTGGGAAAAAATTGTATAAGAAAGTGGAAGTGATAGTTTGGATGAAATGTAACAAAACAAAATGTGTATAGAAAATGAATTATATCTAAAAATATAGTTGAGTTATTCTTAAATAGGGTATACTTTTAAATGAGCAGAGTACATGTAAATAACACAATCTCATATATAACTCTTAATAATGAATGGAAAAAATGTATAGGTAAAACTTGAAATCATTGAAGCACAAATATGATGTTTAATAGTTACAGGGTTTTAATATACCTGCACTAAATAAAAGATTACTGTGGATATGAAACATTATATATACAATCAATAGTGTTGGTCCCAAGTAATGTTTTCATAAAGCATTAATATTTAAGTACAATTAAAAGGTTTTTGAAGCTAAAACCAAGAAAATACAATAGTTCTTGTGATAAAGTATTTAAACCAAGTGCAGAAGGATCCTTGCTGGAAATTTTTATTACCAACACATCTCCCGGAAATAGTGAAGCGTGAAGGCATTAAGGACATGGTGCATTTGGAGAACATGTGAGACCTAAACAGAGGACGAAAAATAAAGCTACAATCATGACCTTGGTATGATCAAAACAATAATGTACAATTACTAATTGTAAAAGCACATTTATTTTCATGTGATTATTCCACGCATGTTACTATCAGGCATAAAACCATCAGGCATAAATGACATAAAATGCACTTCTATGGGAAAATGACATAAACATGAAATACATGGATACCTAAGAAAGCTAAGTAATACAAAATAAAAAAATTGGTATCATAGTACCAAGTAATACTAAAGGTCTAGGTAGTAGACTAATGATACAATAAGAATCAAGTGAAAAAAAGAGATCTGATAACAACGTCCCTATGAAGCAGAGGAAAACCCCACAGTGGAAAACCATGTTAAAAAATAAAGAGTTATACAAAATTCAAAAATGTAATGGATCAATCTGCCCCTAATCACCTTCACCATCACCACTTTCATCATCGACCTCATCCTCGCCGCAATCTATGTCCTCATCGTCATCCTCATCATCGTCTGCATGCTCATCGTCGGCCTCGTCCTCGTCCACGGCTCCATCCTCGCCCTCAGCCCCATCCTCTCCCTCGGCCCCATCCTCGCCCTCGTCCTCATCCTCATCCTCACTCTCATCCTCTTCAACATCCTCGTCATCACCAGGAACGTCATCATCTCGACCACCACTAGAGCTTCCACCTGGTGCATTGGATAATGCACCCATCGACGATATAAATGTCTGACAAGCCGCAGTAACCTCTGGTGGAAGTGATGAAGATAAAGCTTTCATCAGTTTCATAAATTCTTTGTCGCTCATTTGAACTTGTACCTCCAACTCTATGACCCTTTTATCAGACGGTCTTGCATGCTCCTTGACCTGTTCCAACTCGTTGGTACTAGAATAAATACCTGGAGAGGACCAATACCTCGTCGGGACTATATTCTTACCAGGTCGGCAGCGTACTCGACCAGAGTGCTCCTCTCCCAAAACCAAATATAAATGATCGTGTGGCCCAATATTGCCAGGCTCCTGGGCATCAAGAGCCTCTAAAGCATCCTGTTAAAAATATTAATAGATTAATAAATTTCAAAATAGATATTAAACTTTTAAATAAACAAATTAAAACTTACAATCTTTTCTTGGGTTGATTCATTTACCGCAGTTCCATCTTTTTTTCTTGTACTCGAGAAAATCAATTTTGCTCGAGGGATACATCCTTCCATATTCAATTTGTCCTTCTATAATGACATCGAAACAATATAAAGTACAAGTATAGTCATATATTCAATTTTCAATAAATCAGATAATTTATGTAGGAAACAATAAAAAAGGAAAGTCCTAAAGAAAAATTATAAACAACTATATCGTACCAGCTGCCTCTCATGATCTGACATAGTTGTGGGGCCCAATGTGTAGAGGTATTTCTTTGAATCAATGTTTTTTTCAGAATATTTCTAAATAATATTTAATAATAAATAAGATTATATTAATGAATAATATGAAAACTCTCATTTAAATACCACAAATGAGATTAATACCTAAAATTTGGCAGTCACCCAATGGGTAATAATTTGGCGATATTGCTCTATCGGGAAGTAATCCACGATAGGTAATGTCTCTAACTACTTTCCCACTCTATCACACCATCCAACATACAGGTCATGCTTATAAGCTCTCCAAAGCTCTCCTAACTCTTTTAAACGCGCTGGTCGTGCACCTTTGCCATCAGGGAAGTTAAACCAAAGATGAAACCCAATATATCAGTTCATATAAATACAAAAAATACTACATTAAATCCAATAGATTTTTTACCCATATTTGTGCCCATGCGTTATCTTTGACTTCATGTGGCAGATGTCTCCAAGAGAGAGGGCTGACCGGAATGATATCGGAGTATTTGGCTAGTGTCACCAAAAAACCCTGACATTACTACCCAGATTTCTCAATAATTTGTCCATCAACATTGTATTCAACCATCAACTGTGTCTAGAGGTTCCATACCGCATGCAAGTGAGTATTCCCCCTCCCCCGCCTCCGATCTGTAGATGAATCTATTATTAAAGAAAAATAATATCAGTAAAAGTTATAATAAAATAAATTTAGGTATAAAAATTTGATAGAGTTATATAAATATACCTGTGGTAGTCAGATCAATGGGCGTCACTAGATGTGCAGAAGCTGAAGGAATATCCTGTACAGGTTGAGTATCCCTCAGTTAACACTCCTTAGCCACATAATGTGTCGTAGCATGAGTCAAAGAAGGTGGAATATAATAGCTTGGAGATAATGAACTAGAAGCAAACGATGATGGTATAGACGTCTGGCCAACTGGTAGTGTAAACATCGGAGGTCTAAATATCCCATGTGTCCCTGAAGACATTCCAGTATCAAAATGGGGCGAAGAAAGATGAGATTCTGAACTATTTAAATGACATATTATACGCCCAGAAACTCAAAGAAAAAGCAGACGAAAATATGGAAGAAAGTTCCGTCCAGAATCGGTGATGGCAGAAAATGGAAGAAGGGGGAGAAATAAAAAGATGGGAGAAATAGAAATGAAAGAACCTGGTTTCCGTTGCCTTCCTTTGATACCAAATGAAATGATACCGTATATGAGTGCGGTATTCGTTGGCAAAAATGCGGAAACACAAGCGAAGAAAGAAGAGGGGAATGAAAATTAAAAGAAATGCAATAGGAGTAAAAGGGGAAGGGGATGATCAATTAGGAACCCAAGGAGACTTGCCCCTTGAAACTCTAATTATAAAGCGCCACAAAGGTTGATCACTCCTTTGATGAGCCTTACTTGCATTCACCTAAGAACACAAGAAACACAAGCATAATAATGCTAGAAACTCTCAAATTTGAAATTCACCTTCAAGGGGGTACAAGAGGTGGCTATTTATAGCCAAATGAGAGGAATACATGTCAAACTACCTATCCCACAAAAGTCTAAAGCCTATCCCGCGAATTTGACTTTGTTTACACATGTCCATGACTTTAAGGGACAAGATATCTCTAAAGAAGACTTTTAGGAACCACCCCAAAGACATTGAAGATTCCCACCATGGCGTTGATCACTCCTCCCATGCATGCATGTTGGGCCTCCTCTTGTAATTTCAAAATGAGGCCATGTAAAGCCTCTCTCATCCTCCTCATTCTTCCTCTTGTCATTGGGCCACCAATCCCATGCAATGGGTCTTTTCCATTAATGATCCTTCCACGATCAATGCCATGATCACCCTCAACTCCTTGCTGCTTGTGTGCACCATGATCCGCATCATCCCCTCCCTCTTCAAAAGGATTCGTCCTCGAATCTGCATATTCGAAAGGAGAGAGATCAGAAATATTAAAGGTAGCACTCACGTTTCCATACCTGCTGGGCAAGTCAATCTTGTAGGCATTATCATTGATTCTTTCTAAAACTTGAAATGGACCATCTCCTCATGACTGAAGTTTGGATTTTCTTTGCTTTGGGAACCTTTCCTTCCTCAAATGCACCCACACCCAATCTCCAGGTTCTAGTACAACCTTATGCCTACCCTTGTTTTCTTGCTTTGCATATTGTTCATTTCTTCTTTCAATGTTGGCTTTCACCTTGGCATGTAAATCCTGAACAAATTTGGCCTTCTCATCACCTGCGAGATCAACAACCTCATTAATAGGCAATGAAAGAATATCTAATGGAGTCATTGGATTAAATCCATATACAATCTCAAAAGGTGAGAAGTTAGTAGTGGAATGAACTACTCGGTTATATGAAAACTCTATGTGTGGCAAACATTTTTCCCAATTATTTAGATTTTTTTGAATTATTGCACGCAAGAGGGTAGAAAGAGTCCTATTCACCACTTCAGTTTGCCCATCAGTTTGAGGATGTGCAACAGTTGAGAACAATAATTTAGTTCCCAATTTATTCCACAATGTCCTCCAAAAGTGGCTAAGGAATTTCACATACCTATCACTTACAATGGTTTTGGGCAGTCCATGTAATCACACAATTTCTTTGAAAAACTAATCTGCTATATGTATAGCAACATTAGTTTTTGAGCATGCAATGAAATGGGTCATTTTGCTAAAGCGATCCACAACAACAAAAATGCTATCTCTTCCCGATTGGGATCGAGGCAATCCCAACACAAAATCCATAGAGATGTCGGTCCAAGGATGGGATGGAACGGGCAAGGGGGAATACAATCCATTTGGTTGAACCTTGGACTTTGCACGGGCTTTCCAAGGTGGTGGGTTGGTGTCCGTAGGTGGGGTGGGTGGGCTGTCAACAAGGGTAGTGATAGGTGTGGAAATTTTACACCTAGAGTTTGATGAGGAAATACTTATGAGGATGGATTGGAATCTTGGTAGGTTCTTAGAGTGGGATGGTCCCTCTGAGTATATAAAATGTATTATGAAATGTTTTAGGGAAATATAATTATCATACAGGGCACATGTCTATAAGGTGATAAAATTATATTTTCATAGATGTAAGATGGTATTTTATGGATTTTTCAGTCTAAATGAATCTTAATTAGTTAATAGAGATGAAGAAGTTCTCTATAACAAATATTAGGAAAAATTGATCTGTTACAGGACATTTTGTTGCTTTCTATGGATTAATATCCTTAAAAATACCATTAGTAGTGGGTCATATAAAGAATCATTCCCAAGATTGAGTTTAGGAGTATATATGGTATTTATTATTTTTTCCGTGACTTTTGGGTTGATAAACACTATAATTTTCTTCATAGATCTCATGAATATGATTTTCCATCCATATAATGTCTCTTTAATCGGTATATTTATATATGAAATGACAATATAGTTTATGAAATTCTTTTTTAATGATTAACGCTGTGACATATTAATGATTACAATTCAAAAAAATTTGATTTATAAAAATAATTTTGTGTTTCAATATTGGATACAACAGACTAAGAGCTATTGAAATTAGAGAAGCACTAGGATTTTGGTCTATCTCAATCTCAACATCATGTCAAGGGGGTATCATCACAACCACCTCATAAAAAACAAAAACAAAAACCCTAACAACCTTGGTATCCTCCAACATAATAGCTTTAATCTATTCTATAAAAGTATGAACAATCACGTAAACTAGGTGGTCCACATATCAACTCCCCACCTAAAATTCCCACTCAATAACAAAAACTACATTTTTTCAATCCCCATATGATTACACAACCCTCCTTCAGAATCATATGATAAAAATCTGTAAGGAATATAACTATTTGATTCATTTGATGACATAGTATAGGTATATTTTTATGAAAAGAATACCCCCACAATAATCATGCAACCCTATCATCAGTTTAAACCCCTAGAACACATAAAAGAAGCGAGTATGTACATTTACTAAAATATTTAACACCATAAGAATAAAAATACACTCTAAATATAGTTTGAGAGGATATAATGGTGTGTGTGAAAAAAATTTATATTAAATAAATTTAAATGAATATGGAACAAATGAGGGTTTACAATACACTAACAGTACCTCAAACAATCCAAAACCACTATAGCGCCACATATTCAACTTCATGAAAAAGGACCTGGAAATCTTACCAACGTCTTTACTGATGACCACCTAATTGGAACACTCTATTTATGGTTCTTGAATACAAGGAACAAACTATGTTTGGTCTCTACCAACTCAATCACCCCCTTGTAGATCATAATCTTGTTTCCCCTTATACTAAAATGCTCTCACTAGAAGCTACTTCAAATGCTAGTCCTAAACCATTCATTCTCCACAAAACAATGATCAAAGAACCATTGGACACATCTTAATGACGATACAAGCTCATCACATATAGGTTAAATCAAAACAGAAACAAAAACATATACACATCAAAATCAAAACTAAAAACTGAAATATTAGATAAATTTCAGTAAAAATAAGGTACCAGTTAAGAAAATACCAAATTTAGGATGAGTCTGATAAGACTCGGAAGGAGATTCAACACCTTGTATGGGATGGAGGAGGAGGAAGCTGAAGGAGCTCCAAGATCGCCAAACTGCTACCGCCGAAGGAGCTCTAAGATCACCTACTCCCGTTTAGGGTTCTGTATCGCGAATGGGGGAGAGGACGGTCCGCTGGTAATTTGGGGGAAAGTTTTAACAACGGTTTTTAAAAACCATTGGTATATATCTACAGGCCGAACCTATAGAACCATTGGTAAAATCTTCCCCGAACCACACCTATACCAACGGTTCTCATTGAACCGTTAGTAAAACTCCCCTAAACTACATCTATACCAATGGTTCATTAGAACCGTTGGTAAAAGGTCCCACAAACAAACCTATACCAATGGTTCTAAGTAACCGTTGGTAAAAGCTTCCCTAAACCATCCTTTACCAAAGGTTTCATGATACCATTGGTATGGAAGTGTGGGGAAAACCCCACATTCCATTAGTGTTTGGCGTTATTAATGAATGTTAAAATATTAGCACTATTATTTGGCGCAATTATTTAGTGCTATTATTAGGCACAATTATTGAGCGTTATAAATATATTGGCGCTATTATGAATAAATGGGGCTATGAATATATTGGCGCAATTATATGGCGCTATTATTTGGAGCTATTATTTGGCGTAGTTATTTGGCGCAGTTATTTGGCGCAAATATTGGGCGCAATTATTTGGCGCTATTATTAGGCGTAATAATTTGCTGTTATTAATATATTGGCGCTATTATCAATATTTGGCACTATTAATGAATGTTAAAATATTGACGCTATTTTTTTGCGCTATTATTTGGCGCTATTATTTGGCGTCGAATAATATTTGGCGCTACTATTTGGCACTATTATTGGCGCTATTAAAATATTGGTGCTATTAAAATATTGGCACTATTATGAATATTGAAATAACACTAAAAATATATTTGGCACTATTATATTGAATGTTAAAATAACACTGAAAATATATTGAATGTTAAAATATTGGCGCTATTATAAATATTTGGCGCTATTATAGAATGTTAAAATATTGGCGCTATTGTTTGGCGCCAAATAATAGCACCAAATATTAGCGCCAAATATTATTGGTGCCAAATATTATTGGTGCCAAATATTGGCGCCAAATATTGGTGCTATTATTGGCGCTATTATTTGGAGCTTTTATTAGCGCTATAATTTGGCACTATTATTTGGCGCTATTATGAATATTTGTCGCCAAAAAATATTTGGCGCTACTATGAATATATGGCGCCAAATATTTGGCGCTATTATGAATATTTGGCTCTATTATTTGGGGCCATTATTGGCGCTATTATTTGGCGCTATTATGAATATTTGGCGCCAAATATTTGGTGTTATTATTTGGAAAAATTATTTGGCGCTATTATTTGGCGCTATTATATTTGGGGCTATTATACGGCGCTATTATTTGGCGCTATTATATGGCGCTATTATATAGCGCTATTATATGGCGCTAATATTTGGTGCTATTATATGGCGATATTATTTGGCTCTATTAAATGGCGCTATGAATATATTAGCGCTATTATTGGCGCTATTATTTGGCGCTATTATATTTGGCGCTATTATATGGCGCTATTATTTGGTGCTATTATATGGCGTTATTCTATTATTTGGCGCTATTATATTGCGCTATTATTTGGCGCTATTAAGTGGCGCTATGAATATATTGGCGCTATTATTGGCGCTATTATTGGTGCTGTTATTGGCGCTTTTATTGGCGCTATTATTGCATGTTTAAATATTGGTGCTATTATTTGGCGCAAAATAATAGGGTCAAATATTGGCGCCAAATATTGGCGCGATTATTAGTGCCATAATTTGACGCTATTATTTGGCGCTATTATTTGGCGCTATTATTTAGCGCTATTATTTGGCGCTATTATGAACATTTGGCACCAAAAAATATTTGGCGCTATTATTATGCGTAATTATTTGGCGCAATTATTTGGCGCAATTATTTGGCGCAATTATTTGGTGCAATATATTGGCGCTATTTATATATTTTCTGCCAAAAATATTTGTTGCTATTATTTGGCGCTATTATTAGGCGCATTTATTTTGTGCAAATATTTGGCGCAAGTGCTTGGCACAATTATTTGGCGCTATTATTTGGCGCTATTATTTGATGCTATTATTATGCGCAATTAATTTGCGCTATAAATATATTGGCACTATTTTGAATAAATGGCGCTATGAATATTTTGGCGCTATTATTAGCATTATTATTGGCACTCTTATGAATATAGTGGTGCTATTATTTGGTGCTATTATATATTCGCGAAATTATGAATATATTGGCACTATTATTTGACGCTATGAATATATTGGCGCTATTATTTGACGCTATGAATATATTGGCGCTATTATTGGGGCTGTTATTTGGCGCTATTATTGGCCCTATTTTTTTGCGCTATTTTTTTGGCACTATTATGAATATTTGGTGCCAAAAACTATTTGGTGCTATTATATGGTGCTATTATTTGGCGCAGTTATTTGGCGCGATTATTTGGTGCTAATATTTGGTGCAATTATTTGCCGCTATTAATATATTGGCGCTATTATGAATATTTGGCGCTATTAATTAATGTTAAAATATAGGATCAATTTTTTGGTGTTATTTTTTTGCGCTATTATATGGCGCCCAGCGCTAAATAATATTTGGCGCTATTCAAATATTGGCGTTATTATGAAAATTAAAATTACCCTGAAAATATATTTGGCGCTATTATATTGAATGTTAAAATAACACTGAAAATATATTGAATGTTAAAATATTGGCACTATTATGAATATTGGGCGCCAAAAAATATTTGGCGCTACTATGAATATATGGCGCCAAATATTTGGCTCTATTATTTGGCGCTATTATTGGCGCTATTATTTGGCGCTATTATTGATGCTATTATTTGGCGCTATTATTTGGCACTATTATGAATATTTAGCACAAAATATTTGGTGCTATTATTTGACGATATTATTTGGCGCTATTATTTGTGCTATTATTTAGCGCTATTATATTTGGCACTATTATATGTCGCTATTATTTGGCGCTATTATATGGTGCTAATATTTGGCGCTATTGTATGGCGCTAATATTTGGCGCTATTATATGGCGCTATTATTTGGCCCTATTAAATGGCGCTATGAATATATTGGCGCTATTATTGGCTCTATATATTGGCGCTATTATTTAGCGCTATTATATTTGTCGCTATTATATGACGCTATGATTTGGCGCTATTATATAGCACTAATATTTGGCGCTATTATATGGTGCTATTATTTGGTGCTATTAAATGGCTCTATGAATATATTGACGCTATTATTGGTGCTATGATTGGTGCTGTTATTGGTGCTTTTATTGGCGCTATTATTGAGTGTTTAAATATTGGCGCTATTATTTGGCGCTATTATTTTGCGCAATTATTTGGAGCAATTATTTGGCGCAATTATTTGGCGCTATTATTTGGTTCTATTATTTGGCGCTGTTATTAGGCGCAATTATTTTGCCCTATAAATATATAGGCCCTATTATGAATAAATGGCGCTATGAATATATTGACGCTATTATTGGAACTATTATGAATATATTGGCGCTATTATTTGACACTATTATATATTGGCTCTATTATTTAGCGCTATGAATATACTGGCGCTATTATTTGGCGTTATTATTGGAGCTATTTTTTTGTGCTATTTTTTGGCGCTATTTTTTTGCACTATTATGAATATTTGGCGCCAAAAAATATTTGGCGCTATTATATGACCCTATTATTTGGTGCTATTATTTGTCGCTATTATTTGGCGCTATAAATATATTGGCGTTATTATTTGGCGCTATGAATATATTGGCGCTATTATTGGCGCTATTATTTGGAATTATTATTGGCGCTATTTTTTGGCGCTATTATTTGGCGCTATTTTTTGGCGCTATTATGAATATTTGGCGCCAAAAAATATTTGGCGCTATTATATAGCTCTATTATTTGGCACTATTATTTGGCCATATTATTTGGCGCAGTTATGATAGGGCCAAATATAATAGCGCCAAATCATAGCGCCATATAATAGCACCAAATATAATAGCGCCAAATAATAGGGCTAAATAATATCGCCAAATAATAGTGCCAAAAAATAGAGCCATATCATAGCGCCATATAATAGCGCCAAATCATAGCACCATATAATAGCACCAAATATAATAGCGACAAATAATAGCGCCAATATATCGCGCCAATAATAGCGCCAATATATTCATAGTGCCATTTAATAGGGCCAAATAATTGCGCCAGATAATAGCGCCAAATAATAGCGCCATATAATAGCGCCAAATTTTAGCACCATATAATAGCGTCAAATCATAGCACCAAATATAATAGCGCCAATATATAACGCCAATAACAGCGCCAATATATTCATAGCGCCATTTAATAGGGCCAAATAATAGCGCCATATAATAGTGCCAAATATAATAGCACCAAATAATAGGGCCAAATAATATCGTCAAATAATAGCACCAAATATTTGGCACAAATATTTGGCGCCATATATTCATAGTTGCGCCAAATATTTTTTTTCGCCAAATATTCATAATAGCGCCAGTATTTTAATATTCAATATATTTTCAGTGTAATTTTAACATTCAATATAATAGCCCCAAATATATTTTCAGTATTATTTTAATATTCATAATAGAGCCAATATTTTAATAGCACCGATATTTTAATAGTGCCAATAATAGCACCAAATAATGGCGCCAGATAATAGAGCCAATATTTTAACATTAATTAATAGCGCAAAATATTCATAATAGAGCCAATATATGAATAGCGGCAAATAATTGCATCTAATAATAGCACAAAATAATAGCGCCAAATAACTGCACCAAATATCGGCGCCAAATAACTGCGCCAAATAATAGCACCAAATAATAGCGCCATATAATAGAGCCAAGTATTTTTTGGCGCAAAATATTCATAATAGCGCCAAAAATAACGCCAAATAATAGCGCCAATAATAGCGCCAATATATTCATTGCGCCAAATAATAGGGCCAATATATTCATAGTAGCGCCAATATATAATAGCACCAATATATTCATAATTGTTCCAATAATAGTTCCAATAATAGCGCTAATATATTCATAGCGTCATTTATTCATAATAGCATCAATATATTTACTGCGCAAAATAATTGCGCCTAATAATAGCGTCAAATAACAGTGCCAAATAATTGCGCCAAATAATTGTGTCAAATAATTACGCCAAATAATTGCTCCAAATAATTGCGCAAAATAATTACGCCTAATAACTGCGCTAAATAAGAGCGCCAAATATTTTTTGGCGCAAAATATATAAATAGCGCCAATATATTGCGCCAAATAATTGGGCAAAATAATTGCGCCTAATAATAGCGCCAACTAATAGCGCCATATAGTAGCGCCAAATATTTTTGGGCGCCAAATATTCATAATAGTGTCAAATAATAACACCAAAATAATAGCGCTAAAAATAGCACCAATAATAGCGTCAAATTAGGGGGCCAATAATCACGTCAATATTTGGCACCAATATTTGGCGCTATTATTTTGCACCAAATAATAGCGCCAATATTTAAACATTCAATAATAGAGCCAATAAAAGCGCCAATAAAAGCACTAATAATAGCGCCAATAATAGCGCCAATATATAGCGCTAATAATAGCACCAATATATTCATATCGCCATTTAATAGCGCCAAATAATAGCGCCATAAAATAGAGCCAAATATAAGCACCATATAATAGCGTCATATAATAGGGCCATATAATAGCGCCAAATAATAGCACCAAATATAATAGCACCAAATAATAGCACCAATATATAGCGCTAATAATAGCGCCAATATATTCATAGCCCCATTTAAAAGAGCCAAATAATTGCGTCATATAATAGCGCCAAATATTAGCGCCATATAATAGCGCCAAATATTAGCGCCATATAATAGCGCCAAATAATAGCCCCATATAATAGCACCAAATATAATAGCGCCAAATAATAGCGCCAAATAATAGCGCCAAATAATATCACCAAATAATAGCACCAAATATTTGGCACCAAATATTCATAATAGAGCCAAATAATAGCGCCAATAATAGCACCAAATAATAGATCCGAATATTCATAATAGCGCCAAATATTTGGCGCCATATATTCATAGTAGCGTAAAATATTTTTTGCCGCCAAATATTCATAATAGCGCCAAATAATAGCGCCAAATTATATCGCTAACAAAAGCGCCAAATAATAGCGCCAATAATAGCCTCAATATTTGGCGCCAATATTTGGCACCAATAATATTTGGCACTATTATTTGGCGCCAAATAATAGCGCCAAATATTCATAATAGCGCCAATATTTTTACATTCAATATATTTTCAGTGTTATTTTAACATTCAATATAACAGCGCCAAATATATTTTCAGTGTTATTTTAATATTCATAATAGCGCCAATATTTTAATAGCGTCGATATTTTAATAGCACCAAACAATAGCGCCAAATATTATTTCGCGCCAAATAATAGCACCAAATAATAGCGCCAAAAAATATCCCCAATATTTTCACATTAATTAATAGCGCCAAATATTCATAATAGCGCCAATATATTAATAGCGGCAAATAATTACGCCTAATAATAGCGCCAAATAGTTGCACCATATAATAGCGCCATATATTTTTTGGCGCCACATATTCATAATACCGCAAAAAAATAGCGCCAAAAAATCGCGTCATATAATAGCGCCAATATATTCATAGCGCCAAATAATAGCGCCAATATATTCATAGTAGCGCCAATATATAATAGCCCAAAATAGTAGCAGCAATATATTTATAATAGAACCAATAATAGCGCCAATATATTCATAGCGCCATTTATTCAAAATAGCGCCAATATATTCATAACGCAATTTATTCATAATAGCGCCACTATATTTATAGCGCAAAATAATTGTGCCTAATAATAGCGTCAAATAATTGCGCCAAATAATTGCGCAAAATAGTTGTGCCTAATAACAGCGACAAATACTAGCGCCATATAATAGCGCTAAATATTTTTTGGTGCAAAATATATAAATAGCGCCAATATATTGCTCCAAATAATTGCGCCAAATAATTGCGCAAAATAATAGCGCCTAATAATAGCGCCAAATAATAGCGCAATATAATAGCGCCAAATATTTTTTGGCGCCAAATGTTCATAATAGAAACAAATAATAGGGTCAAATAATAGCACCAAATAATAGCGCCAATAATAGCATCAAATTATGGTGCCAATAATCACGCCAATATTTGGCGCTAATATTTTGCCCCAAATAATTACGTCAATATTTTAACATTCATTAATAGCACCAAATATTCATAATAGCGCCAATATATTAATAGCACCAAATAATTGTGCCTAATAATAGCGCCAAATAAAATCGCCAAATAATTGTGCCAAATAATTGGGTCAAATAACTGCGCCAAATAATACCGCCAAATAATAGCGCCATATAATAGCAAAAAATATATTTGGCGCCAAATATTCATAATAGCGCCAAAAAATAGCGCCAATAATAGCGTCAATATATTCATAGCGCCAAATAAGAGTGCCAATATATTCATAATAGCGCCAATATATAATATCGCCAAATAATAGCGCCAATATATTCATAATAGTGCCTATAATAGCGCCAATAATAGAGCCAATATATTCATAGCTCCATTTATTCATAATAGCGCCAATAAATTTATAGCGCAAAATAATAGCGCCAAATAATTGCGCCAAATAATTGCGCCAAACAATTGCGCCAAATAATTGCGCCAAATAATTGTGTCAAATAATTGCAGCTAATTACAGCGCCAAATAATAGCGCTAAATATTTTTTGGCGCAAAATATATAAATCGAGCCAATATATTGCACCAATATATTGCGTCAAATAACAGCGCCAAATAATTGCGCCAAATAATTGTGCCTAATAATAGCGCCAAATAATAGCACCATATAATAGTGTGAAATATTTTTTGGCGCGAAATATTCATAATAGTGCCAAATAATAGTGCCAAATAATAGCGCCAATAATAGCGATAAGTTATGGCGCCAATAATCGCGCCAATATTTGGAGCCAATATTTGGTACTATTATTTTGTGCCAAATAATAGTGCCAGTATTTAATCATTCAATAAAAGCGCCAATAAAATCGCCCATAACAGCACCAATAATAGCGCCAATTATAGCGCCATTGTATAGTGACAATAATAGCGCCAATATATTCATAGTGTCATTTAATAGCGCCAAATAATAGCGCCATATAATAGCGGCAAATATTGGCGCCCTATAATAGCGCCAAATAATAGCGCTATATAATAGTGCCAAATATAATAGCACCAAATAGTAGCGCTAATATATAGCACCAATAATATCGCAAATAATAGCGCCAATATTTAATCATTCAATAAAAGCGCCAATAAAATCGCCCATAACAGCACCAATAATAGCGCCAATTATAGCGCCATTGTATAGTGACAATAATAGCGCCAATATATTCATAGCGCCATTTAATAGCGCCAAATAATAGCGCCATATAATAGCGGCAAATATTGGCGCCCTATAATAGCGCCAAATAATAGCGCTATATAATAGTGCCAAATATAATAGCACCAAATAATAGCGCCAATATATAGCGCCAATAATATTTTGCACCAAAAAAAATTTTGGCGCTATTATCTGGCACTATTATTAGGCGCTATTATTTGGCGCAATTATGTGGCGCAAATATTTGGCGCAATATATAGGCGCTATTTTTATATTTTGCGCCAAAAAATATTTGATGCTATTATATGACGCTATTTTTTGGCACTGTTATTAGGCGCAATTATTTTGCGCAATTATTTGGCGCAATTATTTGGCGTAATTATTTGAGGCAATAATTTGGCTCTATTATTTGTCGCTATTATAAGGCGCAATTATTTTGCACTATAAATAAATTGGTGCTATTATGAATAAATGACGCTATGAATATATTGGCGCTATTATTGGCACTATAATGAATATATTTGCGCTATTATATATTGGCGCTATTATGAATATATTGGCTCTATTATTTGGCGCTATGAATATATTGGCGATATTATTGGTGCTATTATTTGGCGTTATTGTTGGAGCTATTTTTTTACGCTATTATGAATATTTGGCGCCAAAAAATACTTGGCGCTATTATATGGCGCAGTTATTTGACGCAAATATTTGGCACAATTATTTGGTGCTTTTATTTGGTGCTATTATTAGGCGCAATTATTTGGCGCTATTAATATATTGGCGCTACTAATGAATGTTAAAATATTGGCGCTATTATTTGGTGCAGTTATTTGGCGCTATTATTTGGCGCTATACTTTGGCGCAATTATTTGTCGCTATAAATATATTGGCGTTATTATGAATAAATGGCGCTATGAATATATTGGTGCTATGAATATATTGGTGCTATTATTGGCACTATATTGGCGCTATTATTTGGCGCTATTATTTGGCGCTATAATATATTGGCACTATTAGGAATATATTGGCGCCATTATTTGGCGCTATGAATATATTGACGCTATTATTGGTGCTATTATTTGGCGCTATTATTGGCGCTATTATATAGCTCTATTTTTTTGCGCTATTATGAATATTTGGCGCCGAAAAAATATTTGGCGCAAATATTTGGACCAATTATTTGGCGCTATTAATTGGCGGTATTATTAGGGACAATTATTTGCCGCTATTAATATATTGGTGCTATTATGAATATTTGGCGCTATTAATGAATGTTAAAATATTGGCGCTGTTTTTTGGCGCTGTTTTTTAGCGCTATTATTTGGCTCTATTATTTGGTGCCAAATAATATTTGGCGCTCTTATTTGGCGCTATTATTGGTGCTATTAAAATATTGGGGCTATTATGAATATTAAAATAACAATGAAAATATATTTGGCGCTATTATATTGAATGTTAAAATAACACTGAAAATATATTGAATGTTAAAATATTAGCGCTATTATTTGGCGCCAAATAATAGCGCCAAATATTGGCCCCAAATATTGGCGCTAAATATTATTAGTGCCAAATATTGGCACCAAATATTGGCACTATTATTTGGCGCTTTTATTGGCGCTATTATTTGGCAATATTATGAATATTTGCCGCTATTATGAATATTTGGTGCTATTATGAATATTTGGTGCTATTATTGGCACTATTATTTTACGCTTTTATGAATATTTGGCGCCAAATATTTGGCTCTATTATTAGGCGATATTAGTTGGCGTTATTATTTGACGCTATTATTTGACGCTATTATATTTGGCGCTATTATATGGCGCTATTATTTGGCGCTATTATATGGTGCTATTATATGACACTAATATTTGGCGCTATTATATGGCGCTATTATTTGGCCCTATTAAATGGCGCTATGAATATATTGGTGCTATTATTGAAGCTATATATTGGCGTGATTATTTGGCGCTATTATATTTGGCGCTATTATATGGCGCTATTATTTGGCGCTATTATATAGCGCTATTATATGGCGTAATTATATGGCCCAATTATATGGCACTATTATTTGGCCCTATTATATGGCGCTATTATTTGGCCCTATTAAATGGCGCTATGAATATATTGCCGATATTATTGGCGCTATATATTGGCACTATTATTTGGTATTATTATATTTGGCGCTACTATATGGCTCTATTATTTGGCACTATTATATGTCGCTATTATATGGCGCTATTATATGGCGCCAATATTTGACGCTATTATTTGGCGCTATTAAATGACGCTATGAATATATTGGAACTATTATTGGCGATATATAATGGCGCTATTATTGGCGCTATTATTAGTGCTGTTATTGGCGCTTTTATTGGTGCTATTTTTGAATGTTCAAATATTGGTGCTATTATTTGGCGCAAAATAATAGCGCCAAATATTGGCGCCAAATATGGGCTCGATTATTGGCGCCATAATTTGACGCTATTATTGGCGCTATTATTTGGTGCTATTATGAATATTTGGTGTCAAAAAATATTTGGCGCTATTATATGGTGCTATTATTTGGCGCTATTTTTAGGCGCAATTACTTGGCACAATTATTTTTCGCAATATATTGGCGCTATTTATATATTTGGCGCCAAAAAATATTTGGCTCTATTATATGGCTTTGTTATTAGGCGCAATTATTTACCGCAATTATTTGGCGCAATTATTTGATGCTATTATTTTGTGCAATTATTTTGCGCTATAAATATATTTGTGCTATTATGAATTAATGGAGCTATGAATATATTGGCGCTATTATTGACACTATTATGAATATATTGGCGCTATTATTTCGCGCTATTATATATTGGCGATATTATTTGGCGCTATAAATATATTGGCGGTATTCTTGGTGCTATTATTTGGCGCTATTTTTTTTTTGCGCAATTATTTGGCGCAATTATTTGGCGCAATATATTGGCTCTATTTATATATTTTACGCCAAAAAATATTTGGTTCTATTATATGGCGATATTATTTGGCGCTATTATATATTGGCGCTATAATTTGGTGCTATGAATATATTGGAGCTATTATTGGCGCTATTATTTGGTGCTATTATTGGCGCTATTTTTTGGCGCTATTTTTTAGCGATATTATGAATATTTGGTGCCAAAAAATATTAGGCGCCATTATATGGAACTATTTTTTGTCGGTATTATATGGCGCTATTATTTGGCGCTGTTATTTGGCGCACATATTTAGCGCTATTATTTGGCGCTATTATTTGGTACTATTATTAGGCGCAATTATTTAGCGCTATTAATATATTGGCGCTATTAGGAATATTTGGCGATATTAATGAATGTTAAAATATTGGCGCAATTATTTGGCGCTATTATTAGGCGCAATTATTTGGCGCTATAAATATATTGGCGCTATTATGAATAAATGGCGCTATGAATATATTGGCGCTAATATTGGCACTATTATGAATATACTGGCGCTATTTTTTAGCGCTATTATATATTGGAGCTATTACGAATATATTGGCACTATTATTTGGCGCTATGAATATATTGGCGATATTATTCGTGCTATTATTTGGCGCTGTTATTGGCGCTATTATAAGGCGCTATTTTTTGGCGCTATTTTTGGGCGTTATTTTTGGGCGCAATTATAAATATTTGGCGCTATTATATAGCGCTATTATTTGGAGCTATTATTTGGCGCTATTATGTGGCGCAAATATTTGGTGCAAATATTTGGCGCAATTATTTGACGTAATTATTTAGCGCTATTATTAGGCGCAATAATATGCCGCTATTAATATATTGGCACTATTATGAATATTTGGCGCTATTAATGAATTTTAAAATATTGGCGATATTATTTAGCACCAAATAATATTTGGCACCATTCTTTGGCGCTATTATTGGCGCTATTAAAATATTCGTGCTGTTAAAATATTGGCGCAATTGTGAATATTAAAATAACAGTGAAAATATATTTGGCGCTATTATATTGAATGTTAAAATTACACTGAAAATATATTGAATATTAAAATATTGGCGCTATTATGAATATTTGGCGCCAAATATTGCTGCTATTGTTGGCGCAATTATTTGGCGCTTTTATTGGTGCTATAATTTGGCGCTATTATGAATATTTGGCGCCAAAAAAGTATTTGACGCTATTATTTGCACTATTATTTGGCGCTATAATTTGGCGCTATTATGAATATTTGGCGCCAAATATTTGGGGCTATTATTTGGTTATATTATTTGGCGCTATTATCTGGCGCTATTATGTGGCACTATTAGATTTGGCACTATTATATGGCGCTATTATTTGGCACTATTATATGATGCTATTATATGGCGCTAATGTTTGGCGCTAATATTTTACGCTATTATATGGCGCTATTATTTGGCCCTATTAAATTGCGCTATGAATATATTGGCGCTATTATTGATGCGATATTTTGGCAATATTATTTGGCGCTATTATATGGTGCTATGATTTTGCGCTATTATATGGCGCTAATATTCTGCGCTATTATATGGCGCTATTAAATGGCGCTGTGAATATATTGGCGCTATTATTGGTGCTTTTATTGGTGCTTTTATTGGCACTATTATTGAATGTTTAAATATTGGCGCTATAATTTGATTCTATTATTGGTGTTATTATTTGGCACTATTATTTGGCGCTATTATGAATATTTGGCGCCAAAAAGTATTTGGCGCTTTTTTATGGCGCTATTATTTGGCGCTATTATTAGGCGCAAGTATTTGGTGCAATTATATGGTGCAATTAATTGGCGCAATATATTGGCGCTCTTTATATATTTTGCGCCAAAAAAATTTGTCCCTATTATATGGCGCTATTTTTTGGCGCTATTTTTTTGCGCTATTATTTGGCGCTATTATGAATATTTGGCGCCAAAAAATATTTGGCGCTATTATATAGCTCTATTATTTGGCACTATTATTTGGCCATATTATTTGGCGCAGTTATGATAGGGCCAAATATAATAGCGCCAAATCATAGCGCCATATAATAGCACCAAATATAATAGCGCCAAATAATAGGGCTAAATAATATCGCCAAATAATAGTGCCAAAAAATAGAGCCATATCATAGCGCCATATAATAGCGCCAAATCATAGCGCCATATAATAGCACCAAATATAATAGCGACAAATAATAGCGCCAATATATCGCGCCAATAATAGCGCCAATATATTCATAGTGCCATTTAATAGGGCCAAATAATTGCGCCAGATAATAGCGCCAAATAATAGCGCCATATAATAGCGCCAAATTTTAGCACCATATAATAGCGTCAAATCATAGCACCAAATATAATAGCGCCAATATATAACGCCAATAACAGCGCCAATATATTCATAGCGCCATTTAATAGGGCCAAATAATAGCGCCATATAATAGTGCCAAATATAATAGCACCAAATAATAGGGCCAAATAATATCGTCAAATAATAGCACCAAATATTTGGCACAAATATTTGGCGCCATATATTCATAGTTGCGCCAAATATTTTTTTTCGCCAAATATTCATAATAGCGCCAGTATTTTAATATTCAATATATTTTCAGTGTAATTTTAACATTCAATATAATAGCCCCAAATATATTTTCAGTATTATTTTAATATTCATAATAGAGCCAATATTTTAATAGCACCGATATTTTAATAGCGCCAATAATAGCACCAAATAATGGCGCCAGATAATAGCGCCAATATTTTAACATTAATTAATAGCGCAAAATATTCATAATAGAGCCAATATATGAATAGCGGCAAATAATTGCATCTAATAATAGCACAAAATAATAGCGCCAAATAACTGCACCAAATATCGGCGCCAAATAACTGCGCCAAATAATAGCACCAAATAATAGCGCCATATAATAGAGCCAAGTATTTTTTGGCGCAAAATATTCATAATAGCGCCAAAAATAACGCCAAATAATAGCGCCAATAATAGCGCCAATATATTCATTGCGCCAAATAATAGGGCCAATATATTCATAGTAGCGCCAATATATAATAGCACCAATATATTCATAATTGTTCCAATAATAGTTCCAATAATAGCGCTAATATATTCATAGCGTCATTTATTCATAATAGCATCAATATATTTACTGCGCAAAATAATTGCGCCTAATAATAGCGTCAAATAACAGTGCCAAATAATTGCGCCAAATAATTGTGTCAAATAATTACGCCAAATAATTGCTCCAAATAATTGCGCAAAATAATTGCGCCTAATAACTGCGCTAAATAAGAGCGCCAAATATTTTTTGGCGCAAAATATATAAATAGCGCCAATATATTGCGCCAAATAATTGGGCAAAATAATTGCGCCTAATAATAGCGCCAACTAATAGCGCCATATAGTAGCGCCAAATATTTTTGGGCGCCAAATATTCATAATAGTGTCAAATAATAGCACCAAAATAATAGCGCTAAAAATAGCACCAATAATAGCGTCAAATTAGGGGGCCAATAATCACGTCAATATTTGGCACCAATATTTGGCGCTATTATTTTGCGCCAAATAATAGCGCCAATATTTAAACATTCAATAATAGAGCCAATAAAAGCGCCAATAAAAGCACTAATAATAGCGCCAATAATAGCGCCAATATATAGCGCTAATAATAGCACCAATATATTCATATCGCCATTTAATAGCGCCAAATAATAGCGCCATAAAATAGAGCCAAATATAAGCACCATATAATAGCGTCATATAATAGGGCCATATAATAGCGTCAAATAATAGCACCAAATATAATAGCACCAAATAATAGCACCAATATATAGCGCTAATAATAGCGCCAATATATTCATAGCCCCATTTAAAAGAGCCAAATAATTGCGTCATATAATAGCACCAAATATTAGCGCCATATAATAGCGCCAAATATTAGCGCCATATAATAGCGCCAAATAATAGCACCATATAATAGCACCAAATATAATAGCGCCAAATAATAGCGCCAAATAATAGCGCCAAATAATATCACCAAATAATAGCACCAAATATTTGGCACCAAATATTCATAATAGAGCCAAATAATAGCGCCAATAATAGCACCAAATAATAGATCCGAATATTCATAATAGCGCCAAATATTTGGCGCCATATATTCATAGTAGCGTAAAATATTTTTTGCCGCCAAATATTCATAATAGCGCCAAATAATAGCGCCAAATTATATCGCTAACAAAAGCGCCAAATAATAGCGCCAATAATAGCCTCAATATTTGGCGCCAATATTTGGCACCAATAATATTTGGCACTATTATTTGGCGCCAAATAATAGCGCCAATATTTTAACATTCAATAATAGCGCCAAATATTCATAATAGCGCCAATATTTTTACATTCAATATATTTTCAGTGTTATTTTAACATTCAATATAACAGCGCCAAATATATTTTCAGTGTTATTTTAATATTCATAATAGCGCCAATATTTTAATAGCGTCGATATTTTAATAGCACCAAACAATAGCGCCAAATATTATTTCGCGCCAAATAATAGCACCAAATAATAGCGCCAAAAAATATCCCTAATATTTTCACATTAATTAATAGCGCCAAATATTCATAATAGCGCCAATATATTAATAGCGGCAAATAATTGCGCCTAATAATAGCGCCAAATAGTTGCACCATATAATAGCGCCATATATTTTTTGGCGCCAAATATTCATAATACCGCAAAAAAATAGCGCCAAAAAATCGCGTCATATAATAGCGCCAATATATTCATAGCGCCAAATAATAGCGCCAATATATTCATAGTAGCGCCAATATATAATAGCCCAAAATAGTAGCAGCAATATATTTATAATAGAACCAATAATAGCGCCAATATATTCATAGCGCCATTTATTCAAAATAGCGCCAATATATTCATAACGCAATTTATTCATAATAGCGCCACTATATTTATAGCGCAAAATAATTGTGCCTAATAATAGCGCCAAATAATTGCGCAAAATAGTTGTGCCTAATAACAGCGACAAATACTAGCGCCATATAATAGCGCTAAATATTTTTTGGTGCAAAATATATAAATAGCGCCAATATATTGCTCCAAATAATTGTGCCAAATAATTGCGCAAAATAATAGCGCCTAATAATAGCGCCAAATAATAGCGCAATATAATAGCGCCAAATATTTTTTGGCGCCAAATGTTCATAATAGCAACAAATAATAGGGTCAAATAATAGCACCAAATAATAGCGCCAATAATAGCATCAAATTATGGTGCCAATAATCACGCCAATATTTGGCGCTAATATTTTGCCCCAAATAATTGCGTCAATATTTTAACATTCATTAATAGCACCAAATATTCATAATAGCGCCAATATATTAATAGCACCAAATAATTGTGCCTAATAATAGCGCCAAATAAAATCGCCAAATAATTGTGCCAAATAATTGGGTCAAATAACTGCGCCAAATAATACCGCCAAATAATAGCGCCATATAATAGCAAAAAATATATTTGGCGCCAAATATTCATAATAGCGCCAAAAAATAGCGCCAATAATAGCGTCAATATATTCATAGCGCCAAATAAGAGTGCCAATATATTCATAATAGCGCCAATATATAATATCGCCAAATAATAGCGCCAATATATTCATAATAGTGCCTATAATAGCGCCAATAATAGAGCCAATATATTCATAGCTCCATTTATTCATAATAGCGCCAATAAATTTATAGCGCAAAATAATAGCGCCAAATAATTGCGCCAAATAATTGCGCCAAACAATTGCGCCAAATAATTGCGCCAAATAATTGTGTCAAATAATTGCAGCTAATTACAGCGCCAAATAATAGCGCTAAATATTTTTTGGCGCAAAATATATAAATCGAGCCAATATATTGCACCAATATATTGCGTCAAATAACAGCGCCAAATAATTGCGCCAAATAATTGTGCCTAATAATAGCGCCAAATAATAGCACCATATAATAGTGTGAAATATTTTTTGGCGCGAAATATTCATAATAGTGCCAAATAATAGTGCCAAATAATAGCGCCAATAATAGCGATAAGTTATGGCGCCAATAATCGCGCCAATATTTGGAGCCAATATTTGGTACTATTATTTTGTGCCAAATAATAGTGCCAGTATTTAATCATTCAATAAAAGCGCCAATAAAATCGCCCATAACAGCACCAATAATAGCGCCAATTATAGCGCCATTGTATAGTGACAATAATAGCGCCAATATATTCATAGTGCCATTTAATAGCGCCAAATAATAGCGCCATATAATAGCGGCAAATATTGGCGCCCTATAATAGCGCCAAATAATAGCGCTATATAATAGTGCCAAATATAATAGCACCAAATAGTAGCGCTAATATATAGCACCAATAATATCGCAAATAATAGCGCCAATATTTAATCATTCAATAAAAGCGCCAATAAAATCGCCCATAACAGCACCAATAATAGCGCCAATTATAGCGCCATTGTATAGTGACAATAATAGCGCCAATATATTCATAGCGCCATTTAATAGCGCCAAATAATAGCGCCATATAATAGCGGCAAATATTGGCGCCCTATAATAGCGCCAAATAATAGCGCTATATAATAGTGCCAAATATAATAGCACCAAATAATAGCGCCAATATATAGCGCCAATAATATTTTGCACCAAAAAAAATTTTGGCGCTATTATCTGGCACTATTATTAGGCGCTATTATTTGGCGCAATTATGTGGCGCAAATATTTGGCGCAATATATAGGCGCTATTTTTATATTTTGCGCCAAAAAATATTTGATGCTATTATATGACGCTATTTTTTGGCACTGTTATTAGGCGCAATTATTTTGCGCAATTATTTGGCGCAATTATTTGGCGTAATTATTTGAGGCAATAATTTGGCTCTATTATTTGTCGCTATTATAAGGCGCAATTATTTTGCACTATAAATAAATTGGTGCTATTATGAATAAATGACGCTATGAATATATTGGCGCTATTATTGGCACTATAATGAATATATTTGCGCTATTATATATTGGCGCTATTATGAATATATTGGCGCTATTATTTGGCGCTATGAATATATTGGCGATATTATTGGTGCTATTATTTGGCGTTATTGTTGGAGCTATTTTTTTACGCTATTATGAATATTTGGCGCCAAAAAATACTTGGCGCTATTATATGGCGTAGTTATTTGACGCAAATATTTGGCACAATTATTTGGTGCTTTTATTTGGTGCTATTATTAGGCGCAATTATTTGGCGCTATTAATATATTGGCGCTACTAATGAATGTTAAAATATTGGCGCTATTATTTGGTGCAGTTATTTGGCGCTATTATTTGGCGCTATACTTTGGCGCAATTATTTGTCGCTATAAATATATTGGCGTTATTATGAATAAATGGCGCTATGAATATATTGGTGCTATGAATATATTGGTGCTATTATTGGCACTATATTGGCGCTATTATTTGGCGCTATTATTTGGCGCTATAATATATTGGCACTATTAGGAATATATTGGCGCCATTATTTGGCGCTATGAATATATTGACGCTATTATTGGTGCTATTATTTGGCGCTATTATTGGCGCTATTATATAGCTCTATTTTTTTGCGCTATTATGAATATTTGGCGCCGAAAAAATATTTGGCGCAAATATTTGGACCAATTATTTGGCGCTATTAATTGGCGGTATTATTAGGGACAATTATTTGCCGCTATTAATATATTGGTGCTATTATGAATATTTGGCGCTATTAATGAATGTTAAAATATTGGCGCTGTTTTTTGGCGCTGTTTTTTAGCGCTATTATTTGGCTCTATTATTTGGTGCCAAATAATATTTGGCGCTCTTATTTGGCGCTATTATTGGTGCTATTAAAATATTGGGGCTATTATGAATATTAAAATAACAATGAAAATATATTTGGCGCTATTATATTGAATGTTAAAATAACACTGAAAATATATTGAATGTTAAAATATTAGCGCTATTATTTGGCGCCAAATAATAGCGCCAAATATTGGCCCCAAATATTGGCGCTAAATATTATTAGTGCCAAATATTGGCACCAAATATTGGCACTATTATTTGGCGCTTTTATTGGCGCTATTATTTGGCAATATTATGAATATTTGCCGCTATTATGAATATTTGGTGCTATTATGAATATTTGGTGCTATTATTGGCACTATTATTTTACGCTTTTATGAATATTTGGCGCCAAATATTTGACTCTATTATTAGGCGATATTAGTTGGCGTTATTATTTGACGCTATTATTTGACGCTATTATATTTGGCGCTATTATATGGCGCTATTATTTGGCGCTATTATATGGTGCTATTATATGACACTAATATTTGGCGCTATTATATGGCGCTATTATTTGGCCCTATTAAATGACGCTATGAATATATTGGTGCTATTATTGAAGCTATATATTGGCGTGATTATTTGGCGCTATTATATTTGGCGCTATTATATGGCGCTATTATTTGGCGCTATTGTATAGCGCTATTATATGGCGTAATTATATGGCACAATTATATGGCACTATTATTTGGCCCTATTATATGGCGTTATTATTTGGCCCTATTAAATGGCGCTATGAATATATTGCCGATATTATTGGCGCTATATATTGGCACTATTATTTGGTATTATTATATTTGGCGCTACTATATGGCTCTATTATTTGGCACTATTATATGTCGCTATTATATGGCGCTATTATATGGCGCCAATATTTGACGCTATTATTTGGCGCTATTAAATGACGCTATGAATATATTGGAACTATTATTGGCGATATATAATGGCGCTATTATTGGCGCTATTATTAGTGCTGTTATTGGCGCTTTTATTGGTGCTATTTTTGAATGTTCAAATATTGGTGCTATTATTTGGCGCAAAATAATAGCGCCAAATATTGGCGCCAAATATGGGCTCGATTATTGGCGCCATAATTTGACGCTATTATTGGCGCTATTATTTGGTGCTATTATGAATATTTGGTGTCAAAAAATATTTTGCGCTATTATATGGTGCTATTATTTGGCGCTATTTTTAGGCGCAATCACTTGGCACAATTATTTTTCGCAATATATTGGCGCTATTTATATATTTGGCGCCAAAAAATATTTGGCTCTATTATATGGCTTTGTTATTAGGCGCAATTATTTACCGCAATTATTTGGCGCAATTATTTGATGCTATTATTTTGTGCAATTATTTTGCGCTATAAATATATTTGTGCTATTATGAATTAATGGAGCTATGAATATATTGGCGCTATTATTGACACTATTATGAATATATTGGCGCTATTATTTCGCGCTATTATATATTGGCGATATTATTTGGCGCTATAAATATATTGGCGGTATTCTTGGTGCTATTATTTGGCGCTATTTTTTTTTGCGTAATTATTTGGCGCAATTATTTGGCGCAATATATTGGCTCTATTTATATATTTTACGCCAAAAAATATTTGGTTCTATTATATGGCGATATTATTTGGCGCTATTATATATTGGCGCTATAATTTGGTGCTATGAATATATTGGAGCTATTATTGGCGCTATTATTTGGTGCTATTATTGGCGCTATTTTTTGGCGCTATTTTTTAGCGATATTATGAATATTTGGTGCCAAAAAATATTAGGCGCCATTATATGGAACTATTTTTTGTCGGTATTATATGGCGCTATTATTTGGCGCTGTTATTTGGCGCACATATTTAGCGCTATTATTTGGCGCTATTATTTGGTACTATTATTAGGCGCAATTATTTAGCGCTATTAATATATTGGCGCTATTAGGAATATTTGGCGATATTAATGAATGTTAAAATATTGGCGCTATTATTTGGCGCAATTATTTGGCGCTATTATTAGGCGCAATTATTTGGCGCTATAAATATATTGGCGCTATTATGAATAAATGGCGCTATGAATATATTGGCGCTAATATTGGCACTATTATGAATATACTGGCGCTATTTTTTAGCGCTATTATATATTGGAGCTATTACGAATATATTGGCACTATTATTTGGCGCTATGAATATATTGGCGATATTATTCGTGCTATTATTTGGCGCTGTTATTGGCGCTATTATATGGCGCTATTTTTTGGCGCTATTTTTGGGCGTTATTTTTGGGCGCAATTATAAATATTTGGCGCTATTATATAGCGCTATTATTTGGAGCTATTATTTGGCGCTATTATGTGGCGCAAATATTTGGTGCAAATATTTGGCGCAATTATTTGACGTAATTATTTAGCGCTATTATTAGGCGCAATAATATGCCGCTATTAATATATTGGCACTATTATGAATATTTGGCGCTATTAATGAATTTTAAAATATTGGCGATATTATTTAGCACCAAATAATATTTGGCACCATTCTTTGGCGCTATTATTGGCGCTATTAAAATATTCGTGCTGTTAAAATATTGGCGCAATTGTGAATATTAAAATAACAGTGAAAATATATTTGGCGCTATTATATTGAATGTTAAAATTACACTGAAAATATATTGAATATTAAAATATTGGCGCTATTATGAATATTTGGCGCCAAATATTGCTGCTATTGTTGGCGCAATTATTTGGCGCTTTTATTGGTGCTATAATTTGGCGCTATTATGAATATTTGGCGCCAAAAAAGTATTTGACGCTATTATTTGCACTATTATTTGGCGCTATTATTTGGCGCTATTATGAATATTTGGCGCCAAATATTTGGGGCTATTATTTGGTTATATTATTTGGCGCTATTATCTGGCGCTATTATGTGGCACTATTAGATTTGGCACTATTATATGGCGCTATTATTTGGCACTATTATATGATGCTATTATATGACGCTAATGTTTGGCGCTAATATTTTACGCTATTATATGGCGCTATTATTTGGCCCTATTAAATTGCGCTATGAATATATTGGCGCTATTATTGATGCGATATTTTGGCAATATTATTTGGCGCTATTATATGGTGCTATGATTTTGCGCTATTATATGGCGCTAATATTCTGCGCTATTATATGGCGCTATTAAATGGCGCTGTGAATATATTGGCGCTATTATTGGTGCTTTTATTGGTGCTTTTATTGGCACTATTATTGAATGTTTAAATATTGGCGCTATAATTTGATTCTATTATTGGTGTTATTATTTGGCACTATTATTTGGCGCTATTATGAATATTTGGCGCTATTATTAGGCGCAAGTATTTGGTGCAATTATATGGTGCAATTAATTGGCGCAATATATTGGCGCTCTTTATATATTTTGCGCCAAAAAAATTTGTCCCTATTATATGGCGCTATTATTTGGGGTTGTTATTAGGCGCTATTATTTTGTGCAATTATTTGGCGCAATTATTTGGCGCAATTATTTGGTGCTATAATTTGGCACTATTATTAGGCGCAAATATTTTGCGCTATAAATATATTGGCGCTATTATGAATAAATGGCGCTATAAATATATTGGCGCTATTATTGGTGTTATTAATGGCACTATTATGATAATATTGGTGCTATTATTTGGTGCTATTATATATTGGCGTTATTATGAATATATTGGCGCTATTATTTGGCGCAATGAATAAATTGGCGCTATTATTGGCACTATTATTTGGCGCTATTATTGGCGCTATTATATGACGCTATTTTTTGGCGCTATTTTTTGGCGCTATTATGAATATTTGGAACCTAAAAATATTTGGCGCCTAAAAATATTTGGCGCTATTATTTGGCGCAATTATTAGGCGCAATTATTTGCCACTATTAATATATTGGCGCTATTATGAATATTTGGCGCTATTAATTAATGTTAAAATATTGGCGCTATTTTTTGGCGCTATTATTGACGCAATTATTTGGCGCTATTATGAATATTTGGCATCAAATATTTGGTGTTATTATTTGGCGATATTATTTGGCGCTATTATTTGGCGCTATTATATGGCGCTATTATTTGGCCTTATGATGAGGATCATGGAACACATGGGCATCACAGGGTTGGAGGCGGACATGATGAGGAAGGCGGAATGCAAATAAGTGGACAAGACCCTTTGCGTGGAATTGGAGGCCCAATGACAAGGTAGCGAACCAAGAGAATGAAGAAGGCATTAAATGGATTAATCATAGAATTCCAAAAGGAGGCCCAACACCTTTGCTTGGGGGAAGCATCCGGGCCTATAGTTACATTAATTAAGGCCCAAACATACTTTTAAAAACTCAACCCAAGTGGTGCTACGAATTTTCAAGCCCACCCCACCATGGAATTTTCAAAGTCAAAAGGTGGTGGGCTACTTGTTTTTACTTTTCCAAAAAGGGTGTGCTACTTGTCTCCTAAAGTCATGGGCAAGTGCCAATGTTGTCAAAGTCATCATTTAGGCTTTTTGACTTGTGGAAACTAGGTGTTAGACTAATGTAAAAGCCACCCCATGTTGTGATTCGATTTTCCTTCTCTCTTTGGCTATAAATAGCCACCCCCTTGTACTCTTGGAACATCATGAATGAAAGTAATGTTATTATGGTGAGTTTTGCTTGCAACCTTTGTGTTCTTGCTTAATTCTTGACTTATCAAAGGATTGGTCATCCTTTGTGGCGTCTTGTGGCTAGAGTTCTTAGAGACAAGTTCTCTTTGGGTTCTACCTTGACAATTTCCCATTTCCTTCTCATTCTCACTATCCGCCCATCACATTCACTTGTTTTCTTGCGGCGATTCGGGTGCTCAACGCGCGGACATTATACAAGGTTCCTAGGATACTTCCTAGCGGGTCTTGCATTGCGTATCATTTGGTATCAGAGCCAGGTTGCAAGAAATCAGGTTCTTTCTTTCTTATCCTTTCTTCCATTTTCATTTCTCTTCAAATTGGGCCAACATCAATTCTGGTCCATTTTCTTCTTCCCCTACAGACGTCATTTCTTCTTATTTTCGGACGTACAGTATATCATTCTTGTAGTTGAGAAGCTCATCTTTATTCCTCATTTGGAATCATCAAAATCAGAGCTATAAATAGAGTGATACAGCCGGTTCAAATTTTGCAACAAATTCTGCAATTTTAAAACCACGCAAATCTCACGTTGATTCCATTTGATGTTACAAATTATTGCTTCTCCTGCAATTAAATAGTGGACATGCACCACTACTTGGACATGGAGGATCTACTACACATGGCTACCAAAGCGGAGAGGCAAGTAAAGGCAAGAAGGATGCGCCCTACATCTTATGGTAAGGATTCTAGACCTTCATTGAAGTTTAAGGATTCCAAACCACAAGAGCATGTAAGGGAACACAAAACTGATTCGAATGAGTTGCCCAAACCAAAACCATTCTTTCTGGAATCCCAAGGTAAAATGGAGGGTAAGGTTGTTTCCAAATCACGAGATATCAAATGTTTTAAATGTCAAGGATTTGGACATATTGCCTCACAATGCCCAAACAAGAGGACAATGATTATTTTGGATGATGGAGATGTTCTTAGTGCTAGCTCAAGCGAAGATGAAATGCCATCACTTGAGGATGATTCGGAGGTGGAAGTAGAAAGCCCCGTACATGGAGAAATGCTTGTTGCAAGGCGTGCTTTGAGTGCTCAACCCGAAGGAGAACATGATCAAGAGCAAAGGGAGCACATTTTTCATACTAGATGCCTCGTCAAAGATAAGGTATGTAGTATGATTATTGATGGGGGTAGTTGTACAAACGTAGCAAGTGGTTTGATGGTTGATAAATTGGGATTGGCTACGACTAGACATCCTAGGCCTTATAGGTTGCAATGGTTAAATAATAGTGGGGATGTCAAAGTGACTAAGCAAGCACAAGTTCCATTTTCTATTGGGAAGTATGAAGACAAAGTGATGTGTGATGTTGTTCCAATGCATGCTAGTCATATTTTGTTGGGAAGACCGTGGCAATTTGATAGGGGGGTCACACATGATGGATACACCAATCGATATTCTTTTGAGTATAATGGGAGGACGGTTATTCTTACACCATTGAGGCCTTTGCAAGCTTATGAAGACCAAGTGAGGATTGAGAGAGATTGTGAGAAGAGAGAAAAAGAAAAGAGAGAAAAAATAGAGATAATGAGAAGAGTGGAAAAATCAAGAGTGAAAAAGGAGTTTTGAGTGAAAGCAAAAAAAATGAGGGAAATAAAAAAGTTGAAAATAAGAGTGAAAATAAGAGTGAAAATAAGAGTGCTGAGGGAAAAGTGAGCTTATTTTCCGGAAAAAGAGAGATAGAGAGAGCTTTGGAGGGGGAGGAAACTCTCGTGCTTTTATGCAAGGGAGAATGTTTTACCACTAACTCTCCTAACCATTCTATGCCTTCTAGTGTTATGTCTCTTTTGCAGGATTTTGGTGATGTTTTTCCCGAGGAGATTCCCGATGGCTTACCACCCTTGCGGGGTATCGAGCACCATATCGACTTCCTCCCCGGAGCCACACTTCCCAATCGACCGGCTTATTGAGCTAACCCAGAGGAGACTCGAGAAATCCAACGACAAGTTGAAGAATTGCTAAGGAAGGGATTTGTTCGAGAGAGCTTGAGTCCGTGTGCAGTACCGGTAATCCTTGTCCCAAAAAAATATGGTAAGTGGAGAATGTGTGTTGATTGTCGAGCTATCAACAAAATCACGGTAAAGTATCGTTATCCCATACCTCGTTTGGATGATATGCTTGATGAACTCCATGGTGCATGCTTGTTTACTAAAATTGACCTAAGGAGTGGATACCATCAAATTAGAATGAAGGAGGGAGATGAATGGAAAACCGCATTTAAAACTAAGTTTGGATTGTATGAATGGCTAGTTATGCCTTTTGGACTAACTAACGCCCCTAGTACATTCATGAACATAATGAATCACGTTTTTCGTCCATTCATAGGGAAATTTGTGGTTGTGTATTTTGATGACATCCTTGTTTATTCTAAGAGCCTTGATGAACATCAAGAACATTTGAAACATGTTTTTGAGACTCTTAGGAAAAATAGGTTGTTTGCAAACTTGGAAAAATGTACATTTTGTTTAAATTCAGTTGTTTTCCTTGGTTTTGTGGTAGGAGCTGATGGCATGAGGGTTGATGAAGAGAAGGTGAAGGCGATTCGGGATTGGCCACAACCAAAGAATGCCAACGATGTGAGAAGCTTCCATGGACTTGCAAGTTTTTACCGAAGGTTCATGAGGGACTTTTCAACCATCGCGGCACCATTGAATGAGTTGGTCAAGAAAGGGGTGAGTTTCAAGTGGAGAAAAGCTCAAGAGGAAGCCTTCTCCACACTCAAAGGTAAGTTGACAAATTCACCTCTCTTAGTTCTGCCTGACTTTTCTAAAGTTTTTGAGGTTGAGTGTGATGCCTCTGGAATAGGAATTGGGGCTGTTTTAATGCAAGACTCTAAGCCTATCGCATACTTTAGTGAGAAGCTTAATGGGGCTGCATTGAACTACTCTACCTATGACAAGGAATTGTATGCTCTCAAAAGAACTTTAGAAAATTGGCAACATTACTTGTGGCCAAGGGAATTTGTGATTCATTCGGATCATGAAAGCCTAAAATTTCTTAAGTCACAAGAAAAGTTGAATAGGCGGCATGCAAGATGGATTGAATTCATAGAAACATTTCCTTACATCATTAAGCATAAAAAAGGAAAAGAAAATGTTGTTGCTGATGCTTTGTCTAGGAGATACTGTCTTATCACTTCTATGCATGCTAAAATACTTGGTTTTGAAATGTTGAAAATCATGTATGAGAATGATGTGGACTTTTCTAAAATTTGGAAGTTATGTGAAAAACATGGAAAAAGTGATTTTTACAAACATGATGGATTTATTTTTCGAAAAAATAAATTGTGTGTTCCATCTTGTTCCATGCGTGAATTGCTTGTTAGAGAAACACATGGTGGTGGACTAATGGGGCATTTTGGGGTTGAGAAAACATTTTCCTTATTGAGTGAACATTTTTATTGGCCTCACATGCGTAGGGATGTGGTAAGTGTTTGTGGAAATTGTAATGTGTGTAAACATGCAAAGTCGAAAGTGCTTCCACATGGCTTATACACCCCTTTGCCTGTTGCTTCTCATCCTTGGGTTGACATTTCAATAGATTTTGTCCTCGGCTTGCCAAGATCACAATCCGGTAAGGATAGCATCTTTGTGGTGGTGGACAGGTTTAGTAAAATGGCTCATTTTATTGCTTGTTCTAAAACCAATGATGCAACTCATATCGCTGATTTGTTTTTCAGGGAAATTGTTAGGTTGCATGGCTTACCCAAGAGCATTGTGAGTGACAGGGATGTCAAATTCCTTAGTCACTTCTGGAGGACATTGTGGAGAAAACTTGGAACGAAACTTTTGTTCTCCACCACTGCACACCCACAAACAGATGGTCAAACTGAGGTGGTCAATAGGACACTTTCCACATTGTTGCGTGCCATCCTTAGAAAAAATCTAAATCATTGGGAAAGATGCCTGCCTCACATTGAGTTTTCTTATAATCGAGTGGTTCACTCCACTACTAATGCTTCACCGTTTGAAGTTGTGTATGGTTTTAACCCATTAACTACACTTGATATTTTACCTTTGCCTACTAATCAATTTTCGAATCTTGAAGGTGAAAAGAAGGCAAAGTTTGTGCAGGAGTTCCATGCAAAGGTAAAGGCCAACATTGAGCGGAAGAATGAATAAGTAGCGAAGCACACCAATAAAGGTCGGCGAAAAATGGTGTTTCAACCAGGAGATTGGGTGTGGCTACACTTGAGGAAGGAGAGGTTTCCGGAGCAACGAAAATCAAAACTCCATCCACGGGGAGATGGTCCTTTCCAAGTCTTAGAGAAGATCAATGATAATGCCTACAAGATTGACTTACCCGACAGGTATGGGAATGTTAGTGGTACCTTTAATGTTGCTGATCTTTCTCCCTTTGAATTTTCAGATTCGTGGACGAATCCTTTTGAGGAGGGAGGAGATGATGAGGATCATGGAACACATGGGCATCACAGGGTTGGAGGCGGACATGATGAGGAAGGCGGAATGCACATAACTGGACAAGACCCTTTGCGTGGAATTGGAGGCCCAATGACAAGGGAGCGAACCAAGAGAATGAAGGAGGCATTAAATGGATTAATCATAGAATTCCAAGAGGAGGCCCAACACCTTTGCTCGGGGGAAGCATCCGGGCCTAAAATTACATTAATTAAGCCCCAAACATACTTTTAAAAACCCAACCCAAGTGGTGCTACGAATTTTCAAGCCCACCCCACCATGGAATTTTCAAAGTCAAAAGGTGGTGGGCTACTTGTCTTTACTTTTCCAAAAAGGGTGTGCTACTTGTCTCCTAAAGTCATGGGCAAGTGCCAAAGTTTTCAAAGTCATCATTTAGGCTTTTTGACTTGTGGAAACTAGGTGTTAGACTAATGTAAAAGCCACCCCATGTTGTGATTCGAATTTCCTTCTCTCTTTGGCTATAAATAGCCACCCCCTTGTACTCTTGGAACATCATGAATGAAAGTAATGTTATTATGGTGAGTTTTGCTTGCAACCTTTGTGTTATTGCTTAATTCTTGACTTATCAAAGGATTGGTCATCCTTTGTGGCGCACTACTGGGAATCCATGTTTTTCCAACGGTTTAAAACCTTTGGGAAAGGCCCTAAAACCGTTGGGAAAAATTATCCCAACGGTTTTAGAAACCGTTGGGTTGTGAGGCGTGGGGAAAGCCTTATACCAACGGTTCACCCTGAACCGTTGGGAAAGGCTGTATAGATTTTTTTATACCAACGGTTCAGCTGAACCGTTGGAAAAAATCAGCGCACAGGGGTATGCCAACAGTTTTAAAACCGTTGGCATAGGATATACCCCAATGGTTTTAAACCGTTGGGAAAATCAGCAGGGTTGGGAAAAGCAGCAGGGTATACCCAAACGGTTTTGAACCGTTGGGAAAGGTAGCAACAGGGGTATAACCCAATGGTTTTGAACCGTTGGGAAATGCAGCAGGGTATAACCCAACGGTTTTGAAACCGTTGGGTTAGACCCCTGATACGAGATGCACGGGGTAGCCCGATCTTCACGGCGTAGGGCGGCGGATGATGGATGCAGTTTGGGGCTAAGTGACGAGTGAAGGGTATGGATAGTGGAAGCAAGTAGTCAACCAACGCTATATGGAGCGTGACCTACTACTTAGACAACCCACTCAAGGGAGGGGTGTGATGGCCTATCCACACAACAACGCACTTGGGTTGAGGCACGGAATTGGGGGCTTTGTGATCTTGGATCACCAATCTAACTTGTAGATTGACAAGGCAAGAAATCACAAGAGCAAGGGGGAAAACCCGGGATAATCCTCACACAACGGAGAGAAATAAAGCATAAGCTCTCAAATTAAGTCTTGAATGCCAATACAATGCCATGGGGTGGCTATTTATAGCCAAGGGGGTGATACAATGGTCAAGGGTCTAATACCCTAAAGTCATAAAGTCTAAACCTACCTTGTCCCCTTAAAAGTCAAAAAGATAAAAGCCAACAAAGACTTTTGGAAAAGAAGCACACAACTTTCCAACATAGCCCACCGGATTTGACTTTGAGTGCATAGCCCACCGGATTTGACTTTGGTGTCCAAAGATGCCATTTCTAGAATCCTCCATGTGGGCAAGGCCTCCAAATTCGTGCAACCATGTGGGCCAAGTTTTAATCATCAATTTTGGGCTTGAATAAGTGATATTATAGGCCCATTTGCTCCATCCATGCAAGGTAATACCCATTGGGCCTTTAATGAAGCAAGATGAGCGCCCATTGATGCATTCAACCTCTTTAATCTTCCTCGTGTCATTGGGCCTTGCAAATCAAATTCCTCCACCCGAGCAATCGACTTCGTGCCTTCCGAATGGTTCGCATCATCCTCCCCCTCTTGAAAAGGATTCGTCCTCGACTCTTCATCCTCTACACCCAAAAAAGGAGAAAGATCAGAAACATTGAAAGTGGCACTTACACCATAATCACCTGGCAAAGCTATCTTGTAAGCATTGTTGTTAATCTTTTCAAGCACTCGGAATGGTACATCGCCTCCTGCCATGAGTTTTGATTTCCTCTTTTCAGGGAATCTTTCCTTCCGCATATGAATCCAAACCAAGTCACCGGGCTCGAACAACATTTGCTTGCGACCCTTGTTTGCACAATCCATATATTTTTGGGTCATCCGCTCGATATTTAACCTTGCCTTTTCATGGATTTTCTTGATGAATTCTGCACGCCCTTTCGCATCCATATTAACTGCTTCCTGTAAAGGCAAAGGAACTAGATCAATAGGCGCAAGGGGGTTAAAGCCGTAAACTATTTCAAATGGAGAATATTGAGTAGTGGAATGCTTGACCCTGTTATATGCGAATTCCACATGTGGTAGACACTCCTCCCAATTCTTGATATTCTTTTTGACAATTGTTCGCAGAAGGGATGATAGTGTGCGATTCACCACCTCCGTTTGCCCATCGGTTTGTGGATGACAAGTAGTGGAAAATAATAACTTTGTACCGAGTTTGCTCCACAAGGTCTTCCAAAAGTAACTAAGAAATTTTGTGTCTCGATCCGACACAATGGTCCTTGGCATTCCATGATGCTTGACTACTTCCTGAAAGAAAAGTGTTGCAATGTTAGTGGCATCATCTGTTTGTGACAGGGAATAAAATGTGCCATTTTTGAAAACCGATCCACCACAACAAAAATGGAATCTCTCCCCCTCTTGGTCCGTGGTAACCCCACAATAAAGTCCATTGATATGTCCTCCCAAGGGGTGTTGGGAATTGGGAGAGGAAGATATAGTCCATGTGGGTTTAGCTTTGATTTGGCTTTATGGCAAACAATGCACTTTCCCACAAATTTCTCAACATCTCTAGATATCCTTGGCCAATAAAAATGCTCACTAAGAACACTTAGAGTTTTTGAAACACCAAAATGCCCCATTAACCCACCCGAATGTGACTCCTTTAGTAAAAGTAAACGGATAGAGCAATTAGGAATGCAAAGCTTATCAATCCGAAATAAGAATCCATCATGTAAATAGAACTTTTCCCAACTAACTCCAGGTTTACAATGTTCATAAGGTTCTCTAAAATCACTATCAGTGGCATATAAATCCTTAATGTATTCAAAACCAAGAAGTTTTGAATCCAACAAGGATAAAAGAGAATATCTACGCGAAAGTGCATCGGACACAGTATTTTCTTTACCCTTTTTATGCTTGATGACATATGGAAATGATTCAATGAATTCCAGCCATCTAGCATGTCTCCTATTTAGTTTATGTTGGCTCCTAAGGTATTTAAGAGCCTCGTGATCAGAATGGATCACAAATTCTTTAGGCCAAAGATAGTGTTGCCATGTTTCGAGTACTCTAAACAATGCATACAACTCTTTATCATATGTAGCATAGTTTAGAGTTGGGCCATTTAACTTCTCACTAAAATAAGCAATAGGCTTACCTTCTTGCATGAGTACTCCTCCTATGCCAATTCCTCTTGCATCACATTCAATTTCAAAGGTCTTACCGAAGTCTGGAAGTGAAAGTAGAGGGGCGTGGGTGAGTCTCTCCTTTAGCGCATGGAAGGCTTTTTCTTGAGTTGTCCCCCATTTGAATGGAACATTCTTCTTTGTCAATTCATTCAATGGTGCTGCTAGTGTGCTGAAGTCTTTCACAAATCTCCTGTAAAAACTAGCAAGCCCATGAAAACTTCTTACCTGTCCAACGGAGGTTGGAGTTGGCCATTCTTGTATTGCTTTGATCTTCTCGGTGTCCACTTCAACTCCATTGCCACTCACAACAAATCCAAGGAAAATAATCTTATCGAGACAAAATTCACACTTTTTTATGTTTCCAAACAGGTTTTCTTTCCTTAACACCTCTAGGACTTTTCTCAAGTGATCTACATGTTCATGCATAGTCCTACTATACACCAGAATATCATCAAAGTAAACTACCACAAATTTTCCAATATATGCACGTAAGACATGATTCATTAACCTCATAAATGTGCTAGGTGCATTGGTGAGACCAAAGGGCATGACTAACCATTCATAAAGTCCATGTTTTGTCTTAAATGCAGTTTTCCACTCATCTCCTTCTTTCATCCTAATTTGATGGTAGCCACTTCTTAAATCAATTTTTGAGAAAATAGTTGAACCATTTAATTCATCTAGCATATCATCTAACCTAGGGATAGGATGACGATACCTGGCCGTGATGTTGTTGATGGCTCTACAGTCAATGCACATTCTCCATGTTCCATCCTTCTTTGGTACTAGAAGGACCGGTACCGCACAAAGACTAAGACTCTCTCTCACATACCCCACATTCAACAACTCTTGAACTTGCCTTTGAATTTTTTTGTCTCCTCTGGGTTGGTGCGATATGCTGGGCGGTTCGGTAGTGATGCTCCAGGTATGAGGTCAATTTGATGCTCAATACGTCTAATGGGTGGCAAACCCGGTGGCACCTCTTCGGGAAACACATCTTCAAATTCCTGCAACAAAGACTCAACAACATGTGGAAAAGAAGATGTTAAGTCGTTAGTGTTCAACATCACCTCTTTGTAAATAAGTACTAAGAGATTTTGTCGAGAAATCAAAGCTTCCTTAACCTCACTCGTTTTTGCCAACATCACACTTTTCTCTCCTCTCAAATCTTTTTCCCCTATTGATTTTTCTTTGCTCTCCATTCCTTTGCTTCTCTCATTTTCTATTTTTCCCTCATTCTCTCCTTTTTCATTTTCTCTCTTTCTTTCCTCATCACTCTTTTTTTTCTTTTCTCTCAAAATGTGATCTTCCGGAATTTGCTTGGGGGACATGGGGTTGAGGGTTATAGGTTCCCCTCGGAGTAGAAAAGAGTGATGGTTCAAGAAACCATCATGAGTAACACGCCGATCCTACTGCCATGGTCGACCCAACAACAAGTGGCACGCCTTCATAGGAACAATGTCGCACAATACCTCATCTTTGTACTTACCGATGGTGAAAAATACCTTAACTTGCTTGGTGACCTTCATCTCTCCACAATCATTCAACCACTGAAGTCGGTATGGATTTGGATGCCTTAAAGTCGGAAGTCCCAACTTCTCCACCAACTCGGTGCTCGCCACATTGCTACAACTTCCACCATCAACAATAACACTACATACCTTCCCATTGATCTTGCATCGTGTATGGAAAAGGTTCTCCCGCTGATCCTTTTCTCCAACGGTCATTTGTGCACTTAAAACTCTTCTAGTGACAAGAATCTCGCCATCTTCCGCAAATTCTCCATTTTCAATTTCTGGAGATTCATCTTCCTCCTCTTCGGAGCTCTCTCCATCGGTCTCCCATTCTCCATACTTGTTGAAGATCATGGTGCGACGGTTTGGGCAGTCACTAGTAATGTGACCCCTTCCTTGACATTTAAAACACCGAATATCCCTACTCCTGGTTTGTGCTTGGAGTTTTAAAGCACAAGATGATTGAACAGAGAGTAAGACATTTTTTTCTTTTTTTTTCGAAATCTCTCAAATAAAGGATGTGCTTAATTTTGAAAAGCACAAAATGATGAGTTGAGAGAATTTTTTTTTGCCGGATACAAATCACATTTAGAGAATTAAATGCGGAAAGAAGATGAATGAAAATTTGGCTCAATTTATAATAATCCAAGCTTGCACAAACTAGGACAATTCGGGAGGCTTTCAAGAAAAATGGATTTTTTTTTGTTGAATGGGTGAATAATATGGAAAGATAAGGAGGGTAATGGATAGAATTAAAGTAAATGAAGGGATAGACGCCTACTGTGTCAACCGGTGCTCTGATACCAACTGATGCGAGATGCACGGGGTGGCCCGATCTTCACGGCGTAGGGCGGCGGATGATGGATGCGGTTTGGGGCTAAGTGACGAGTGAAGGGTATGGATAGTGGAAGCAAGTAGTCAACCAACGCTATATGGAGTGTGACCTACTACTTAGACAACACACTCAAGGGAGGGGTGTGATGGCCAATCCACACAACAACGCACTTGGGTTGAGGCACAGAATTGGGGGCTTTGTGATCTTGGATCACCAATCTAACTTGTAGATTGACAAGGCAAGAATGCACAAGAGCAAGGGGGAAAACCCTGGATAATCCTCACACAACGGAGAGAAACAAATCATAAGCTCTCAAATTAAGTCTTGAATGCCAATACAATGCCATGGGGTGGCTATTTATAGCCAAGGGGGTGATACAATGGTCAAGGGTCTAATACCCTAAAGTCATAAAGTCTAAACCTACCTTGTCCCCTTAAAAGTCAAAAAGATAAAAGCCAACAAAGACTTTTGGAAAAGAAGCACACAACTTTCCAACATAGCCCACCGGATTTGACTTTGGTGTCCAAAGATGCCATTTCTAGAATCCTCCATGTGGGCAAGGCCTCCAAATTCGTGCAACCATGTGGGCCAAGTTTTAATCATCAATTTTGGGCTTGAATAAGTGATATTATAGGCCCATTTGCTCCATCCATGCAAGGTAATACCCATTGGGCCTTTAATGAAGCAAGATGAGCGCCCATTGATGCATTCAACCTCTTTAATTTTCCTCGTGTCATTGGGCCTTGCAAATCAAATTCCTCCACCCGAGCAATCGACTTCGTGCCTTCCGCATGGTTCGCATCAACCCCCCATTAATTTAAGATGAAACAGCCAGCAATACTGCAAGCTGCAATGTTTACTCTGTCAAAAACGTGTAATCTCACAAAAATACACTGCAATCACAAAAAAACACACCACTGCAACCTACAAACACATAAAAAACACCACTGCCCACATAAAAAACTCTAGAAACACACCACTGCACAGAAAATGCATAGAAAACACACCACTGCACACATAGAAAACTCACAAAAACACTGCAACCTGTAACCTGCAAACACACCACTGCACACACAGAAAACACAGCACTGCACACACAGAAAACACACCACTGCACACACAAAAAACACACCACTCTGTCATAGGAACACTACAACCTGCAATCACAGAAAACACACCACTGAACACATAGAAAACTCACAAAAACTCACTTTAATCACCTACAACCACACAAAAAAAACACACAAAAAACACATAGAAATAATCATCTCATTTTTGAAGGCTTACTCACATCCCTTCCCCTTGTATGGTTCACATATTGATGTGGTAGAGAGGCCAAGAACCAACAAAATGTTGTCTTGTTCATCAAATAGGGAATGGGATATTGGAAATTCAAGTTTATAACTCATATATGAAGAATCCCCTGCCTCAATCCTGATCTATCGAATAAGGGTTATTTGTTTTGATTACTCCAGGATAAATTTGATATTTTTTCGATGAATTTAATCATTCAATATAATAACCTAGAAGGATATTTACACTATGACCATTATAACCCTTTTTTTCCTAGAGTATAATGATGGGGGAATCATATACTATGGGGAAATGACTTCTATAATGTCAAGAGATTTAGTTATATTGTTGCATTTATCAAGGATTATGTTTAAGAGAGGGATATTGGTCAGGCTCTTGTGACACATAGATTCTATGGGGATAGATATTTACTTGATTCATGAGAGATATCACATGCCTAATTTTCAAGGGGATATGCTATGATGACATCCAACATGGTGTTTGTCAGTGGTTATGAATTATTTACATCATCGGTTGGGCTCACTTTGGAAATTTTCTATCATATTCTAAGAGGATAAGATTACAAGGTAATATTCTATCCCCAATCTATAATGAAAACATTCAGATAAACCTCCATGACAATCCAGTAGATTACTACATGAATTTTAGTATATACCTTCCATAGATGATTTTTGTATCCATTGAAATTTGAATGATGATCCATGGGAGAATCATAAAAATTAACCATTTATCACATGGGATCATGGTCTTCATGGTGGTACACTAGCTGGTGAGCTATGATATGGACCAAATGTCCTTGTTATTTCATACACATGTTGTGTGACAAATTCTAACAAGTATGGTGAAATATCTTAATGAATGACAACACCTTGAGTGATTAGGTGTTGGAAGGACCCTTACTTGAGTGATATTGATGCTATCATATTATAAAATGATATCTAACACTAACATGATTGATAAGTTAGGGGGAATAGGTCCTGAGTAACTAAAACCTTGTACCTATCTGGTGAGCTATGATATGGACCAAATGCCCTTGTTGTTATTTCATACACATCTTGGGTGAGAAATTCTAACAAGTATAGTGATATATAATAAGGAATGACAACACCTTGAGTGATAAGGTGCTAGAAGGACCCTTACTTGAGTGATAATGAAGTTATCATATTATAACATGATATATAACCCTACCATGATTGATAAGGTAGTGGTCAATATAATGGCCCCCCCTGCCCAGCCCCCCTCCCCCTGCCTAGCCTAACCCCCTGCACATCCCACCCCCTCCCCCACCTGCACAACCACCACCCCGCACCGGCACAACCCCCCTTCCCCCCCCCATCTGCCCATCCCCCCCACACCTGCACAACCCCCCCACTACCCCACTGGCACAGCCCCCCCTGTCCAGCCCCACTCCCCCTGCCTAGCCTAACCCCCTGCACATCCCACCCCCTCCCCCACTTACACAACCACCACCCCCACCTGCACAACCCCCCTTCCCAGCCCCCTCCCCCATCTTCCCAGCACCCCCACCTACACAGCCACCCCCAAACCTGCACAACCCCCCCTCCCCCCTACCCAGCCCACCCCCTCCCCACCAAACCCCCTACACAGCCCCCCCTCCTCCCCACCTCACCCTCGCCAAACACCCTTGCCTCCCCCACAAATTCCCATAGGGTAGTTGATTTTAAGTTTTAATCGTATTTTTTGGGTTTTTGGTGACCCATTCAGGATTCAATCAATGGATACTTTGGAGAAATTAGGTGTTTTGGGATATTTTTGGGGGGTTTAGTTTGGGATAACTCATGTACATGATGTGTAGTTTTGAGAACACACATCATGTGTTCTTCGTACTTTGGAAATATGGGTTTTGGGAACTAAATGATTAATACAAGGGGGTGGGTTACATGCCATGTAGTGGTGACTCGGGGTGTGCTAGTGGCAGATGACCACGTAGGGTATAAAGCTATATCTAGTGCGAGGTACATGGATAGGCATTGTGCGTGGGTAGACCTTGTGTGGGGGGGGGGATATATGGATAGGTACATACATGGGAACCATATGTGGGGTAAAGATTGTGTATGGGGTGATACATTCCACGTAGTAGGGAATTTTTCATGCTAAGTGGGGCCTTGTATGTGAATGTACCTAGGTGGGGGTAAACATCATATACCGGAACACATGATGTGTACTTTGGAAAAGTACACACTGAGCAGTCTATGTCACATGGAACGAGGGGACATTTTGGGTTACATATCATATACCTAAAGTACAGGTTGGGTACTTTTTTCTCCTTGTTGTGTTTACCCTATTTTAACCCAGGAGTCAGAATTCGACTTATGAGTATTCAATTTTGATCAGTTTTTCATAATTTCCATGATGGAATACTTTCTGTGTTTGAATGTGGTTTTTATGGTGTTTTGGACTAAAACAATTCTTTATCAGGATTTCTTCAAGGATTGGATTCAGAATCCTCCAGCAGGTTGGGTTGTGAGATGAGAATCATGTGTGAGGGTCATGAGATCATTAGTTGGAATGGATTGTGAAATCTAAGCTAGTTCTGTTCAATGTTCTTCCATATAGATCCTGAAAATTATAATCAAGTAGTATATATGAAGAGATCTTGTTTTATCCTGACATTTTGGTACCTATTTCTCAAGGTTAGAACAGTTGAGGATTACTGCCTTTTTTTAGGATTGGAACTATTGGAACCATTGGAATGGGATGATGATGTGGGATAGAAGTTATGGTCAGATTTCCTTAAGATATTTATATGCGTCAAAGGGACTCTTGAAGATGCCATAATGGGATTGTTATTGATTGAGTGACCAGTGTTTTCTATACCTGTTAATTAATAATGCCCATGTGGAGTGGTCAATCTTGTACTATAGAGCCCTTGTAAGATAAAACTTTTATGATTGTCATGAGGACCATTGATAATTCATTGGTTATTCATTTCTTTTATATACCCCATTGGGTGCGTTGTTGATAGATGATCAGTAGGAGACGTTGTTGATCGATGATCAGGTTTTTCTAGTCGTTAATGTATTGGTGCTGCCATCAACATGGATGTTCTTTCACCCCTATATCTTATCTTTTCTCACCCCCAGCACATCCCCCCCCCATCTCCCCCTCTCCCCCACCTACACAGCCACCTCCAACCCCCTGTCCACCCCCCCCCTCCTCACCTCTCCCCTTCCCATCCCCCCCTCTCCAACACATCCCCCCCTCCTCCCCACCTCATTTTGACCTCTTCAATATCAATCAAAATGATTCTATACAGGTAAATTAAAACAAAACTGCAACCTAAAATGATATATTGCTTTTGTTCATAAGGGGATCATAATAGACAGTACATTGCAGCGAAATGGAACCAAAAAATCAAAAATAAATGAAGGCATACATACTGATTTAAAGTGAATGAACAAAAATTACTTGAATCAAATATAAGATGACCGGTTGGAAAGTAGAGTTAGAACCCTCGAGAGTAGGTAGGGAAGCAGGGTTCCAAACACAACCTAAAATCGTAAGGGGATCATAATACGTACCCATTTAATGCGGAAGAATTGAGCATTGGAAAACCAGACCTGTCGCGCTGGGAAGTAGGGTTCGCGTCGAGAGTCGGTTGGGAAGTAGGATTCGTGTCGAGCTATTGGGAAAAATCTTCCATATGGGTGCGTCGAGCTATGTTTTAGGGTAAAACGAGAAGGGTTATGGGTTCGCATAGAGATTTTAGAAGAAAAGCGTGAGCGCTGATGAGCGGGGAGCGGCGATCGGCGATCGGCGAGTGGTGAGGGGTGGTTGGGATGGGAGCAGCGGCGAGGGGTGGTCGGTATGGGAGCGGCAGTGAGGACGGGAGGAGTATGGGATTGGCATCGAGGGTTTGGAGAAGTAAGGATTAGGGATAGGAGAAGTATCCCGACAGGACTGCGAACCACCACAGGGTGTCATCCTGGAGCAGGGCCAAATCACAGCGTGACCGCGGCGTGACCGCGGCGTGACCGCGGCGTGTTGGCCCGGTCCAGCGACATCTGCAGAGTATCATCTTCTGGCCAGGAGCGAAGAGAGCGGGAGGAAGTGGGGAAAAATTCCGGTCGTCGCCTCCCTCCCCATTTACTATGGATGGGTAATGTATCTAAAACTCTATCAAGGTATCATACATCGAATCCCGACAGAATTGTGAACCGCCGCAAGGTGTCGTCCTAGAGCAGGGCCAAATCATGGCATTACCACGGCGTGACCGCGGCGTGACCGCGGCGTGACCGCGGCGTGTTGGCCCGGTCCAGCGACATCTGCGGGGTAGCATCTTCCGGCCAGGAGCGAAGAGAGCGGGAGGAAGCGGGGCAACATTCCAGACGTCTCCTCCCTCCCCATTTACTATGGATGGGTAATGTATCTAAAACTCTATCAAGGTATCATACATTGAATCCCTACAGGATTGCGAACCGCCGCAAGGTGTCGTCCTAGAGCAGGGCCAAATCATGGCATTACCACGGCGTGACCGCGACATGACCATAGCGTGACCGCGGCGTGTTGGCCCGGTCCAACGATATTTACGGGGTAGCATCTTCCGGCTAGGAGCGAAGAGAGCGGGAGGAAGCGTGGCAACATTCCGGTCGTCGCCTCCCTCCCCATTTACTATGGATGGGTAATGTATCTAAAACTCTATCAAGGTATCATACATCGAATCCCGACAGGATTGCGAACCGTCTCAAGGTGTTGTCTTGGAGCAGGGCCAAATCATGGCATTAACACGGCGTGACCGCGGCGTGACCGTGGCGTGACCGCGGCGTGACCGCGGCGTGACCGCGGCGTGACCGCGGCATGACCGCGGCGTGACCGCGACATGTTGGCCCGGTCCAGCATCTAAAGGGAAACAAAACGACGGAAAAGAATCTTATAGCCTAAACTATCACTGTGAGTTTTCGCAGACATCGCACCTCCGTTAGAGGGGTTTTATTATAAAAACATGACTTTATTTATCAAATGAAACAATTATATTAAAGAAAACTTATTCAAGATATGCAATTCAATATAATTAAGCAGAATTAAGAAAGAAGCTAAATTCAATTTAAATCATTTTTATATTAAAGAGGCTACGAGAGGGACTCTACCTCAAGGTGGAACCAAGCCGTCCACTTCGGCTCTTGGAGCTTTCTAACAAAAAGTTGTTGCTCCTCCACTGGGTATACGCACCTTCACACGCATGCAAGGACACCTAGCCCCTATGCACACACTTGCATGGCCATGAGCATGTGCAAGGGGATCCTTGCACATATGCTTATATGCATATATCAGTCTCCACTCACCTGCGTATGCATTTATATATATATACATGGGCACACCTAGCCCCATACGTGCATAATCACTGCCATGGGTGACTATACACGTAACGGGGGAACCCACATACATATACTTACTTACCTATGCACACGCAGGCAAGTCGCCCATGACTTGGCGACTCGAAACCAACGAGCAGGGATCAACGCACTACACAAAGGATATTGAGAACCTTAAAACACATGAAGGACACTACATAACCAGTGAAAAACCAACCAATGGCATTAAAGCCTTACCTAGATTGGCAGCGGAGAACCAAATCCACCCGAACCAACACGAAACGATCCAACGCCCTACCGAAAACATAATGTGGAGTCAAAAACACTAAATCCCCAAATACATGAGGTGCGAAACAAGTAGTAACCATAGAATCTTACCTCGGATCAAATTCGGTGGACTGAATCAATCTGAACTCCTTCTGGCCCCCTTCTCAGAATATAAGTACCCTCTGTCCATAGAAAGTAGTCAAAGATCTAAGTGACCAATGCGCTAAAGAAAATAAAATAAAAACTAAACTAAAACATACCTGTCTCCTATGACTATACTTGTTACGACCCAACATATAAGTACCACAGTGCCCCATGGGTCAAATCATGTTCCTGCAAGCAAAGGGGAAACAGATCAATGTTTCAAAATGATACTATCAAATAGTACATTCCTATTAATTAACAATTTCTCTTCCTATTAATGGTATATAATCAACTTGTTCCGAGTTTCAACTTAGTTTGGTTTTGTTCGATACAAGGGATGAGGTCTTATTATTCTTGGTTTTTATGTTTACACTTGAGATATTTATTTAAAAATGATGCATGTATTTGGCATTATTATTTATGGTTTTAGTTCTTAGCTTGTTGCCATAGGGCCTGTCCACATGAATAATTGTTGGAATGTAGGGTTCAGTTGACATTTATGTGCTTTAATGTGATTAATGTCACTAACGATGAGGATTTAGATCACGGAAAATATTCCTAGGAGGATTGGGCCTTGTAGTGATAGGTGTTGCAATTTTACATCTAGCGTTTGATGAGGAAATACTTATGAGGATGGATTGGAATCTTGGTAGGTTCTTAGAGTGGGATGGTCCCTCTGAGTATATAAAATGTATTATGAAAGGTTTTACTCCATTTAATGATTCAAGAGTTCAACTAAAGAGATGAAGGCTGAGATGCTAGTGTGAGTATTGGGTATTGTCGGACAGATTGGCGTTATAATGCCAATATATTATAGCGCCAAATAATAGCGCCAGTATATTCATAATAGTGCCAATAATAACGCCAATAATCGAGCCAATATATTCATAGCGCCATTAATTCATAATAGCGCCAATATATTTATAGCACCAAATAATTGTGCCTAATAAGAGCGCCAAATAATAGCGCCAAATAAGTGCGCCAAATATTTGAGTCAAATAACTGCGCCAAATAATAGCGCCAAAAAATAGCAACATATAATAGCGCCAAATACTTTTCGGCACCAAATATTCATAATAGCGCCAAATAATAGCGCCAAATAATAGCGCCAATAATAGCGTTAAATTTTGGAGCCAATAATAGCACCAATATATTCATAGCGCTAAATAATAGTGCCAATATATTCATAATAGTGCAAATATATAATAGCACCAAATAATAGCGACAATATATTCATAATAGTGCCAATAATAGTGCCAATATATTCATAGCGCCATTTATTCACAATAGCGCCAATATATTTATAGCGCAAAATAATTGCTCCTAATAATAGCCTCAAATAATAGCACAAAATAATTGCGCCAAATAATTGCGCCAAATAATTGCGCAAAATAATTGTGCCTAATTATAGCGCAAATATTTAAACATTCAATAATCGCGCCAATAACAGCACCAATAATAGCGCCAATATATACATAGCGCCATTTAATAGCGCCAAATAATAGCCCCATATAATAGCACCAAATATTGGTGCCATATAATAGCCCCATATAATAGCGCAAATCATAGTGCCATATAACAGCGCCAAATATAATAGCACCAAATAATAGCACCAAATATTATTTGACACCAAATAATAGCACCAAATAATAGCGCAAAAAAATAGCGCCAAAAAATAGCGCCAATATTTTAACATTCATTAATAGCACCAAATATTCATAATAGCTCCAATATATTAATAGCGGAAAATAATTGCACCTAATAATAGCGCCAAATAATAGCACCATATAATAGCGCCAAATATTTTCTGGCACCAAATATTCATAATAGCGCCAAAAAATAGCGCCATAAAATAGCGCCAAATAATAGCGCCAATAATAGCATCAAATTATGGCGCCAGTAATTGCACCAATATTTGGCGCTATTATTTTGGGCCAAATAATAGCGCCAATATTTAAACATTCTATAATAGCGCCAATAAAATTGTCAATAACAGCACCAAAAATAGAGCCATTATATAGCGCCAATAATAGCGCCAATATATTTGTAGCACCACTCAATAGTGCCAAATAATAGCGCAATATAATAGCGCCAAATATTGGCGCCATATAATAGCCCCATATAATAGCGCCAAATAATAGCGCCATATAGTAGCACTAAATATAATAGCACCAAATAATAGCACCAATATTTAGCGCCAATAATATCACCAATATATTCATAGCACCATTTAATAGGGCCAAATAATAGCGCCATATAATAGCGCCAAATTTTAGCACCATATAATAGCGCGATATAATAGCGCCATATAATAGCACCAAATAATAGCGTCATATAATAGAGCCAAATATAATAGCGGCAAATAATTTCGCCAAATAACAGCGCCATATATTCATTGTAGCGCCAAATATTTTTTGACACCAAATATTCATAATAGCGCCAAATAATAGCGCCAATAAAAGCGCCAAATAATAGCGCCAATAATAGCGCTAATATTTGGCGCCAATAATAGCGCTAATATTTGGCGCCAATAATATTTGGCGCTATTATTTGGCACCAAATAATAGCGCCAATATTTTAACATTCAATAATAGCGCCAAATATTCATAACAGCACCAATATTTTAACATTCAATATACTTCTAGTGTTATTTTAACATTCAATATAATAGCGCCAAATATATTTTCAGTGTTATTTTAATATTCATAATAGCGCCAATAATAACGCCAAATAATAGTTCCAAATATTATTTGGCGCCAAATAATAGCGTCAATATTCTAACATTCATTAATAGCGCCGAACATTCATTAATAGCGCCAAATATTCATAATAGCACCAAAAAATATCGCCAAAAAATAGCGCAAAAAAATAGCACCATCTAATAGCGCCAATATATTCATAGCGCCAAATAATAGCACCAATATATTGATAATTGCACCAATATATAATAGAGCCAAATAATAGCCCCAGTATATTCATAATAGTGCCAATAATAGTGTCAATATATTTATAGCGCCATTTATTCATAATAGCGGCAATATATTTATAGCCCCAAATAATAGCGCCTAATAATAGCGCCAAATAATTGCGCCAAATAATTGCCCCAAATAATAGAGCCAATATTTTAACATTTATTAATATCGCCAAATATTCATAATAGCGCCAATATTAATAGCGCCAAATAATTGCGCCTAATAATAGCGCCAAAAAATAGCGCCAAATAACTGCGCCAAATAAGAGCGCCAAATAATAGCACCAAATAATAACGCCAAATAATAGCGTCATATAATAGCGCCAAATATTCATAATAACGCCAAAAAATATCACCAAAAAATAGCTCCAAACAATAGCGCCAAAAAATATCACCAATAATAGCGCCAATATATTCGTAGCGCCAAATAATAGCGCCAATATATTCATAATAGTGCCAATATATAATTGCGCCTAATAATAGTGCCAAATAATAGCGCCAAATATTTGCGCCAAATAACTGCGCCAAATAATAGCGCCATATAATAGCGCCAAATATTTTTTGGCACCAAATATTCATAATAGCGCCAAAAAATAGTGCCAAAATATAGCGCCAAATAATAGCGCCAATAATAGCGCCGAATAATAGGGCCAATATATTCACAACGCCAATATATTCATAATAGTGCCAATTTATAATAGCGCTAAATAATAGTGCCAATATATTCATAAGAGTGCCAATAATATCGCCAATATATTCACAGCACCATTTATTCATAATAGCGCCAATATATTTATTTCGCAAAATAATTGCGCCTAATAATACCTCCAAATAAGAGCGCCAAATAATTGCGCCGAATAATTGTGCAAAATAAGTGCGCCAAATAAGTGCGCAAAATAATTGCGCCTAATAATATCGCCAAAGAATAGCTCCATATAATAGCGCCAAATATTTTTTGGCGCAAAATATATAAATAACACCAATATATTGCGACAAATAATTGCACCAAATAATTGTGCCTAATAATAGCGCCAAATATTTTTTGGCGCCAAATATTAAAAATAGGGCCAAATAATAGCGCCAAATAATAGCGTCAAATTATGGCATCAATAATCGCGCCAAAATTTGGTGCCAATATTTGGCACCAATATTTTGCGCCAAGTAATAGCGCCAATATTTAAACATTCAATAATTGCGCCAAAAAAAGCGCCAAAAACAGCACCAATAATAGCGCAAATAATGACACCAATAATAGTGCAAATATATTCATAGTGCCATTTAATAGCACCAAATAATAGCACCATATAATAGCGCCAAATATTAGCACCATATAATAGCGCCATATAATAGCGCCATAAAATAGCGCCAAATAATAGCGCCATATAATAGCGCCAAATATAATAGCACCAAATAATCGCGCCAATATATAGCGCCAAATATTAGCACCATATAATAGCGCCATATAATAGCGCCATAAAATAGCGCCAAATAATAGCGCCATATAATAGCGCCAAATATAATAGCACCAAATAATAGCACCATATAATAGCGCCAAATATTAGCACCATATAATAGCGCCATATAATAGCGCCATAAAATAGCGCCAAATAATAGCGCCATATAATAGCGCCAAATATAATAGCGCCAAATAATCGCGCAAATATATAGCGCCAATAATAGCGTCGTTTAATAGGGCCAAATAGTTGCGCCATATAATAACGCCAAATATTAGGGCCATATAATAGTGTCATATAATAGCTCCAAATAAGAGCGCCAAATATAATAGCGCCAAATAACAGAGCTAAATAATAGCGCCAAATAATATCACCAAATATTTGGCGCCAAATATTCATAATAGCGCCAAATAATAAAGCCAATTATAGAGCCAAATATTCATAATAGCGCCAATTATTTGGCGCCATATATTCATAGAAGTGCCAAATATTTTTTGGCGCAAAATATTCATAATAGCGCCAAATAATAGTGCCAAATTATAGCTCCAATAAAAACGTCAAATAATAGCGCCAATAATTGAGTCAATATTTGGTGCCAATATTTGGCGCTATTATTTGAAACTTCAATAATAGCGCCAAATATTCATAATAGTACCAATATTTTAACATTCAATATATTTTCAGTGTTATTTTAACATTCAATATAATAGCACCAAATATTTTTTCAGTGTTATTTTAATATTCATAATAACGCCAATATTTTAATAGAACCAATATTTTAACATTCATTAATAGCGCCAAATATTCATAATAGTTCAAATATATTAATAGCGGCATATAATTGCGCCTAATAATAGCGCCAAATAATAGCGCCAAATAATTGCGCCAAATATTTGCGTCAAATAACTGCGCCAAATAATAGCGCCAAATAACAGCGCCAAATAACCGCGCCAAATAATAATGCCATATAATAGCACCAAATACTTTTTGTTACAAAATATATAAATAGCACCAATATATTCATAGCGCCAAATAATAGCGCCAAATAATTGCGCCAAATAATTGCGCCAAATAAATGCGCCAAATAATTGCGCCAAATAAGAGCGCCAAATAATTGCGCCAAATAACAGCGCCAAATAATAGTGCTATATAATAGCGCCAAATATTTTTTGGCGCAAAATATATAAATAGCACCAATATATTCATAGCGCCAAATAATAGTGCCAAATAATTGCGCCAAATAATTCTGCCAAATAATTGCGCCAAATAATTGCGCCTGAAAATAGTTTCAAATAATAGCGCCAAATAATTGCGCCAAACAATTGCGCCAAATAATTACGCCAAATAAGTGCGCAAAATAATTTCACCTAATAACAGCGGCACATAATAGCGCCATATAACAGCGCCAAATATTTTTTGGCGCAAAATATATAAATAGCGCCAAATAATTGCGCCAAATATTTACGCCAAATAACCGCTCCAAATAATACCGCCAAATAATACCGCCATATAATAGCGCCAAATATTTTTTGGTGCCAAATATTCATAATAGCGCCAAAAAATAGCGGCATATAATAGCGCTAAATAATTGCGCCTAATAATAGCGCCAAATAATAGCGCCATATAATAGTGCCAAATATTTTCTGGCGCCAAATATTCATAATAGCGCCAAATAATAGCGCCAAAATAATAGCGCCAAATAATAGCGTCAAATTATGGCGCCAATAATCGTGCCAATATTTGGCGCTATTATTTTGCGCCAAATAATAGCATCAAATTATGGCGCCAATAATAACGCCAATATTTAAACATTCAATAATAGCGCCAATAAAAGCGCCAATAACAGCACCAATAATAACGCCAATAATAGTGCCAATATATAGCGCCAATAATAGGGCCAATATATTCATAGCGCCATTTAAAAGCGCCAAACAATAGCGCCATATAATAGAGACAAATATTAGCTCCATATAATAGGGCCATATAATAGGGTCATATAATAGCGCCATATAATAGCACCAAATAATAGCATCATATAATAGCGCCAAATATAATAGCGCCAATATATATCCCCAATAATAGAGTCGACATATTCATAGTGCCATTTAATAATGCCAAATAATAGCGCCATATAATAGCGACAAATATTAGCGCCATATAATAGCGCCAAATATTAGCGCCATATAATAGCGCCAAATAATAGCGCCATATAATAGCGCAAAATATAATAGCGCCAAATAATATTGCCAAATAATAGTGCCAAATAATATCGCCGAATAATAGCACCAAATATTTGGCGCCAAATATTCATAATAGCACCAAATAATAGCACCAAATAATAGTACCAATAATAGCGCCAAATAATAGCGCCAAATAATAGTGCCAATATATATTTCCAATAATAGCACCAATATATAGCGCCAATAATAGCGCCCATAATAGCGCCGATATATTGCGCCAATAATAGTGCCAATATATTCATAGCGCAATTTAATAGCGCCAAACAATAGCGTCATATAATAAAGCCAAATAATAGCGCACATAATAGCGACAAATATTAGCGCCATATAATAGCGCCATATAATAGCGCCATATAATAGTGCCAAATATAATAGCGCCAAATATTAGTGTCAAATAATAGCGCCAAATAATATCGCCAAATAATAGCACCAAATATTTGGCGTAAAATATTCATAATAGAGCCAAATAACAGCGCCAATAATAGCGCCAAATAATAGAGCCAAATATTCATAATAGCGCCAAATATTTGGCGCCATATATTCATAGTAGCGCCAAATATTTTTTGGCGCCGAATATTCATAATAGCGCTAAATAATAACGCCAATAAAAGCGCCAAATAATAGCGCTAATAATAGCGCCAATATTTGGCACCAATAATATTTGGCGCCAATATTTGGCACAAGTATTTGGCTCTATTATTTGAAGCCAAATAATAGCACCAATATTTTAACATTCAATAATAGCGCCAAATATTCATAACAGCGCCAATATTTTAACATTCAATATATTTTCAGTGTTATTTTAACATTCAATATAATAGCGCCAAATATATTTTCAGTGTTATTTTAATATTCATAATAGCGCCAATATTTTAATAGCGCCAATAATAGCGCCAAATAATAGCGCCAAATATTATTTTGCACCAAAAAATAGTGCTAATATTTTAACATTAATTAATAGAGCCAAATATTCATAATAGCGCCAATATATTAATAGTGGAAAATAATTGCGCCTAATAACTGCGCCAAATAATAGCGCCAAATAAAAGCGCCATATAATAGCGCCGAATACTTTTAGGCGCCAAATATTTATAAGAGCGCCAAAAAATAGCACCATATAATAGCGCCAATTAATAGCGCCAATAACAACGCCAATATATTCATAGTGCCAAATAATTGCGCCAATATATTCATAATAGCGCCAATATATAATAGCTCCAAATAATAGCACCAAAATATTCATAATAGTGTCAATAATAGCGCCAATAATAGTGCCAATAATAGCGCCATTTATTCATAATAGCGCCAATATATTTATAGCGCAAAATAATTGCGCCTAATAATAGCGCCAAATAATAGCACCAAATAATTGCGCCAAACAAGTGCGCCAAATAATTGCGTCAAATAATTGCGGCAATATATTACGGCAATATATTACGCCAAATAATTGCGCCAAATTATTACGCCTATTAATAGCGCCAAATAATAGCGCCATATAATAGCGCCAAATATTTTTTGGCGCCAAATATTCATAATGGTGCCAAATAATGGCACCAAATAATAGAGCCAATAATAGCGTCAAATTATGGCGCCAATAATCACGCCAATATTTGGCACCAATCTTTGGCGCCAAATAATAGCGCCAATATTTAAACATTCAATAATAGCGCCAATAAAAGCGCCAATAACAGCACTAATAATATCACCAATATATTCATAACACCATATAATTGCGCCAAATAATAATTCCAAATAATCACGCCAATATATAGCGCCAATATATTCATAGCGCCATTTAATAGGGTCAAATAATAGCACCATATAATAGCGCCAAATATTAATGCCATATAATAGCGCCGTATAATAGCCCCAAATAATAGCGCCATATAATAGCGCGAAATATAATAGCGCCAAATAATAGCGCCAAATAATAGCGCTAAATAATATCGCCAAATAATAGCACCAAATATTTGGCGCCAAATATTCATAATAGCGCCAAATAATAGGGCCAATAATAGCGCCAAATATTTGGCGCCAAATATTCATAATAACGCCAAATAATAGCGCGAATATTTTAACATTCAATAATAGCACCAAATATTCATAATTGCGCCAATATTTTAACATTCAATATATTTTCATTATTTTTTTAACATTCTATATAATATAGCCAAATATATTTTCAGTGTTATTTTAATATTCATAATAGCGCCAATATTTTAATAGTGCCAATATTTTAATAGCGCCAAATATTATTTGGCGCCAAATAATAGCGCAAAATAATAGCGCCAGCAAATTGCGCCAATATTTTAACCTTCATTAATAGTGCCAAATATTCATAATAGCGCCAATATATTAATAGCGGCAAATAATTGCACCTAATAATAGCGCCAAATAATAGCGCAAAATAATTGCGCCAAATATTTTTTGGCGCCAAATATTCATAATAGCGCCAAAAAATAGCGTCATATAATAGCGCCAATCATAGCACCAATAATAGCGCTAATATATTCATAGCGCCAATATATTCATAATAGCGCCAATATATTATAGCACCAAATAATAGTGTCAGTATATTCATAATATTGCCAATAATAGCGCCAATAATAGCGCCAATATATTCATAGCGCCATTAATTCATAATAGTGCCAATATATTTATAGCACCAAATAATTGCGCCTAATAATAGGGCCAAATAATTGCGCCAAATAATTACTCCAAATAATAGTCCCAATATTTTAACATTCATTAATAGCACCAAATATTCATAATAGCGCCAATATATTAATAGCACCAAATAAGTGCGCCTAATAATTGCGCCAAACAATAGCGCCAAATAAGTGCGCCAAATATTTGAGCCAAATAACTGCGCCAAATAATAGCGCCAAAAAATAGTACCATATAAAAGCGCCAAATATTTTTTTGGCGCCAAATATTCATAATAGTGCCAAATAATTGCGTCAAATTATACCGCCAATAATAGCACCAATATATTCAGATTGCCTAATAATAGCGTCAATATATTCATAATAGAGCCAATATATAATAGTGCCAAATAATACCACCAATATATTTATAATAGTGCCAATAATAGCGCCAAATATTCCTAATAGCGTCAAATAATAGCGCCAAATTATAGCGCCAATAAAAGTGCCAAATAATAGCGCCAATAATAGCTCCAATATTTGGCGCTATTATTTGGCACCAAATAATAGCGCCAATATTTTAACATTCAATAATAGCGCCAAATATTCATAATAGCGCCAATATTTTAACATTCAATAAATTTTCAGTGTTATTTTAACATTCAATATAATAGCGCCAAATATATTTTCAGTGTTATTTTAATATTCATAATAGCACCAATATTTTAATAGCACCAATAATAGCGCCAAATATAATTTGGCGCCAAATAATAGTTCCAAATAATAGCGCCAAAAAATAGCGCCAATATTTTAACTTTCATTAATAGCGCCAAATATTCATAATAGCGCCAATATATTAATAGCGGCATATAATCGCGCCTAATAATTGCGCCAAATAAGAGCGTCGAATAAGTACGACAAATAACTGCGCCAAATAACTGCGCCAAATGACTGCGCCAATTAATAGCGCCAAATAATAGCGCCATATAATAGCGCCAAATATTTTTTGGGGCCAAATATTCATAATAGCGCCAAAAAATAGCCCCAAAAAATAGCGCCAAAAAATAGTGCCTAATAATAGCACCAATAATAGCGCCAAATAATAGCGCCACTAATAGCACCAATATATTCATAGTGTCAAATAATAGCGCCAATATATTTATAATGGAGCCAAATATAACAGCGCCAAATAATAGCGCCAGTATATTTATTATAGTTCCAATATTAGTGCCAATATATTCATAGCGCCATTTTTTCATAATAGCGCTAATATATTTATAGCGCCAAATAATTGTGCCTAATAATAGCGCCAAATAATAGCGCGAAATAATTGCATCAAATAATTGCGCCAAATAATAGCATCAATATTTTAACATTCATTAATAGCGCCAATATATTAATAGCGCCAAATAATTGCACCTAATAATAGCGTCAAATAATTGAGCCTAATAATAGCGCCAAATAATAGTGCCAAATAGTTGCGCCAAATATTTGGGCCAAATAACTACGCCACATAATAGCGCCAAATAATACCGCCAAATAATAGTGCCATATAATGGCGCCAAATATTTTTTGGCGTCAAATATTCATAATAGCGCGAAAAAATAGCGTCAAATTATAGCGTCAATAATAGCGCCAATATATTGACAGCGCCAATATATTTATAATAGTGCCAATATATAATAGCGCCAATATATTCATAATAGTGCCAATAATAGCACCAATAATAGCGCCAATATATTCAATTCTCCATTTATTCATAATAGCACAAATATATTTATAGCACAAAATAATAGCGACAAATAATTGCACCAAATAATTGCACCAAATAATAGTGCCAATATATTCATAATGTTGCCAATAATATATCCAATAATAGTGCCAATATATTCATAGCGCCATTTATTCATAATTGTGCCCATATATTTATAGCAAAATAATAAAGCCTAATAATAGCGCCAAATAATGGTGCCATATAATGGCGCCAAATATTTTTTGGCGCTAAATATTCATAATAGCGCCAATAATAGCACCAAATAATAGCGTCAATATATTCATAGCGCAAAATAATAGCGCCAATATATAATAGTGCCAAATAATAGCGCCATATAATAGCACCAAATTTTTTTTGGCGCAAAATATTTAAATAGAGCCAATATATTGTGCCAAATAATTGCATCAAATAATTGCGCCAAATAATTGCGCCAAAAAATAGCGCAAATATATTTATAGCGGCAAATAATAGCGCTAATATATAATAGCGCTAATATATTCATAATAGTGCCAATAATAGCGCCAATATATTCATAACTCCATTAATTCATAATAGCGCAAAAATAGCGCAAAATAATAGTGTCAAATAATTGCACCAAATAATTGCGCCAAATAATTGCGCCTAATAACAGCGCTATGTAATAGCGTCAAATATTTTTTGGCGCAAAATATATAAATAGCGCCAAATAATTGCTCCTAATAATAGCGCCAAATAATAGCATCATATAATAGCGCCAAATAATAGCATCATATAATAGCGCCAAATATTTTTTGGCGCCAAATATTCATAATAGCGCAAAAAAATAACACAAAAAATAGCGCCATATAATAAGGCCAAAAAATAACACAAAAAATAGCGCCATATAATAGTGCCAATCATAGCGCCAAATAATAGCGCCAATAATAGCACCAATATATTCATCAAGCCAAATAATAGCACAAATATATTCATAATAGCGGCAATATATTATAGCGCCAAATAATTGCACCTAATAATTGTGCCAAATTATAGTGCCAATATTTTAATATTAATTAATAGCGCCAAATATTCATAATGGCTCCAATATATTAATAGCGCCAAATAAGTGCGCCTAATAATAGCACCAAATAATAGTGCAAAATAAGTGCGCCAAATATTTGAGCCAAATAACTGCGCCAAATAATAGCACCACATAACAGCGCCAAATATTTTTTGGCGCCAAATATTCATAATAGCTTCAAAAAATAGCACCAGAAAATAGCACAAAAAAATAGCGCCAATAATAGTGCCAAATAATAGCGCCAATAATAGCGCCAATATATTCATAGCGCCAAATAATAGCGTCAATATATTCATAATAGCGCCAATATATAATAGCACCAAATAATAGCGCCAATATATTCATAATAATGCCAATAATAGAGCCAATATATTCATAGCACCATTTATTCATAATAGCGCCAATATATTTATAGCGCAAAATAATTGTGCCTAATAATAGCGCCAAATAATAACGCCAAATAATTGCGCCAAATAATTGTGTCAAATAATAGCGCCAATATTTTAACATTCATTAATAGCACCAAATATTCATAATAGCACCGATATATTAATAGCGCCAAATAATTGCGCCTAATAATAACGCCAAATAATTGTGCCAAATAATTGTGCCAACTGTTTGCGCCAAATAACTGCGTCAAATAATATCGTCAAATAATACCGCCAAATAATAGTGCCATATAATGGCAAAAAATATTTTTTGGCGCCAAATATTCATAATAGCGCCAAAAAATAGCGCCAAATAATAGCGCCAATATATTCATAGCGCCAAATAATAGCGCTAATATATTCATAATAGCGCCAATATATAATAGCGCCAATATATTCATAATAGTGCCAATAATAGTGCCAATAATAGCGCCAATATATTCGTAGCTCCATTTATTCATAACAGCGCCAATATATTTATGGCACAAAATAATAGCGCCAAATAATAGCTCCAAATAATAGCACCAAATAATTGCGCAAAATAATTGCGCCTAATAACAGTGCCAAATAATAGCGCCATGAAATAGCGCCAAATATTTTTTGGTACAAAATATATAAATAGCACCAATATATTGCACCAAATAATTGCGCCAAATAATTGCACTAAATAATTGCGCCAAATAATTGTGCCTAATAATAACGCCAAATAATAGCGCCATCTAATAGCGCCAAATATTTTTTAGCACCAAATATTCATAATAGTGCCAAATAATAGCGCCTATAAAAGTGGCAAATTATGACGCCAATAATCACGCCAATATTTGGTGCCAATACTTGGCGCTATTATTTTGCGCCAAATAATAGCTCCAATATTTAAGCATTCAATAATAGCGCCAATAAAAGCGCCAATAACAGCACCAATAATAGCGCCAATAATAGCGCCATTATATGGCGCCAATAATAACACCAATATATTAATAGCGCCATTTAATAGTGCCAAATAATAGCATCATTTAATTGCGCCAAATATTGGCGCCAAATAATAGCACTATATAATAGCACCAAATAATAGCGCAATATAGTAGAGCCAAATATAATAGCACCAAATAATATCGCCATTATAGCGCCAATAATATCGCCAATATTTTCATAGCGCCATCTAATAGGGCTAAATAATAACGCCATATAATAGCACCAAATATTAGCGCAATATAATAGCGCGATATAATAGCGCCATATAATCGCGCCAAATAATAGCGCCATATAATAACGCCAAATAATAGCGCCAAATAATAGCGCCAAATAATTTCGCCAAATAATAGCACCAAATATTTGGTGCCAAATATTCATAATTGCGCCAAATAATAGCGCCAAATAATAGCACCAATAATGGCGCCAAATAATAGAGCCAAATATTTGGCTCCATATAATCATAGTAGCACCAAATATTTTTTGGCGCCAAATATTCATAATAGTGCTAAATAATAGCGCCAAATTATAGCACCAATATTTTAACATTCAATAATAGCGCTAAATATTCATAATAGCGCCAATATTTTATCATTCAATAATAGCGCTAAATATTCATAATAGCGCCAAATATATTTTCAGTGTTATTTTAATATTCATAATAGCGCCAATATTTTAATAGCGCCAATATTTTAATAGCACCAATAATAGTGCCAAATAATAGCGCCAAATATTATTTGACACCAAATAATAGCGCCAAAAAATAGCGCCAATATTTTAACATTCATTAATAACCCCAAATATTCATAATAGCTCCAATATATTAATAGCGGCAAATAATTTCGCCTAATAGTAGCGCCAAATAATATCTCCAAATAATTGCGCCAAATAACTACACCAAATAATAGCGCACTATAATAGCGCCAAATATTCATAATAGGGCCAAAAATAGCGGCAAGAAATAGCGCCATATAATAGCGCCAAATATTTTTTGGCACCAAATATTCATAATAGCGTCAAATAATAGCACCAATAATAGTGTCAAATTATGGCAGCAATAATCGCGCCAATACTTAGCGCTATTATTTTGCACCAAATAATACCGCCAATATTTAAATATTCAATAATAGCGCCAATAAAATTGCCAATAACAGCACCAATAATAGCGTCGTTATATCGCGCCAATAATAGCGCCAATATATTCATAGCGCCATTTAATAGCGCCAAATAATAGCGCCATATAATAGCGCCAAATATTGGTGCCATATAATAGCCCCTTATAATAGCGCCAAATAATAGCGCCATATAGTAGCGCCAAATATAATAGCATCAAATAATAGCATCAATATATAGCGCCAATAATATCGCTAATATATTCATAGCACCATTTAATAGGGTCAAATAATAGCGTCATTTAATAGCGTCAAATATTAGCACCATATAATAGCCCGATATAATAGCGCCATATAATAGCATCAAATAATAGCGCCATATAATAGCGCCAAATATAATAGCGCCAAATAATAGATCCAAATAATTTCACAAAATAATAGCGCCAAATAATAGTGCTAATAATGGTGCCAAATAATAGAGCCATATAGTCATAGTAGCGCCAAATATTTTTTGGCACCAAATATTCATAATAGCGCCAAATTATAGAGCCAATAAAAGCGCCAAATAAGGGCGCCAATATTTTAACAATCAATAATAGCACCAAATATTCAAAATAGCGCCAATATTTTAACATTTAATATACTTTCAGTGTTATTTTAACATTCAATATAATAGCGCCAAATATATTTTCGGTGTTATTTTAATATTCATAATAGCGCCAACATATTAATAGCTCCAATATTTTAATAGCGCCAACAATAACGGCAAATAATAGCGTCAACTGTTATTTGGCGCCAAATAATAGCGCTAAATAATAGCGCCAAATAATAGCGCCAATATTTTAACATTAATTAATAGCGGCAAATATTCATAATAGCGCTAGTATATTAATAGCGTTAAATAATTGCGCCTAATAATAGCGCCAAATAATTGCGCCAAATAACTGCGCCAAATATCTGCACCAAATAATAGCACCATATAATAGCGCCAAATATTCATAATAGCGCCAAAAAAATAGCGCAAAAAAATAGCGCCAAAAAATTGCGCCATATAATAGCGTCAATAATAGCGCCAATAATAGCGCCAATATATTCATATCGCCAAATAATAGTGCCAATATATTCATAATAACGCCAATATATAATAGCACCAAATAATGGCCCCAGTATATTCATAATAGTGCCAATAAAATTGCCAATAACAGCACCAGTAATAGTGCCATTATATCGTGCCGATAATAGCGTCAATATATTCATAGCACCATTTAATAGCGTCAAATAATAGCGCCATATAATAGCGCCTAATATTGGCGCCATATAATAGCCCCATATAATAGCGCCAAATAATAGCGTCATATAGTAGCGCTAAATATAATAGCGCCAAATAATAGCACCAATATATAGCGCCAATAATATCGCCAATATATACATAGAGCCATTTAATAGGTCCAAATAATAGCGCCATTTAATAACGTCAAATATTAGCGCCATATAATAGCCCGATATAATAGCACCATATAATAGCACCAAATAATAGCGTCATATAATAGCGCCAAATATAATAGCACCAAATAATAGCGCCAAAAAATAGCGCCAATAATGATGCCAAATAATAGGGCCATATATTCATAGTAGCGCCAAATATTTTTTGGCACCAAATATTCATAATAGCGCCAAATAATAGCGCCAAATTATAGAGCCAATAAAAGTGCCAAATAATAGCGCCAATATTTTAACAATCAACAATAGCACCAAATATTCATAATAGTGCCAATATTGTAACATTTAATATACTTTCAGTGTTATTTTAACATTCAATATAATAGCGCCAAATATATTTTCAGTGTTATTTTAATATTCATAATAGCGCCAACATTTTAATAGCTCTAATATTTTAATAGCACCAACAATATCGTCAAATAATAGCGCCAACGGTTATTTGGTGCCAAATAATAGCGCTAAATAATAGCGTCAAATAATAGCGCCAATATTTTAACATTCATTAATAGCGCCAAATATTCATAACAGCACTAGTTAATAGCGTCAAATAATTGCGCCTAATAATAGCGCCAAATAATTGCGCCAAATAACTGCGCCAAATATCTGCACCAAATAATAGCACCATATAATAGCGCCAAATATTCATAATAGCGCCAAAAAATTGCGCCAAAAAATTGTGCCATATAATAGCGCCAATAATAGCACCAATATATAATAGCGCCAAATAATAGCCCCAGTATATTCATAATAGTGCCAATAATACGCCAATATTTTCATAGCGTCATTTATTCATAATAGCGACAATATATTTATAGCGCCAAATAATAGCCCCAATATTTTAACATTCATTAATATCGCCAAATATTCATAATAGCGTCAATATATTAATAGTGCCAAATAATTGCTCCTAATAATATCGCCAAAAAATAGCGCCATATAACTGCGCCAAATAAGAGCGCCAAATAATAGCGCCAAATAATAGCGTCATATAATAGCGCCAAATATTTTTTGGCACCAAATATTCATAATAACGCCAAAAAATAGTGCCAAAAAATAGCGCCAGTATATTCGTAGAGCCAAATAATAGCGCCAATATATTGATAATAGCGCCAATATATAATTACGCTTAATAATAATAGCAAATAAGAGTGCCAAATAATTGCGCCAAATAACTGTGGCAAATAATAGCGTCATATATTAGCGCCAAATATTTTTTGGCACCAAATATTCATAATAGCGCCCAAAAATAGTGTCAAAAAATAGCGCCAAATAATAGCACCAATAATAGCGCCAAATAATAGCACAAATAATAGCGCCAATATATTTATAGTGTCAAATAATAGTGTCAATATATTCATAATAGCGCCAATTTATAATAGCGCCAACTAATAGCGCCAATATATTCATAATGGTGCCAATAATAGCGCTAATATATTCATAGCGCCATTTATTCATAATAGCGCCTATATATTTATAGTGCAAAATAATTGCGCCTAATAATAGCGCCAAATAATAGCGCCAAATAATTGCGCCAAATAATTGTGCCAAATAATTGCGCAAAATAATTGCGTTTAATAACAGCGCCAAATAATAGCTCCATATAATAGCGCCAAATATATTTTGACACAAAATATATAAATAGCACCAATATATTACGCCAAATAATTGCACCAAATAATTGCACTTAATAATAACACCAAATAATAGCGCCAAATATTCATAATAGCGCCAAAAAAATAGCGCCAAAAAATAGCGCCAATAATAGTACCAATAACAGCACCAATAATAGTGCCAATACTAGCGGCAATATATAGCACCAATAATAGTGCCAATATATTCATAGCGCCATTTAATAGCGCCAAACAATAGCGTCATATAATAACGCCAAATATTAGCACCATATAATAGTGCCATATAATAGCGCCATATAATAGCGCCAAATAATAGCTCCATATAATAGTGCCAAATATAATAGCGCCAAATAATAGCGCCAATATATATCCCCAATAATAGCGCTAATATATTCATAGCGCCATTTAATAGGGGCAAATAATAGCGACATATAATAGCGACAAATATTAGCGCCATATAATAGCACCAAATATTAGCGCTATATAATACCGTCAAATAATAGCACCATATAATAGCGCCAAATATAATAGCGCCAAATAATAGTGCCAAATAATAGCGCCAAATAATATTTCCAAATAATAGTACCAAATATTCGGCCCCAAATATTCATAATAGCACCAAATAATAGCGCCAAATAATAGCGCCAATAATGGTGCCAAATAATAGAGTCAAATATTCATAATAGTGCCAAATATTTGGCGCCATATTTTCATAGTAGCGCCAAATATTCATAATAGCGCGAAATAATAACGCCAAATTATAACGCCAATAAAAGCGCAAAATAATAGTGCCAATAATAGCGCCAATATTTGGTGCCAATATTTGGCACCAATAATATTTGGCGCCAATATTTGACACTATTATTTTGCGCCAAATAATAGCACCAATATTTTAACATTCAATAATAGCGCCAAATATTCATAACAGCGCCAATATTTTAACATTCAATATATTTTCAGTGTTATTTTGACATTCAATATAATAGCGCCAAATATATTTTCAGTGTTATTTTAATATTCATAATAGTGCCAATATTTTAATAGCGCCAATATTTTAATAACGCCAATAATAGTGCCAAATAATAGCGCCAAATATTATTTTTCACCAAATAATAACGCCAAATATTATTTTGCGCCAAAAAATAGTGCTAATATTTTAACATTAATTAATAGCGCCAAATATTCATAATAGCGCCAATATATTAATAGCGGCAAATAATTGCGCCTAATAAATGTGCCAAATAATAGCGCCAAATAATAGCGCCATATATTTTTAGGTGCCAAATATTCATAATAGCGCCAAAAAATAGCACAAAAATAGCACCATATAATAGTGCCAAAAATAGCGCCAAATAATAGTGCCAATAATAGCGCCAATATATTCAAAGCGCCAAATAATTGCGCCAATATATTCATAATACCGCCAATATATAATAACGCCAAATAATAGCACCAATATATTCATAATGGTTCCAATAATAGCGCTAATAATAGCGCCAATATATTCATAGCGCCATTTATTCCTAATAGCACCAATATATTTATAGCGCAAAATAATTGCGCCTAATAATAGCGCCAAATAATAGCGCCAAATAATAGCGTCAAATAAGAGCGCCAAATAATTGCGCTAAATAATTGCGCCAAATAATTGCGCAAAATAATTGCGCCTAATAACAGCGCCAAATAATAGCACCATATAATAACGCCAAATATTTTTTGGCACAAAATATATAAATAACGCCAATATATTGCGCCATATAATTGCGCCAAATTATTGCACCTATTAATAGCGCGAAATAATAGCGCCATATAAAAGCACCAAATATTTTTTGGCGCCAAATATTCATAATAGCGCAAAATAATGGCGCCAAATAATAGCGCCAAATAATAGAGCAAATAATAGCGTCAAATTATGGCGCCAATAATCGCGCCAATATTTGGCCCCAATATTTGTGGCCAAATAATAGCGCCAATATTTAAACATTCAATAATAGAGCAAATAAAAACGACAATAATAGTACCAATGATAGCGCCAATAATATTGCCAATAATAGCGCCAATATATAGCGCCAATAATAGCACCAATATATTCATATTGCCATTTAATGGCACCAAATAATGGCGCCATATAATAGCGTCAAATTTTGGCACCATATAATAGCGCCATATAATTGCGCCAAATAATAGTGCCATATAATAGCGTCAAATAATCACGCCAATATAAGGCGCCAAATATTCATAGCGCCATTTAATAGGGCCTAATAATACCACCATATAATAGGGCCAAATATTAGCACTATATAATAGCGCCGTATAACAGCACCAAATAATAGCGCCATATAATAGCGCCAAATATAACAGCGCCATATAATAGCGCCAAATATAACAGCGCCAAATAGTAGCGCCAAATAATAACGTCAAATAATAGCGCCAATATATTAATAGTGGAAAATAATTGCGCCTAATAACTGCGCCAAATAATAGCGCCAAATAATAACGTCAAATAATAGCGCCATATAAAAGCGCCAAATATTTTTAGGCGCCAAATATTTATAATAGCGCCAAAAAATAGCACCATATAATAGCTCCAATAATAGCGTCAAATAATAGGGCCAATAGTAGCGCCAGATATTCATAATAGAGCCAAATAATAGGGCCAATAGTAGCGCCAAAAAATATCGCCAAATAATAGCACCAAATATTTGGTTCCAAATATTCATAATAGCATCAAATAATAGCGCCAAATATTCATAATATCGCCAAATATTTGGCGCCATATATTAATAGTAGCGCTAAATATTTTTTGGCGCCAAATATCCATAATAGAGCCAAATAATAACGCCAATAAAAACGCCAAATAATAACACCAATATTTGGCGCCAATATTTGGCACCAATAATATTTGGCGCCAATATTTGGCACCAATAATATTTAGCGCCAATATTTGGTGCTATTATTTGGCGCCAAATAATAGCGCCAATATTTTAACATTCAATAATAGCGCCAAATATTCATAATAGCACCAATATTTTAACATTCAATATATTTTCAGTGTTATTTTAACATTTAATTAAATATCGCCAAATATATTTTCAGTGTTATTTTAATGTTCATAATAGTGCCAATATTTTTATAGCGCCAATAATTGCGCCAAATAAGAGCGCCAAATATTATTTGGCGCCAAATAATAGCGCAAAATAATAGCGCCAAAAAATAGCGCCAATATTTTAACCTTCATTAATAGCGCCAAATATTCATAATAGCGCCAATATATTAATGCGGCAAATAATTGCGCCTAATAATAGCGCCAAGTAATAGCGCTAAATAATTGCGACAAATATTTGCGCCAAATATTTTTTGGCGCCAAATATTCATAATAGCGCCAATAATAGCGCCAATATATTCATAGCCCCATTAATTCATAATAGCGCCAATATATTTATAGCGCCAAATAATAGCGCCAATAAAATCGCCATATAATAACGCCAATATTTGGCACCAATAATATTTGGCGCCAATATTTGGCACCAATAATATTTGGCGCCAATATTTGGTGCTATTATTTGCCGCCAAATAATAGCGCCAATATTTTAACATTCAATAATAGCGCCAAATATTCATAATAGTGCCAATATTTTAACATTCAATATATTTTCAGTGTTATTTTAGCATTCAATATAATATAGCCAAATATATTTTCAGTGTTATTTTAATATTCATAATAGCGCCAATATTTTAATAGCGCTAATAATTGCGCCAAATAAGAGTGCCAAATATTATTTGGCGCCAAATAATAGCGCAAAATAATAACGCCATAAAATAGCGCCAATAGTTTAACCTTCATTAATAGCGCCAAATATTCGTAATAGCGCCAATATATTAATAGCGGAAAATAATTGCGCCTAATAATAGCGCCAAGTAATAGCGCTAAATAAGTGCGACAAATATTTGCGCCAAATATTTTTTGGCGTCAAATATTCATAATAGCGACAAAAAATAGCGCAAAAAATAGCGCCAATCATAACGCCAAATTATAGCACCAATAATAGCGCCAATATATTCATAGCGCCAAATAATAGCGCCAATATATTCATAATAGGGCTAATATATTATAAAGCCAAATAATAGCGCCAGTATATTCATAATAGCACCAATAATAGCGCCAATATATTCATAGCACCATTAATTCATAATAGCGCCAATATATTTATAGCGACAAATAATTGCGCCAAATAATAGTGCCAAATAATTGCACCAAATAACTGCTCCAATTAATAATGCCAATATTTTAACATTCATTAATAACGCCAAATATTCATAATAGTGCCATATATTAATAGCGCCATATAAGTGCGCCAAATAATAGCGCCAAATAGTAACGCCAAATAAGTGCGCCAAATATTTGAGCCAAATAACTGTGCCAAATAATAGCGCCAAAAAATAGCACCATATAATAGCGCCAAATATTTTTTGCCGCCAAATAATAGCGCCAACAATAGCGTCAAATTATAGAGCCAATAATAGCACCAATATATTCATAGCGCCAATATATTCATAATAGCGCCAATATATAATAACACCAAATAATAGCGCCAATATATTCATAATAGTGTCAATAATAGCGCCAATAGTAGTGCCAATATATTCATAGCGCCAATTATTTATAATAGAGCCAATATATTTATAGCCCAAAATAATTGCGCCTAATAATAGCGTCAAATAATAGCGCCAAATAATTGCCCCAAATAATTGCGCCAAATAATTGCGCAATATAATTGTGCCTAATAACAACGCCAAATAATAGCGGCATATAATAGCGCCAAATATTTTTTGGCGGAAAATATATAAATTGTGCCAATTTATTGCGCCAAATAATTACGCCAAATAATTACGCCATTTAAAAGCGCCAAATATTTTTTGGCGCCAAATATTCATAATACCTCCAAATAATAGCGCCAAATAATTGCACCAATAATAGCATCAAATTATGGTGCCAATAATCTCGCCAATATTTTGCGCTATTATTTTGCGCCAAATTATAGCGTGAATATTTAAACATTCAATAATCGCGCCATTAAAAGGGCCAATAACAGCACCAATAATAGCGCCAATAATAGCGCCAATATATTCATAGTGCCATTTAATAGCGCCAAATAATTGCACCATATAATATCGCCAAATATTAGCGCCATATAATAGCCCCATATAATAGCGCAAATCGTAGCGTCATATAATAGAGCCAAATATAATAGCGCCGATTAATAGCGCCAATATATCGTGCCAAGAATAGCGCCAATATATTCATAGCGCCATTTAATAGGGCCAAATAATAGCGCCATAAAATAGCGCCAAATATCAGCGCCAAATATTAGCGTCATATAATAGCACTATATGATAGCGCCATATAATAACACCAAATATAATAGTGGCACATAATAGCGTCAGATAATAGCACCAAATAATATCACCAAATAATAGCACCAAATATTTGGCGCCAAATATTCATAATAGCACCAAATAATAGCATCAAATTATAGCGCCAATAATCGCTTCAATACTTGGCGCTGTTATTTTGCGCCAAATAATAGCGCCAATGTTTAAACATTCAATAATAGCGCCAATAAAAGCTCCAATAATAGCACCAATAAGAGCCCCAATAATAGCGCCAATATATAGCGCCAATAATAGTGCCAATATATTCATAGCGCCATTTAATAGCGCCAAACAATGGGACCATATAATAGCGCCAAATATTAGCACCATATAATAGTGCCATATAATAGCGCCATATAATAGCGCCAAATAATAGCTTCATATAATAGCGCCAAATATAATAGCGCCAAATAATAGCGCCAATATATATTCCCAATAATAGCGCCAATATATTCATAGCGCCGTTTAATAGGGACAAATAACAGCGACATATAATAGCGACAAATATTAGCACCATATAATAGCACCAAATATTAACGCCATATAATAGCGCCAAATAATAGCACCATATAATAGCGTCAAATATAATAGCGCCAAATAATAGTGCCAAATAATAGCACCAAATAATATTTCCAAATAATAGCACCAAATATTTGGCCAGAAATATTCATAATAGCACCAAATAATAGCGCCAAATAATAGTGCCAATAATAGTGCCAAATAATAAAGCCAAATATTCATAATAGTGCCAAATATTTGGCGCCATATATTCATAGTAGCACCAAATATTTTTTGGCGCCAAATATTCATAATAGCGCCAAATAATAACGCCAAATTATAATACCAATAAAAGCGCAAAATAATAGTGCCAATAATAGCACCAATATTTGGCGCCAATATTTGGCTCCAATAATATTTGGCGCCACTATTTGGCGCCAATATTTGGCGCTATTATTTGGCGCCAAATAATAGAACCAATATTTTAACATTCAATAATAGCGCCAAATATTCATAACAGCGCCAATATTTTAACATTCAATATATTTTCAGTGTTATTTTAACATTCAATATAATAGCGCCAAATATATTTTCAGTGTTATTTTAATATTCATAATAGTGCAAATATTTTAATAGCGCCAATATTTTAATAGCGCCAATAATAGCGCCAAATATTATTTTGCACCAAATAATAGCGCCAAATATTTTTTTTGCGCCAAATAATAGCACCAATATTTTAACATTCATTAATAACGCCAAATATTCATAATAGCGCCAATATATTAATAGCGGCAAATAATTGCGCCTAATAACTGTGCCAAGTAATAGCGCCAAATAATAGCGCCATATAATATTGCAAAATATTTTTAGGTGCCAAATATTCATAATAGCGCCAAAAAATAGCACCAAAAAATAGCACCATATAATAGCGCCAATAATAGCGCCAAATAATAGCGCCAATAATAGTGCCAATATATTCAAACAGCCAAATAATTGCGCCAATATATTCATAATAGTGCCAATATATAATAGCGCCAAATAATAGCACCAATATATTCATAATAGTGCCAATAATAGCGCTAATAATAGCGCCAATATATTCATAGCGCCATTTATTCCTAATAGCGCCAATATATTTATAGCGCAAAATAATTGCGCCTAATAATAGCGCCAAATAATAGCGCCAAATAAGAGCGCCAAATAATTGCGCCAAATAATTGCGCCAAATAATTGCGCCTAATAACAGCGCCAAATAATAGCGCCATATAATAGCGCCATATAATAGCGCCAAATATATTTTGGCACAAAATATATAAATAGCACCAATATATTGCGCCATATAATTGAGCCAAATTATTGCGCCAAATTATTGCGCCAAATTATTGCGCCTATTAATAGCGCCAAATAATAGCGCCATATAAAAGCCCCAAATATTTTTTGGCGCCAAATATTCATAATAGCGCCAAATAATAGCACCAAATAATAGAGCCAATAATAGCGTCAAATTATGGCGCCAATAATCGTGCCAATATTTGGCCCCAATATTTGAAGCCAAATAATAGCGCCAATATTTAAACATTCAATAATAGAGCCAATAAAAGCGACAATAATAGCATCAATGATAGCGCCAATAATAGCGCCAATATATAGCGCCAATAATAGCGCCAATATATTCAGAGCTTCATTTAATAGCACCAAATAATGGCGCCATATAATAGCGTCAAATATTGGCACCATATAATAGCACCATATAATTGCGCCAAATAATAGCGCCATATAATAGCGCCAAATAATCACGCTAATATATAGCGCCAATATATTCATAGCGTCATTTAATAGGACCAAATAATTGCACCATATAATAGGGACAAATATTAGCGCCATATAATAGCGCCATATAATAGCGCCAAATAATTGCGCCATATAATAGCGTCAAATATAACTGCTCCAAATAGTAGCGCCAAATAAGAGCACTAAATAATATCGCCAAATAATAGTGCCAAATATTTGGCACCAAATTTTCATAATAGTGCCAAATAATAGGGCCAATAATAGCGCCAAATAATATCGCCAAATAAGAGCGCCAAATAAGAGCGCCAAATATTTGGAGCCAAATATTCATAATAGCGCCAAATAATGGCGCCAAATATTCATAATAACGCAAAATATTTGGCGCCATATATTCATAGTAGCACCAAATATTTGTTGGCGCCAAATATCCATAATAGTGCCAAATAATAGCGCCAAATTATAGCACCAATAAAAGCGCCAAATAATAGCTCCAATATTTGGTGCCAATATTTGGCCCCAATAATACTTGGCTTTAATATTTGGTGCAATTATTTGGCGCTAAATAATAGCGTCAATATTTTAACATTCAATAATAGCGCCAAATATTCATAATAGCGCCAATATTTTAACATTCAATATATTTTCAGTGTTATTTTAACATTCAATATAATAGTGCCAAATAATGGCGCCAAATAATAGCGTCAAATAATAGAGCCAATAATTGCATCAAATTATGGCGCTAATAATCGCGCCAATATTTGGCGCCAAATAATAGCGCCAATAATAGCAACAATGATAGCGCCAGTAATAGCACCAATAATAGCGCTAATATATTCATAGCGCCATTTAATAGCACCAAATAATGGCGCTATATAATAGCGCCAAATATTAGCCCCATATAATAGCGCCACATAATTGTGCCAAATAATAACGCAATATAATAGCGCCAAACATTCACGCTAATATATAGTGCCAATATATTCATAGCACGATTTAATAGGGCCAAATAATAGCACTATATAATAGGGCCAAATATTATCGCCATATAATAGTGCCATATAATAACACCAAATAATAGCGCCATATAATAGCGCCGAATATAATAGCGCCAAATAATAATGCCAAATAATAGCGCTAAATAATATCTCCAAATAATAGCACTAAATATTTGGTGCCAGATATTCATAATAGAGCCAAATAATAGGGCCAATAATAGCGCAAAAAAATATTGCCAAATAATAGCACCAAATATTTGGTGCCAAATATTCATAATAGCACCAAATAATAGCGCCAAATATTCATAATAGCGCCAAATATTTGGTGCCATATATTAATAGTAGCGCTAAATATTTTTTGGCGCTAAATATCCATAATAGCACCAAATAATAGCGCCAATAAAAGCTCCAAATAATAGCGCCAATATTTGGCACCAATAATATTTGGCACCAATAATATTTGGCACCAATATTTGGTGCAATTATTTGGCGCCAAATAATAGCGTCAATATTTTAACATTCAATAATAGCGCCAAATATTCATAATAGCGCCAATATTTTAACATTCAATATATTTTCAGTGTTATTTTAACATTTAATATAATATCGCCAAATATATTTTCAATGTTATTTTAATATTCATAATAGCGCCAATATTTTAATAGAGCCAATAATTGCGCCAAATAAGAGCGCCAAATATTTTTTGGCGCCAAATAATAGCACAAAATAATAGCGCCAAAAAATAGCGCCAATATTTTAACCTTCATTAATAGCGCCAAATATTCATAATAGCGCCAATATATAAATAGTGGCAAATAATTGCGCCTAATAATAGCGCCAAGTAATAGCGCTAAATAATTGCGACAAATATTTGCGCCAAATATTTTTTGGCCACAAATATTCATAATAGCGCCAAAAATAGCGCAAAAAATAGCGTCATATAATAGCGCCAATCATAGCGCCAAATAATAGCACCAATAATAGTGCCAATATATTCATAGCGCCAAATAATAGCACCAATATATTCATAATAGCGCTAATATATTATAGCGCCAAATAATAGTGCCAGTATATTCATAACAGTGCCAATAATAGCTCCAATAATAGAATCAATATATTCATAGCGCCATTAACTCATAATAGCGCCAATATATTTATAGCGCCAAATAATTGCGCCTAATAATAGTGTCAAATAATTGCGCCAAATAATTGCTCCAAATAATAGTGCCAATATTTTAACATTCATTAATAACGCCAAATATTCATAATAGCGCCAATATATTAATAGCGCCAAATAACTGCGCCTAATAATAGCGCCAAATAATAATGCCAAATAAGTGCGCCAATATTTTCAGTGTTATTTTAACATTCAATATAATAGTGCCAAATATATATTCAGTGTTCATTTAATATTCATAATAGCACCAATATTTTAATAGCGCCAATATTTTAATAGCGCCAATAATAGCGCCAAATATTATTTTGCACCAAATAATAGCGCCAAATATTATTTTGCACCAAAAAATAGTGCAAATATTTTAACATTAATTAACAGCGCCAAATATTCAAAATATCGCCAATATATTAATAGCGGCAAATAATTGCGCCTAATAACTGCGCCAAATAATAGCGCCAAATAATAGCGCCATATAATAACACCAAATATTTTTAGGTGTCAAATATTCTTAATAGCGCCAAAAAATAGTGCAAAAAAAGCACCATATAATAGCGCCAATAATAGCGCCAAATAATAGCGCCAATAATAGTGCCAATATATTCAAAGCGCCAAATAATTGCGCCAATATATTCATAATAGCACCAATATATAATAGAGCCAAATAATAGCAACAATATATTCATAATAGTGCCAATAATAGTGCCAATAATAGCGCCAATATATTCATAGCGCCATTTATTCCTAATAGCGCCAATATATTTATAGCGCAAAATAATTGCGCCTAATAATAGCGCCAAATAATAGCGCCAAATAATTGCGCCAAATAATTGTGCCAAATAATTGCGCCAAATAATTGCGCAAAATAATTGCGCCAATATATTCATAATAGCGCCAATAAATAATAGCGCCAAAAAATAGTGCCCGTATATTCATAATAGTGCCAATATATTCATAGCGCCATTTATTCAAAATAGCACCAATATATTTATAGCGCCAAATAATTGCGCCCAATAATAGCGTCAAATAATTGCGCCAAATAATTGCGCCAAATAATTGTGCCAAATAATAGCGCCAATATTTTAACATTCATTAATAGCGCCAAATATTCATAATAGTGTCAATATATTAATAGCGTCAATATATTAATAGTGGCAAATAATAGCGCCAAATAATAGCGCCAAATAATAGCGCCAAATAATAGCGCCAAATAATTGCGCGAAATATTTGCGCCAAATAACTGCGCCAAATAATAGCGTCAAATAATAGCGCCAAATAATAGTGTCATATAATGGCGCCAAATATTTGTTGGCACCAAATATTCATAACAGCGCCAAAAATATCTCCAAAAAATAGCACCAAATAATAGCACCAATAATGGCGCCAATATATTCATAATAGCGCCAATATATAATAGCGCCAAATAATAGCGCCTATATATTCATAATAGTGCCAATAATAGCGCCAACAATAGCGTCAATATATTTATCGCTCCATTTATTCATAATAGCGCAAATATATTTATAGCGCCAAATAATAGCGCCAAATAATAGCGCCAAATAAGAGCGCCAAATAAGAGCGCCAAATAATTGCGCCAAATAATTGAATCAAATAATTGCGCCAAATAATTATGCCTAATAACAGCGCCAAATAATAGCGTCATATAATCGCGCCAAATATTTTTTGGCGCAAAATATATAAATAGCGCAAATATATTGCGCCAGATAGTTGCGCCAAATAATTGCGCCAAATAATTGCGCCAAATATTCATAATAGCGCCAAATAATAGAGCCAAATAATAGCGCCAATAATAGCGTCAAATTATGGAGCCAATAATCGCGCCGATATTTGGCGCTATTATTTTGCGCCAAATAATAGCGCCAAAAAATAGCACCACGTAATAGTGCCAAATATTCATAATACCGCCAATTAATAGTGCCAAATAATAGCGCCAAATAATAGCGCCAATAATAGCGTCAAATTATGGTGCTAAAAATAGCCCCAATATATTCATATTGCCAAATAATAGCGCCAATATATTCATAATAACACCAATATATTCATAGTGCCATTTATTCATAATAGCGCCAATATATTTATAGCGCAAAATAATTACGCCTAATAATAGCGTCCAAAAATAGCGCCAAATAATTGCGCCAAATAATTGCACCAAAAAATTGCACAAAATAATTACGCCTAATAACCGTGCCAAATAATAGCGGCATATAATAGCGCCAAATATTTTTTGGCGGAAAATATATAAATAGGGCCAATTTATTACGCCAAATAATTGCGCCAAATACTTGCGCCTAATAATAGAGCCAAATAATAGTGTCATATAAAAGGGCCAAATATTTTTGGGCACCTAATACTTATAATAGCGCCAAATAATAGCACCAATAATAGCATCAAATTATGGCGCCAATAATCGCGCCAATATTTTGCGCCAAATTATAGCGCCAATATTTAAACATTCAATAATCGCGCCAATAAAAGCGCCAATAACAGCACCAATAATAGCACCAATAATAGCGCCAATATATTCATAGCGCCTTTTAATAGCACCAAATAATAGCACCATATAATAGTGTCAAATATTAGCGCCATATAATAGCCCCAATAATAGCACAAATCATAGCGCCATATAATAGCGCCAAATATAATAGCGCCAAATAATAGCGCCAATATATTACGCCAATAATAGCGTCAATATATTCATAGCGTCATTTAATAGGGCCAAATAATAGCGCCATAAAATAGCGCCAAATATTAGCACCATATAATAGCGCTATATAATAGTGCCATATAATAAACCCAAATAATAGCGCCATATAATAGTGCCAAATATAATAGCGGCACATAATAGCGTCAGATAATAGCGCCAAATAATATCACCAAATAACAGCCCCAAATATTTGGCGCCAAATATTCATAATAGCGCCAAATAATAGCGCAAATAATAGCACCAAATAATAGAGCCAAATATTCATAATAGCACCAAATATTTGGCGCCATATATTTATAGTAGCGCCAAATATTTTTTGGCGTGAAATATTCATAATAGCGGCAAATTATAGCACCAAATTATAGTGCCAATAAAAGCGCCAATATTTTAACATTCAATAATAACGCCAAATATTCATAATAACGCCAATATTTTAACATTCAATATATTTTCAGTGTTATTTTAACATGCAATATAATAGCGGCAAATATATTTTCAGTGTTATTTTAATATTCATAATACCGCCAATATTTTAATAGCACCAATATTTTAATAGCCCCCAAGTATGGCGCCAAATATTATTTGACGCTAAATAATAACGCCAATATTTTAAAATTCATTAATAGCGCCAAATATTAATAATAGTGGCAATATATTAATAGCGGCATATAAATGCGCCTCATAATAGCACCAAATAATAGGGCCAAATAATAGCGCCAAATAATAGCGCCATATAATAGCGCAATATAATAGCGCCATATAATAGCGCCAAATATTTTTTGGTGCCAAATATTCATAATAGCGCCAAAAAATTGCGCAAAAAAATAGCGCCAAAAAATAGCGCCAATAATAGCGCCAAATAATAGCATCAATATATTCATAGCGCCAATATATTCATAATAGCGCCAATAAATAATAGCGCCAAAAAATAGCGCCAGTATATTCATAATAGTGCCAATATTAGTGCCAATATATTCATAGCGCCATTTTTTTTCATAATAGCGCCAATATATTTATAGCGCCAAATAATTACGCCTAATAATAGCTCCAAATAATTGCGCAAAATAATTATGCCTAATAATAGCTCCAAATAATTGCGCAAAATAATTACGCCTAATAATAGCTCCAAATAATTACGCCTAATAATAGCTCCCAATATATTTATAGCGCCAAATAAGTGCGCCTAATAATAGCACCAAATAATAGCGCCAAATAATAGTGTCATATAATGGGGCAAAATATTTGTTGGCACCAAATATTCATAATAGCGCCAAAAAATATCGCCAAAAAATAGCACCAAATAATAGCACCAATAATGGCGCCAATATATTAATAATAGTGCCAATATATAATACGCCAAATAATAGCTCCTATATATTCATAATAGTGCCAATAATGGCCCCAATAATAGCGTCAACGTATTCATAACTCCATTTATTCATAATAGCGCAAATATATTTATAGCGCAAAATAATAGCGCCAAATAATAGCGCCAAATAAGAGCGCCAAATAATTGTGCCAAATAATTGAGCCAAATAATTGCGCCTAATTACGGCGCCAAATAATAGCGCCATATAATCACGCCAAATATTTTTTGGCTTAAAATATAAAAATAGCGCCAATATATTGCGCCAAATAATAGCGCCAAATAATAGTGGCATATAATAGCGCCAAATGTTTTTTGGCTCCAAATATTCATAATAGCGCCAAATAAAAGCGCCAATAATAGCGTCAAATTATGGCGCCAATAATCGCGCAAATATTTGGCGCCAATATTTGTCGCTATTATTTTGCGCAAATAATAGCGCCAATATTTAAAAATTCAATAATAGCACCAATAAAAGCACCAATAACAGCACCAATAATAGTGCCAATAATAGCGCCAATAACAGTGCCAATATATTGTTAGCGCCAATAATAGTGCCAATATATTGTTAGCGCCAAATAATAGTGCCATATAATAGTGCAAAATTTTGGCGCCATATAATAGCGCCATATAATAGGGCCATATAATAGGGCCAAATAATAGCGCCATATAGTAGCGCCAAATATAATAGCGCCAAATACTAGCACCAATATATAGCGCCAATAATATCGCCAATATATTCATAACCTCATTTTGTAGGGTCAAATAATAGAGCCATATAATAGCGCCAAATATTTGCGCCATATAATAGCACGATATAATAGCACCATATAATAGCGCCAAATAATAGCACCATATATTAGCGCCAATATTAAAGCGCCAAATAATAGCTCCAAATAATAGCGCCAAATAATTTCCCTAAAATAATAGCACTAATATTGGGAGCCAAATATTCATAACAGCGCCAAATAATAGCGCCAATAATGGCACCAAATAATAGAGCCAAATAATCATAATAGCGCCAAATATTTGGCGCCATATATTCATAGTAGCGCCAAATATTTTTTGGCGCCAAATATTCATAATAGTGCCAAATTATAGCGCCAATAATAGCACCGATATTTGGCGCCAATAATATTTGGCGCCAATATTTGGCGCCAATAATATTTGGCGCCAATATTTTAACATTCAATAATAGTGCCAAATATTCATAATAGTGCCAATATTTTGACATTTAATATATTTTCAGTGTTATTTTGACATTCAATATAATACCACCAAATATACCTTCAGTGTTATTTTAATATTCATAATTGCGCCAATATTCATAATAGCACTAATATATTAATAGCGTCAAATAATTGCGCCAAATAATAGCGTCAAATAATAGCGCTGTATAATAGCGTCAAATATTTTTTTGCGCGAAATATTCATAATAGAGCCAAAAATAGCACCAACAAATAGTGTCATATAATAGCTTCAATAATAGTGCCCAATAATAGCGCCAATATATTCATAATAGCGCCAATATATAATAGCGCCAATATATAATAGCGCCAAATTATATCCCCAGTATATTCATAATAGTGCCAATAATAGCGCCTAATAATTGCTTCTAATAATTGCGCCAAATAATAGCGCCAATATTTTAACATTCATTAATATCGCCAAATATTCATAATAGCGCCAATATATTAATAGCCCCAACTAATTGCGCATAATAATAGCGCCAAAAAATAGCACCAAATAACTGCGCCAAATAATAGTGCCAATTAATAGCGTCATATAATAGCGCCCAATATTTTTTGGCGCCAAATATTCATAATAATGCCAAAAAATAGCGCAAAAAAATAGCGCCAAAAAATAGCGCCAAATAATAGCACCAATAATAGCTCCAATATATTCGTAGCGCCCAATAATAGCGCTAATATATTCATAATAGCGCCAATATATAATTGTGCCAAATAATAGCGCCAAATAATAGCGCCAAATAATTGCGCCAAATATTTGCGCCAAATAACTGCACCAAATAATAGAGTCATATAATAGCGCCAAATATTTTCTGGCGCCAAATATTCATAATAGCGCCAAAAAATTGTGCCAAAAAATAGCGACAAATAATAGCAACAATAATAGAGCCAAATAATAACGTCAATAATATCGCCAATATATTCATAGCAACAAATAATAGCGCCAATATATTCATAATAGTGCCAATTTATAATAGTGCCAAATAATAGCGCCAATATATTCATAATAGTGCCAATAATAGCGCCAATATATTCATAGCGCAAAATAATTGCGCCTAATAATAGCGTCAAATAATAGCGCCAAATAAATGCGCCAAATAATTGTGACAAATAATTGCGCAAATAATTGCGCAAAATAATTGCACCTAATAACAGCGCCAAATAATAGCTCCATATAATAGCGCCAAATATTTTTTGGGGCAAAACATATAAATAACACCAATATATTGCGCCAAATAATTGCACCAAATAATTGCGCCTAATAATAGCGCCAAATATTTTTTGGCGCCAAATATTCATAATAGCGCCATATAATAGCGCCAATAATATCGTCAAATTATGGCAACAATAATCGCGCCAATATTTGGTGCCAATATTTTGCACCAAATAATAGCGCCAATATTTAAATAATCAATAATCGTGCCCATAAAAGCGCCAATAACAGCACAAATAATAACGCAAATAATGGCGCCAATATATAGCGCCAATATAATCATAGCGTCATTTAAGAGCGCCAAATAATAGCGCCATATAATAGCGCCAAATATTAGCGCCATATAATAGCGCCATATAATAGCGCCAAATAATAGCGCCATATAATAGCGCCAAATATTAGGGCAATATAATAGCGCCATATAATAGAGCCAAATAATAGCGCCAAATATAATAGTGCCCAATAATAGCGCCAAATAATAGCGCCAAATAATATCGCGAAATAATAGTGCCAAATATTTGGTGCCAAATATTCATAATAGCGCTAAATAATAGTGCCAATAATAGCGCCAACTAATAGAGCCAAATATTCATAATAGCACCAATTAAGAGGCGCCATATATTCATAGTAGTGCCATATATTTTTTGGCACCAAATATTCCTAATAGCGCCAAATAATACTGCAAAATTATAGCTCTAATAAAAGCACCAAATAATAGCGCCAATAATAGGGTCAATATTTGGCGCTATTATTTGGCACCAAATAATTGCGCCAATATTTTAACATTCAATATATTTTAAGTGTTATTTTAACATTCAATATAATAGCACCAAATATATTTTCAGTGTTATTTGAATATTCATAATAGCGCCAATATTTTAATAGCACCAATATTTTAATAGCGCCAATAATAGCGTCAAAGAATGGCGCCAAATATTATTTGGCGCCAAATAATAGCGCCAATATTTTAACATTCATTAATAGCGCCAAATATTCAAAATAGTTCCAATATATTAATAGCGGCATATAATTGTGCCTAATAATAGCGCCAAATAATAGCGCCAAATAATTCCGCCAAATATTTGTGCCAAATAACTGCGCCAAAAAATAGTGTCAAATAACAGCGCCAAATAATATCGCCATATAATAGCGCCAAATATTCAAAATAGTTCCAATATATTAATAGCGGCATATAATTGTGCCTAATAATAGCGCCAAATAATAGCGCCAAATAATTCCGCCAAATATTTGTGCCAAATAACTGCGCCAAAAAATAGTGTCAAATAACAGCGCCAAATAATATCGCCATATAATAGCGCCAAATATTTTTTGGCGCAAATTATATAAATAGCGCCAATATATTCATAGCGCCAAATAATAGCGCTAAATAATTGCGCCAAATAATTGGGCCAAATAATTGGGTCAAATAATTGCGCCAAATAATTGGGCCAAATAAGAGCACCAAATAATTGCGCCAAATAATAGCGCCATATAATAGCGCCAAGTATTTTTTAGCGCAAAATATATAAATAGCACCAATATATTCCTAGTGCTAAATAATAGGGCCAAATAATTGCGCCAAATAATTGCGCCTAGAAATAGCGCCAAATAATAGCGCCAAATATTTGCGCCAAATATTTGCGCCAGATAATTGCGCCAAATAAGTGCGCAAAATAATTTCGCCTAATAACAGCGGCAAATAATAGCGCCATATAATAGTGCTAAATATTTTTTGGTGCAAAATATATAAATAGCGCCAAATAATTGCGCCAAATATTTATGCCAAATAACTGCGCCAAATAATAGTGTCAAATAATACCGCCAAATAATACCGCCATATAATAGCGCCAAATATTTTTTGGTGCCAAATATTCATAATAGCACCAAAAAATAGCGCCATATAAGAGCGCCAAATTATTGCACCAAATAATAGCATCATATAATAGTGCCAAATATTTTCTTGTGCCAAATATTCATAGTAGCGTCAAATAATAGCGCCAAAATAATAGCGCCAAATAATAGCGCCAATAATAGCGTCAAATTTTGGCGCCAATAATTGCCCCAATATTTTGCGCTATTATTTTGCGCCAAATAAGAGCATCAAATTATGGCTCCAATAATTGCACCAATATTCATAATAGCGCTAATATATTACTAGCGGCAAATAATTGCGCCTAATAATTGCGCCCAATAATAGCGCCAAATAATTGCGCCAAATAACTGCATCAAATATCTGCACCAAAAAATAGAGCCAAATAATAGCTCCATATAATAGCGCCAAATATTTTTTGGCGCCAAATATTCTTAATAGCGCCAAAAAATAGCGCCAAAAAATAGCGCCATATAATAGCGCCAATAATAGCGCCAATATATTCATAGCGCCAAATAATAGCGCAAATATATTCATAATAGCGCCAATATATAATAGCGCCAAATAATAGCCCCAGTATATTCATAATAGTGCCAATAATAGCACCAATATATCATAGCGCCATTTATTTATAATAGCGGAAATATATTTATAGCGCCAAATAATTGCGCTGAATAATTGTGCCAAATAATAGCGCCAATATTTTAACATTCATTAATATCGCCAAATATTCATAATAGCGCCAATATATTAATAGCACCAAATAATTGCGCCTAATAATAGCGACAAAAAATAGCGCAAAAAAATAGCGTCAAATAATAGTGCCAAATAATAGCGTTATATAATAGCACCAAATATTCATAATAACGCCAAAAAATAGCACCAAAAAATAGCGCAAAAAAATAGGGCCAAATAATAGCGCCAAATAATAGCAGCAATAATAGCGCCAATATATTCGTATCGCCAAATAATAGCACCAATATATTCATAATATCGCCAATATATAATTTCGCCTAATAATAGCGCCAAATAATAGCGCCAAATAATTGCGCCAAATATTTGCGGCAAATAACTGCGCCATATAATAGCGCCAAATATTTTTTGGCACCAAATATTCTTAATAGCGTCAAAAAATAGTTCCAAAAAATTGCTCCAAATAATAGAGCCAATAATAGCACCAATATATTCATAGCACCAAATAATTGCGCCAATATATTCATAATAGTGCCAATTTGTAATAGTTCCAAATAATAGCGCCAATATATTTATAATATTTCCAATAATAACGCCAATATATTCATAGCGCAATTTATTCATAATAGCACCTATATATTTATAGCGCAAAATAATTGCGCCTAATAATAGCGCCAAATAATAGCGCCAAATAATTGTGCCAAATAATTGCGCCAAATAATTAAGCAAAATAATTGCGCCTAATAATAGCGCCAAATAATAGCTCCATATAATAGCATCAAATATTTTTTGGTGCAAAATATATAAATAGCACCAATATATTGCGCCAAATAATTGCACCAAATAACTATGTCTAATAATAGCGCCAAATATTTTTTGGGGCCAAATATTCATAACAGCGCCAAATAATAGCTCCAAATATTTTTTGGCGCCAAATATCCATTATAGCGCAAAATAATAGCACCAAATTATAGCGCCAATAAAAGCGCCAAATAATAGCGCCAATATTTGGCGCCAATATTAGGCCCCAATAATATTTGGCGCCAAAATTTGGCACCAATAATATTTGGCGCCAATATTTTGTGCTATTATTTGGCGCCAATATTATAACATTCAATAATAGCGCTAAATATTCATAACAGCGCCAATATTTAAACATTTAATATATTTTCAGTGTTATTTTAACATTCAATATAATAGCGCCAATATTTTAATAGCGCCAATAATAGCGCCTAATAATAGCGTCAAATAATAGCGCCAAATATTTGCGCCAAATAGTTGCGCCAAATATTTGCGCCAAATAACTGCGCCAAATAATAGCGCCAAATAATAGCACCAAATAATAGTGTCATATAATGGCGCCAAATATTTGTTGGCACCAAATATTCATAATAGTGCCAAAAAATATCTCCAAAAAATACCACCAAATAATAGCGCCAATAATGGCGCCAATATATTCATAATAGCGCCAATATATAATAGCGCCAAATAATAGCGCCTATATATTCATAATAGTGCCAATAATAGCGTCAACAATAGCTCCAATATATTTATAGCTCCATTTATTCATAATAGCACAAATATATTTATAGGGCAAAATAATAGCGCCAAAAAATAGCACCAAATAAGAGCGCAAAATAATTGCGCCATATAATTGCACCAAATAACTGCGCCAAAAAATTATGCCTAATGACAGCGCCAAATAATAGCGCCATATAATCGCACCAAATATTTTTTGGCGCCAAATATATAAATAGCGCCAATATATTGGGCCAAATAATTGCGCCAAATAATAGCGCCATATAATAGCGCCAAATAATAGCCCAAATAATAGCGCCAATAATAGCGTCAAATTATGGCGCCAATAATTGGCGCTATTATTTTGCGCCAAATAATAGCGCCAATATTTAAAAATTAAATAATAGCGCCAATAAAAGTGCCAATAAAAGCACCAATAATAGCGCCTTAATATAGCGCCAATAATAGCGCCAATATATTGTTAGCGCCTTTTAATAGCGCCAAATAATAGCACCATATAATAGCGCCAAATGTTGGCGCCATATAATAGCGCTATATAATAGGGCCATATAATAGGGCCAAATAATAGCGCCATATAGTAGCGCCAAATATAATAGCACCATATAGTAGCGCCAAATATAATAGCGCCAAATACTAGCCCCAATATATAGCGCCAATAATATCGCCAACATATTCATAGACCCATTTAATAGGGCCAAATAATAACGCCATATAATAGCGCCAAATATTTGCGCCATATAATAGCGCGATATAATAGCGCCATAAAATAGTGCCAAATAATAGCACCATATACTAGTGTCAAATATAATAGCACCAAATAATAGCTCCAAATAATAGCGCCAAATAATTTCTCCAAATAATAGCACCAAATATTTGGTGCCAAATATTCATAATAGCGTCAAATAATAGCGCCAATAATGGCGCCAAATAATAGAGCAAAATATTCATAATAGCGCCAAATATTTGGCGCCATATATTCATAGTAGCACCAAATATTTTTTGGAGCCAAATATTCATAATAGCGCCAAATTATATCGCCAAATTATAGCGCCAATAAAAGCGCCAAATAATAGCGCCAATATTTGGCGCCAATATTTTAACATTCAATAATAGCGCCAAATATTCATAATAGTGCCAATATTTTGACTTTCAATATATTTTAAGTGTTATTTTGACATTCAAAATAATAGCGCCAAATAATAGCTCCAAATAACTGCGTAAAATATCTGGGCCAAATAATAGCGCCATATAATAGCGCCAAATATTCATAATAGCGCCAAAAAGTAGCACAAAAAAATAGCGCCATTTAATAGCGCCAATATATTCATAATAGCGCCAATATATAATAGCGCCAAATAATAGCCCCAATATATTCATAATAGTGCCAATAATAGCGCCAAATAATTGCGCCAAATAATAGCGCCAATATTTTAACATTCATTAATATCGCCAAATATTCATAATAGCGCCAATATATTAATAGCATCAAATAATTGCGCCTAATAATAGCGCCAAAAAATAGCACCAAATAATTACACCATATAATAGCGCCAAATAATAGTGCCAAATAATAGCGTCATATAATAGCGCTTAATATTTTTTGGCGCCAAATATTCATAATGATGCCAAAAAATAGCGCAAAAAATAACGCCAAATAATAGCGCCAAATAATAGCGCCAAAAAATAGCACCAATAATAGCACCAATATATTCGCAGTGCCAAATAATAGCACTAATATATTTATAATAACTCTAATATATAATTGCGCCTAATAATAGCACCAAATAATTGCCCCAAATATTTGCGCCAATTAACTGCGCCAAATAATAGAGCCATATAATAGCGCCAAATATTTTTTGGCGCCAAATATTCATAATAGCGACAAAAATTAGTGCAAAAAAATAGCACCAAATAATAGCGCCAATAATAGAGCCAAATAATAGCGCCAATATATTCATAGCACCAAATAATTGCGCCAATATATTCCTAATAGTGCCAATTTATAATAGCGCCAAATAATAGCGCCAATATATTCATAATGGTGCCAATAATAGCGTCAATATATTCATAGCGCCATTTATTCATAATAGCGCCTATATATTTATAGCGCAAAATAATTGCGCCTAATAACAGCGCCAAATAATAGGGCCAATTTTTAAACATTCAATAATCGCGTCAATAAAAGCGCCAATAATAGCACCAAATAATAGAGCCAAATGATAGCGCCAAAAAATAGCACCAATAATAACACCAATATATTCGCAGCGCCAAATAATAGCACTAATATATTCATAATAGCGCCAATATATAATTGCGCCTAATAATAGCGCCAAATATTTGCACCAATTAACTGCGCCAAATAATAGAGCCATATAATAGCCCCAAATATTTTTTAGCGCCAAATATTCATAATAGCGACAAAAAGTAGTGCCAAAAAATAGCGCCAAATAATAGCGCCAATAATAGAGCCAAATTATAGCTCCAATATATTCATAGCACCAAATAATTGCGCCAATATATTCATAATAGTGCCAATTTATAGCGCCAATATATTCATAATGGTGCCAATAATAGCGCCAATATATTCATAGCGCTATTTATTCATAATAGCGCCTATATATTTATAGCGGAAAATAATTGCGCCTAATAACAGCGCCAAATAATAGCACCAAATAAATGCGTCAAATAATTGTGCAAAATAATTGCACCAAATAATTGCGCAAAATAATTGCGCCTAATAACAGTGCCAAATAATAGCTCCATATAATAGCAACAAATATTTTTTGGTGCAAAATATATAAATAGCACCAATATATTGCTCCAAATAATTACACCAAATAATTACGCCTAATAATAGCGCCAAAAAATCATAATAGCGCCAAATAATAGCACCAATAATATCGTCAAATTATGGCAACAATAATCATGCCAATATTTGGCGCCAATATTTTGCGCCAAATAATAGCGCCAATATTTAAACATTCAATAATCGCGCCAATAAAAGCGGCAATAATAGCACCATTAAAAATGCAAATAATGGCGCCAATATATATCACCAATATATTCATAGCGCCATTTAATAGCGCCAAATAATATCACCATATAATAGCTCCAATTATTAGCGCCATATAATAACATCATATAATAGCGTCAAATAATTGCGCCGTATAATAGCGCCAAATATAATAGCGCAAAATAATTGCGCCAATATATAGCGCCAATAATAGCACCATTTAATAGGGCCAAATAGTAGCGCCATATAATAGCGCCAAATATTAGGGCCATATAATAGCGCCATATAATAGCGCCAAATAATAGCGCCAAATATAATAGCACCCAATAATAGCACCAAATAATAGCGCCAAATAATATCGCCAAATAATAGTGCCAAATATTTGGCGCCAAATACTCATAATAGCGCTAAATAATAGCGCCAATAATAGCGCCAAATAATAGAGCCAAATATTCATAATAGCGCCAATTATTTAGCGCCATATAAAAGCACCAAATAATACTGCCAAATTATAGCTCCAATAAAAGCGCCAAATAATAGCGCCAATAATAGTGTCAATATTTGGCGCCAAATAATTGCGCCAATATTTTAACATTCAATAATAGCGCCAAATATTCATAATAGCGCTAATAATTTAACATTCAATATATTTTCAGTGTTATTTTAACATTCAATACAATAGCACCAAATATATTTTCAGTGTTATTTTAATATTCATAATAACGCCAATATTTTAATAACACCAATAGTTTAATAGCACCAATATTTTAATAGCGCCAATAATAGCGCCAAAGAATGGCGCGAAATATTATTTGGCGCCAAATATTAGCGCCAACATTTTAACATTCATTATAGCGCAAAATATTCATAATAGTTCCAATATATTAATAGCGGCATATAATTGCTTCTAATAATAGCACCAAATAATTGCGCCAAATAATTGCGCCAAATAGCTGCGCCAAATTATAGCGCCAAATAACAGCGCCAAATAATAGCGTCATATAATAGCGACAAATATTTTTTGGCGCAAATTATATAAATAGCGCCAATAGATTCATAGCGTCAAATAATTGCGCCAAATAATTGCGCCAGATAATTGCGCCAAATAAGATGACCAAATAATTGCACCAAATAATTGCGCCAAATAATTGCGCCAAATAAGAGGACCAAATAATAGCGCCATATAATAGCGCCAAATATAATAGCGCCAAATAATAGCGCCAATATATATCCCCAATAATAGCGCCAATATATTCATAGAGCCATTTAATAGGGCCAAATAATAGCGCCATATAATAGCAACAAATATTATAGCCATATAATAGCGCCAAATATTAGCACCATATAATAGCGCCAAATAATAGCGCCATATAAAAGCGCCAAATATAATAGCGCCAAATAATAGTGCCAAATAATAGCGCCAAATGATATCGCCAAATAATAGCGCCAAATATTTGGCGCCATATATTCATAGTAGCGCCAAATATTTTTTGGCGCCAAATATTCATAATCGCGCCAAATAATAACTCCAAATTATAACGCCAATAAAAGTGCCAAATAATATTGCCAATAATAGCGCCAATATTTGGCGCCAATATTTGGAACCAATAATATTTGGTGCCAGTATTTGGTGCTATTATTTGGCGCCAAATAATAGCCCCAATATTTTAACATTCAATAATAACGCCAAATATTCATAATAGCGCCAATATTTTAACATTCAATATATTTTCAGTGTTATTTTGACATTCAATATAATAGCGCCAAATATATTTTCAGTGTTATTTTAATATTCATAATAGCGCCAATATTTTAATAGCGCCAATATTTTAATAGCACCAATATTTTAATAGCGCCAATAATAGCGCCAAATAATAGCGCCAAATATTATTTTGCACCAAATAATAGCGCCAAATATTATTTTGCGCTAAAAAATAGTTCTAATATTTTAACATTAATTAATAGCACCAAATATTCATAATAGCACCAATATATTAATACCAGAAAATAATTGCGCCTAATAACTGCGCCCAGTAATAGCGCCAAATAATAGCGCCATATAATAGTGCCAAATATTTTTAGGCGCAAAATATTCATAATAGCGCAAAAAAAATAGCACCAAAAAATAGCACCATATAATAGCTCCAATAATAGCACCAAATAATTGCATCAATAATAGCGCCAATATATTCATAGTGTCAAATAATTGCGCCAATATATTAATAATAGCACCAATATATAATAGCGCCAAATAATAGCACCAATATATTCATAATAGTGCCAATAATAGAGCCAATAATAGCGCCAATATATTCATAGCGCCATTTATTCATAATAGCGTCAATATATTTATAGCGCAAAATAATTGCACCAAATAATAGCGCCAAATAATAGCGGAAAATAATAGCGTCAAATAATAGAGCCAAATAATTGCGCCAAATAATTGCGCAAAATAATTGTGCCTAATAACAGCGCCAAATAATAGCGCCATATAATCGCGCCAAATATTTTTTGCGCAAAATATATAAATAGCGCAAATATATTATGCCAAATAATTGCGCCAAATAATAGCGCCTAATAATAGTGCCAAATAATAGCGTCATATAATAGCGCCAAATTTTTTTTGGCGCCAAATATTCATAATAGCGCCAAATGATGACGTCAAATAATAACGCCAAATAATAGAGCTAATAATAGCGTCAAATAATGGTTCCAATAATCGCGCCAATATTTGGCACCAATATTCAGCGCCATATAATAGCGCCAATATTTAAACATTCAATAATAGCATAAATAAAAGAGCCAATAATAGCACCAATGATAGCGCCAATAATAGCACCAATATATAGCGTCAATTATAGCGCCAATATATTCATAGCGCCATTTAATAGTGCCAAATAATAGCGCCATATAATAGTGCCAAATATTAGCGCCATATAATTGCGCCAATTAATAGCGCCAAATAATCACGCCAATATATAGCGCCAATATATATATAGCGCCATTTAATAGGGCCAATTAATAGCACCATATAATAGCGCCAAATATTGGCGCCATATAATAGCGCCATATAATAGCGCCAAATAATAGCGCCATATAATAGCGCCAAATAATAGCACCAAATAATAGCGCTAAATAATATCACCAAATAATAGCACCAAATATTTGGCGCCAAATATTTATAATAGAGCCAAATAATAGGGGCAATAATAGCGCCAAATTATAGAGCCAAATATTCATAATAGCGCCAAATATTTGGCGCCATATATTCATAGTAGCGCCAAATATTTTTTGGCGCCAAATATTCATAATAGATCCAAACAATAGCGCCAAATTACAGCGCCAAATAATAGCACCAATATTTGGCGCCAATATTTGGCACCAATAATATTTGGCCGCAAAATTTGGCGCCAATATTTGGCGCTATTATTTGGCACCAAATAATAGCGCCAATATTTTGACATTCAATAATAACGCCAAGTATTCATAATAGCACCAATATTTTAACATTCAATATATTTTCAGTGTTATTTTAACATTCAATATAATAGAGCCAAATATATTTTCAGTGTTATTTTAATATTCATAATAGCACCAATATTTTAATAGCGCCAATATTTTAATAGAGCTTATAATAGCGCCAAATAAGAGCGCCAAATATTATTTGGCACCAAATAATATCGCAAAATAATAGAGCCAAAAAATAGCGCCAATATTTTAACCTTCATTAATAGCGCCTAATATTCATAATAGTGCTAATATATTAACAGCGGCAAATAATTGCGCCTAATAATAGAGCCAAATAATAGCGCTATATAATTGCGCCAAATATTTTTTTGCCCCAAATATTCATAATAGCGCCAAAAAATTGCACAAAAAAATAGCGCAAAAAAATAGCGCCAATCATAGTGCCAAATAATAGCACCAATAATAGCGCCAATATATTCATAGCACGCAATAATAGCACCAATATATTTATAATAGCGCCAATATATTATAGCGCCAAATAATAGCGCCAGTATATTCATAATAGTGCCAATTATAGCGCCAATAATAGCGCCATTATTTTCATAGCGCCATTAATTCATAATAGCGCCAATATATTTATAGCGCCAAGTAATTGCGCCTAATAATAGTGCCAAATAATTGTGCCCAAAAATAGTGCAAATATTTTAACATTAGTTAATAGCGCCAAATATTCATAATAGTGCCATTATATTAATAGCGGTAAATAATTGCGCCTAATAACTGCGCCAAATAATAGCGCCATATAATAGCACCAAATATTTTTAGGTGCCAAATATTCATAATAGCGCCAAAAAATAGTGCAAAAAAAAGCACCATATAATAGCACCAATAATAGCGCCAAATAATAGCGCCAATATATTCAAAGCGCCAAATAATTGTGCCAATATATTCATAATAGCGCCAATATATAATAGCGCCAAATAATAGCACCAATATATTCATAATAGTGCCAATAATATTGCCAATAATAGCGCCAATATATTCATAGCGCCATTTATTCCTAATAGCGCCAATATGTTTATAGCGCAAAATAATTACGCCTAATAATAGCGCCAAATAATAGTGCCAAATAATAGCGCCAAATAATTGCGCCAAATAATTGCGCCAAATAATTGCGCCAAATAAGTTGCGCCAATATATTCATAATAGCGCCAATAAATAATAGCGCCAAAAAATAGCGCCAGTATATTCATAATAGTGCCAATATATTCATAGCACCATTTATTCATAATAGCGCCAATATATTTATAGCGCTAAATAATTACGCCCAATAATAGCGCCCAATAATTTTGGCAAATAATTGCGCCAAATAATTGTGGCAAATAATAGCACCAATATTTTAACACTCATTAATAACGCCAAATATTCATAATAGTGCCAATATATTAATAGCGCCAAATAATTGCGGCTAATAATAGCGCCAAATAATAGTGCCAAATAATTGCGCCAAATATTTGCGCCAAATAACTGCGCCAAATAATAGCGGCAAATAATAGCGCCAAATAATAGTGCCATATAATGGCGCCAAATATTTTTTGGCACCAAATATTCATAATAGCGCCAAAAAATATCTCTAAAAAATAGCACCAAATAATAGCGCCAATAATGGCGCCAATATATTCATAATAGCGCCAATATATAATAGCGTATATATATTAATAATAGTGCCAATAATAGCGCCCACAATAGCGACAATATATTCATAGCTCCATTTATTCATAATAGCGCAAATATATTTATAGCGCAAAATAATATCGCCAAATAATAGCGCCAAATAAGAGCGCCAAATAATTGCGCCAAATAAATTCGCCAAAAAATTATGCCTAATAACAACGCCAAATAATAGCGCCATATAATCACTTCAAATATTTTTTGGCGCAAAATATATAAATAGCGCCAATATATTGCGCCAAATAATTGTGCCAAATAATTCCGCCAGATAATAGCGCAATATAATAGCGCCAAATATTTTTTGGCGCCAAATATTCATAATAGCGCCAAATAATAGCGCCAATAATAGCGTCAAATTATGACGCCAATAATCACGCCAATATTTGGCGCCAATATTTGGCGATATTATTTTGCGCCAAATAATAGCACCAATATTTAAAAATTCAATAATAGTGCCAATAAAAGCGCCTATAAAAGCACCAATAAAAGCACCAATAATAGCGCCATAATATAGCGCCAATACTAGCGCCAATATAATGTTAGCGCCTTTTAATAGCGCCAAATAATAGCGCCAGATAATAGCGCCAAATATTGGCGCCATATAATAGCGCCATATAATAGGGCCATATAATAGGGCCAAATAATAGCGCCATATAGTAGCGCCAAATATAATAGCGCCAAATACTAGCACCAATATATAGCGTCAATAATATCGCCAACATATTCACATCCCAATTTAATAGGGCCAAATAATAGCGCCATATAATAGCACCAAATATTTGCGCCATATAATAGCGCGATATAATAGCGCCAAATAATAGCGCTATATACTAGTACCAAATATAATAGCGCCAAATAATAGCTTCAAATAATAGCGCCAAATAATTTCGCCAAATAATAGCACCAAATATTTGGTGCCAAATATTCATAATAGCGTCAAATTATGGCGCCAATAATCGAGCCAATATTTGGCGCCAAATATTCATAATAGCGCCAATAAAAGGGTCATATAATAGGGCCAAATAATAGCACCATATAGTAGGGCCATATAATAGGGCCAAATAATAGCGCCATATAATAGGGCCATATAATAGGGCCAAATAATAGCGTCATATAGTAGCGCCAAATATAATAGCTCCAAATACTAGCACAAATATATAGCGCCAATAATATCGCCAACTTATTCATAGCCCAATTTAATAGGTACAAATAATAGCGCCATATAATAGCGCCAAATATTTGCGTCATATAATAGCGCGATATAATAGCGCCATATAATAGCGCCAAATAATAGCACCATATACTAGTACCAAATATAATAGCGCCAAATAATGGCTCCAAATAATAGCGCCAAATAATTTCGCCAAATAATAGCACCAAATATTTGGTGCCAAATATTCATAATAGCGTCAAATTATGGTGCCAATAATCGCGCCAATATTTGGCGCCAAATATTCATAATAGCACGAAATTATAGCGCCAATAAAAGCGTCAATAAAAGCGCCAATTAATAGTGTCAATAATTGCAGCAATATTTGGCGCCAATATTTTGACATTCAATAATAGCACCATATATTCATAATAGTGCAAATATTTTGACATTAAATATATTTTCAGTGTTTTTTTGACATTCAATATAATAGCTCCAAATATACCTTCAGTGTTATTTTAATATTCATAATTGCGCCAATATTCATAATAGCGCTAATATATTAATAACAGCAAATAATTATGTCTAATAATAGCGCCAAATAATTACGCCAAATAACTGCGCCAAATATCTGGGCCAAATAATAGCGCCAAATAATAGCACCATATAATAGCGCCAAATAATAGCGTCATATAATAGCGCCAAATATTTTTTTTGCGCCAAATATTCATAATAGCGCAAAAAAATAGCACAAAAAAATAGCACTATATAATAGCGCCGATATATTCATAGCGCCAAATAATAGCGCGAATATATTCATAATAGCGCCAAATAATAGCCCCAGTATATTTATAATAGTGCCAATAATAGCGCCAAATAATTGCACCTAATAATAGTGCCAAATAATAGCACCAAATAATAGCGCCAATTAATAGCGCCAATATATTCATAATAGCGCCAATATATAATAGCGCTAAATAATAGCCCCAGTATATTCATAATAGTGCCAATAATAGCGCCTAATAATTGCGCCAAATAATAGCGCCAATATTTTAACATTCATTAATATCGCCAAATATTCATAATAGCGCCAATATATAAATAGCGCCGAATAATTGCGCCTAATAATAGCGCCAAATAACTGCGCCAAATAATAGCGTCAAATAATAGCGCCAAATAATAGCGTCATATAATAGCGCCCAATATTATTTGGCGCCAAATATTCAGAATGATGCCAAAAAATAGCGCAAAAAATAGCCCCAAATAATAGCGCCAAATAATAGCGCCTAAAAATAGCACCAATAATAGCACAAATATATTCGTAGTTCCCAATAACAGCGCTAATATATTCATAATAGCGCCAATATATAATTGCGCCTAATAATAGCGCCAAATAATAGCACCAAATAATTGCGCCAAATATTTGCGCCAAATAACTGCACCAAATAATAGAGCCATATAATAGCGCCAAATATTTTCTGGCGCCAAATATTCATAATAGCGCCAAAAAATTGTGCCAAAAAATAGCGTCAAATAATAGCGCCAATAATAGAGCGAAATAATAGCGCCAATAATAGCGCCAATATATTCATAGCGCCAAATAATAGCGCCAATATATTCATAGCGCCATTTATTCATAATAGCGCCTATATATTTATAGTGAAAAATAATTTCGCCTAATAATAGCGCCAAATAATAGCGCCAAATAATAGCGCCAAATAAATGTGCCAAATAATTGTGCCAAATAATTGTGCCAAATAATTGTGCAAAATAATTGCACCTAATAACAGTGTCAAATAATAGCTCCATATAATAGCGCCAAATATTTTTTGGTGCAAAATATATAAATAACACCAATATATTGCACCAAATAATTGCACCAAATAATTGCGCCTAATAATATCGCCAAATAATACCGCCAAATATTTTTTGGTGCCAAATATTCATAATAGCGCCATTAATATCGTCAAATTATGGCAACAACAATCGCGCCAATATTTGGCGCCAATATTTTGCGCCAAATAATAGCGCCAATATTTAAACAATCAATAATCGCGCCCATAAAAGCACCAATAACAGCACCAATAATAACGCAAATGATGGCGCCAATTTATAGCGCCAATATATTCATAGTGCCATTTAATAGCACCAAATAATAGCCCCATATAATATCACCAAATATTAGCGCCATATAATATCGCCATATAATAGCGCCATATAATAGCGCCAAATAATTGCGCCATATAATAGCGCCAAATATAATAACGCCAAATAATCGCGCCAATATATAGTGCCAATAACAGTGTCAATATATTCATAGCGCCATTTAATAGGGCCAAATAGTAGTGCCATATAATAGCGCCAAATATTAGAGCCATATAATAGCGCCATATAATAGCGTCAAATAATAGTGCCAAATATAATAGCGCCCAATAATAGTGCCAAATAATAGCGCCAAATAATATCACCAAATAATAGTGCCAAATATTTGGTGCCAAATATTCATAATAACGCTAAATAATAGTGCCAATAATAGCGCCAAATAATATAGCCAAATATTCATAATCGCGCCAATTATTTGGCGCCATATATTCATAGTAGTGCCAAATATTTTTTGGCGTCAAATATTCATAATAGCGCCAAATAATACTACAAAATTATAGCTCCAATAAAAGCGCCAATAATAGTGTCAATATTTGGCGCCAATATTTGGCGCTATTATTTGGCGCCAAATAATTGCGCCAATATTTTAATATTCAATAATAGCGCCAAATATTCATAATATCGCCAATATTTTAACATTCAATTTATTTTCTGATATGATACTGTATGGAGGTGTGGTGCTCGTTGGCGAAAGTGTGGAAACGTAAGTGATGAAAGTGGGAGAAATGCAAATAAAATGAAGTGTGGAAGAACTAAAAGGGGAAGGGGGGGGGGGTGATCAATTAGGACCCCAAGGAGACTTGCCCCTTAAAACCCTAATTATAAAAAGCGCCACAAAGGTTGATCACTCCTTTGATAAGCCTTACTTGCATTCATCAAAGAACACAAGAAACACAAGCATAATAATGCTAGCAAATACTCAAATTCGTGATTAACCTTCAAGGGGTACAAGGGGGTGGCTATTTATAGCCAAATGAGAGGGATACAAGTCAAAATACCTATCTCACAAAAGTCTAAAGGCTAAAAACGATTTTTGACTTTCTTTACACATGCCCATGGCTTTAGGAGACAAGATATCCACCAAGAAGACTTTCTAGCACCACCCCCAAAGACTTTGAAGATTCCCACCATGACTTTGTAGACAAGGGCCCCACCACTTTTGAATTTGAAGATGCAAGTGGCTTTAAATTCGTGGGATCAAATGGGTGGGCCATTTAGGTTCACTTTTGGGCTTTAATAAGTGTAATTAAAGGCCCATTTGATCCTCCCATGCATGCATGTTGGGCCTGCCCTTGTAATTTCAAAATGAGGCCATGTAAGGCCTCTTTCATCCTCCTCATCCTTCCTCTTGTCATTGGGCCTCCAATACCATGCAATGGGTCTTGTGCATTTATGCTCCATCCACCATTCATGTCAGGATCACTCTCGACTCCTCGCTGCATATGCACACCTTGATTCTCATCATCCCCTCCCTCTTCAAAAGGATTCGTCCTCGAATCTGCATATTCAAAGGGAGAGAGATCTGTAACATTAAAGGTGGCACTCACATTTCCATACTTGCTGGGCAAGTCAATCTTGTAGGCATTATCGTTGATTCTTTCTAAAACTTGGAAAGGTCCATCTCCTCGTGGTAGAAGTTTGGATTTTCTTTGCTCTGGAAACCTTTCCTTCCTCAAATGCACCCACACCCAATCTCCAGGTTCTAGTACAACCTTATGTCGACCCTTGTTTGCTTGCTTCGCATACTGTTCATTTCTTCTCTCAATGTTGGCTTTCACTTTGGCATGTAAATCCTGAACAAATTTTGCCTTTTCATCACCTGCAAGATCAACAACCTCATTAGTAGGCAACGATATAATATCTAACGGAGTCATTGGGTTAAAGCCATAGACAATCTCAAAAGGTGAGAAGTTAGTAGTGGAATGCACTACTCAGTTATATGAAAACTCTATGTGTGTCTAACATTTTTCCCAATTATTTAGATTTTTTTGAATTATTGCACGCAAGAGGGTAGAAAGAGTCCTATTCACCACTTCAGTTTGACCATCGATTTGAGGATGTGCGACAGTTGAGAACAATAATTTAGTCCCCAATTTATTCCACAAAGTCCTCCAAAAGTGGCTAAGGAATTTCACATCCCTATCACTTACAATGGTTTTGGGCAGTCCATGTAATCTGACAATTTCTTTGAAAAACAAATCAGCTATATGAATAGCATCATTAGTTTTTGAACATGCAATGAAATGAGCCATTTTGCTAAATCGATCCACAACAACAAAAATGCTATCTTTCCTCGATTGGGATCGAGGCATTCCCAACACAAAATCCATAGAGATGTCTGTCCAAGGATGAGATGGAACAGGCAAGGGGGAATACAATCCATTAGGTTGAACCTTGGACTTTTCATGCTTACAAGTGATACACTTGGCACAAATTGCAATAACATATTTTCTCATGCTTGGCCAATAAAAATGTTCATGCAAAGTAGCTAATGTTTTGTCAACACCAAAATGCCCCATCAAACCACCCCCATGAGGTTCTTTTACAAGCAATTCTCGAGTTGAACAATTTGGAATGCACAATTTATCCCTTTTGAAAAGAAATCCATCATTTTTGTAGTACTCTTTAAATCCATGTTTTTCACAAGATGCCCAAATTTGAGAAAAATCTCCATCAGTTTCATACATTCCCTTTAGTAACTCAAATCCAAGTAATTGAGAATGAAGAGAAGTGAGAAGTGCATACCTTCGGGAAAGAGCATCGGCAACCATATTTTCCTTACCTTTTTTGTGCTTGATCACATAGGGGAAAGTCTCAATGAATTCCAGCCAAGATGCATGTCGCCGATTCAACTTACCTTGGGACTTCAAATACTTAAGGCTTTCATGGTCAGAATGAATAATGAACTCTTTAGGCCATAAGTAATGTTGCCATGTTTCCAGGGTTCGTTTCAAAGCATAAAGTTCTTTATCGTAAGTTGAATAATTTAATGCTGCCCCGTTCAATTTCTCACTAAAGTAAGCAATTGGACGTGACTCTTGAGTCAAAACAGCACCAATACCAACTCCCGATGCATCACACTCAATTTCAAAGACTTTTGTGAAATCCGGTAGGCTTAAAAGGGGAGCATTGACCAATTTTTCTTTGAGTGTGTTAAAAGCCTTTTCCTGTTTTTCACCCCATTTAAAGACCACATTTTTCTTAACAAGTTCATTAAGAGGTGCAACGATGGATGAGAAGTCCTTAACAAACCTCCTATAGAAGCTTTCCAATCCATGAAAACTCCTAACCTCGGTTGCATTCTTCGGTGTTGGCCACTCCTGAATTGCTTTGACCTTTTCTTCATCCACACGAATCCCTTTCGCCCCTACAACAAATCCAAGAAACACAACAGAATCCATGCAAAAGGAACATTTTTGAAGATTGGCATAAAGTTGGTTTTCTTTAAGGGTCTCACACACCAAACGCAAGTGTTCAACATGGTTATCTAGAGATTTACTATACACCAAGATATCATCAAAATAGACAACCACGAATTTTCCAATGAAAGAACGAAGAACATGGTTCATTAAGCTCATGAATGTACTTGGTGCATTAGTTAAACCAAATGGCATAACTAACCACTCATACAAACCGAACTTAGTTTTAAAAGCAGTTTTCCACTCATCTCCTTCTTTCATTCGAATTTGGTGGTATCCACTTTTTAGGTCAATTTTTGAAAATAAAGAAGCCCCATGTAATTCATCAAGCATGTCATCAAGTCGAGGGATGGGATAGCGGTACTTAACTGTTATTTTGTTGATGGCGCGACAGTCTACACACATCCTCCATGTGCCATCTTTCTTGGGTACTAGGATCACCGGAACTGCACAGGGACTCATGCTTTCCCTCACCAATCCTTTCTTCATTAGTTCTTCAACTTGACACTGGATCTCTCTAGTCTCTTCTGGATTAGCTCTATATGCAGGCCTGTTGGGAATTGCGGCACCGGGTATGAAGTCGATCCTGTGCTCAATGCCTCTCAAAGGTGGTAGTCCATCGGCTGTTTCTTCAGGAAACAAATCACCAAATTCCTGTAGTAAAGACACAACACAAGAAGGCAACGAATGGTGAATTTTGTTAGTTGCAAGGTAAGCATCCTTACTAATGAGTAAGAACACCTTCCCGCTCAATAAAGCACCTTTCACCTCACTTTTTCCAGAAAATAAACTCACCTTTCGCTCAACACTCTTGTTTTCATCTCTTTGATTTCCCTCATTTCCTTTTATGTCATCGTCTCTCCTTTTTCACTCTTATTTTTTCCACTCTTTTCATTTTTTTCTCTCTTTTCTTTTTTTCTCAACTCATCACTCTCTTTTTTATCACTCAAGTTTTTATTTTTCCCACTTTCTTTTTCACTCATTTCTTTTTTCTTTTTGTATTCTTTCTCTATCCTCACTTGATCTTCATATGCTTGTATGGGACTTAGAGGAGTCAAAACAATCTTCCTACCACTGAAATGAAAAGAGAAGCGGTTAGCATATCCATCATAAATCACCCTCCTATCAAATTGCCACGGTCTCCCTAGTAACAAATGTCCAGCTTGCATCGGAGCAACATCACACAACACCACATCATGATATTTTCCAATGGAAAAAGAAACTATGGCTTGTTTTGTGACCCTCACTTCCCCACTATCATTCAACCATTGCAATCTATAGGGTCTAGTATGCCTTAGAGTAGGCAAACTCAACTTTTCCACCAACAATGTACTCGCCACATTGGTACAACTTCCACTATCAATGATCATACTACATACCTTCTCCTTGATGTGGCATCTCGTATGAAAAATATGTTCCCGTTGCTCCTCATCATGATCATCTTTGGGTTGAATGTTTAAAGCTCTTCTTACCACCAATGCATCTCCATGTACGGGTTCTTCAACTTCTACATCGGAACCCTCCTCCAAAGATGGAATCTCATCATCGCTAGAGTGCTCACTAAGGATGTCTCCATTATCCAAAATAATCATGGCCCTTTTGTTTGGGCATTGAGATGCAATATGACCATGTCCTTGACACTTAAAACACTTTATATCACGAGATTTAGAAGGGAAATTTGTGTCCATTTTTCCTTTTGAATCAGTGGGGAAGAACTTATTTTTGGCCTCTTCTCTTTGTTTTGGAACAAATTTAGAATCCCTTGGTTTCGTTTCATTCCACTTAGAAATTGATTTTGGATCTTTCCGGTTATCCTTCCAAAAATTATGGGAACTTACTTGAATCCGCCGAGAATGTATTTGTTTTTCGACCTTCACTGCCTTATGTAGCAACTCCTCCATGTCAATGTAGGTCTGTAGTTCCACCACATCTCTAATTGCCGGATTCAAGCCATTGATGAACCTTGCCATGGTAGCTTCGCGATCCTCCTCCAAATTGGCTCGAATCATTGATATCTCCATTTCCTTGTAGTATTCCTCCACACACATGGAACCTTGCACAAGTTTTTGTAACTTCAAATGTAAGTCTCGATAGTAATGACTAGAAATGCACCTTTTGCGCATTACTATCTTCATTTCTTCCCAAGTTCGAATTGTCCTTTCTCCATTTCGTCGTCGACTTACTTGTAATTGGTCCCACCAAATACTTGCATAGTCATTGAACTCAAGGGCTGCCAATTTTACCTTCTTCTCCTCCGAGTAGTTGTGAAGTCCAAACACATGGTCAACCTTTCGCTCCCACTCCAAATAAAGTTCTGGGTCACTCTTCCCTTGAAAGGGTGGAAGTGTCACTTTGATGCTTCCCAAGTCATTGTCTCTCCAAGCAGCACGTTGCCCTCGCCTAGGAATTGATTCTTCGAAATCGGAGTACTCATCATCACCTTCCTCAACTTCTTGCCTTCGCGGAGCCCTTGAAGTTGAAGAACCTTGCAAATCATCCAACCTAGCATTCAATCTTATAAATTGGTCAGCAACAGCTTTCATGAATAATTTGATGTCGATCTCACTTCTTTCTCCCTCGCTTGCCATTTTTTTTTAAAACCTCACACACTATTTCTCTCTATTTTTTTTCCTCTCAAAAGGTTCCTCACACTTTCTAGCACTACAACTTGGTTCCTACAAGTGTTATTAAATAGAATCAAGAAGTCAACAATTAAGAAGCAATCAATTCATGACAAACTTTAAAAATCAGAAATTTTAAAAGGGTTTGAATCAATGGAGTCCAAGAAATATGAGTGGTAAAGTGAGATGGGATAAAGGGAAATGGGTGAAGGTTTGATATGGATGAAGAAAAGAAGATGGCGGATAAGAAAAATAAATGCAATCAAATTTGTGACTTAAGGAGCAAACGCAACATTTCAAATGAGCAGTTTTTTTTTGTATTTTTTTTTTGATTTTTTTTTTTGATTTTTTTTTTTGTATTTTTTTTTTGCTGCTCAAAAATCAAGAAATTGGAAACAAGGACTGCGTTTTTTTTTGTGCTCAAAGTACAATAGATGAAAATGTCACAATACTCTAATCTGATTGCAATGATATAAAAGGGTGAGAAAAATATGAGCTTCAAACTCGATTGGAAATCCGTTCTTGGAGGATTGCTGGATCTGTAGCACGAATTGATTCGGCTATATCTCCAAATATACTTGTTGGATTTTTCTGTTTCCAAATCGAGATGAAAGATGAGATTCTGAACTATCAAAATGATATGCTATAGGTCCAGAAACAAAAAGAAAAAAGGGGACGAAATGGCAGAAGAAAGTTCCGTCCAGAACTGGCTGATGGATGAAAATAGAAGAAGCGGATGAAAAAGTTGGGAGAAATAGAACAATGAAAGAACCTGGTTTCCGTTGCCGAGCTCTGATACCAAATGATATGATACTGTATGGAGGTGTGGTGCTCGTTGGCGAAAGTGTGGAAACGCAAGTGATGAAAGTGGGAGAAATGCAAATAAAATGAAGTGCGGAAGAACTAAAAGGGGAAGGGGGGGGGGGTGATCAAATAGGACCCCAAGGAGACTTGCCCCTTAAAACCCAAATTATAAAAAGCGCCACAAAGGTTGATCACTCCTTTGATAAGCCTTACTTGCATTCATCCAAGAACACAAGAAACACAAGCATAATAATGCTAGAAAATACTCAAATTCGTGATTAACCTTCAAGGGGTACAAGGGGGTGGCTATTTATAGCCAAATGAGAGGGATACAAGTCAAAATACCTATCTTACAAAAGTCTAAAGGCTAAAAACGATTTTTGACTTTCTTTACACATGCCCATGGCTTTAGGGGACAAGATATCCACCAAGAAGACTTTTTAGCACCACCGCCAAAGACTTTGAAGATTCCCACCATGACTTTGTAGACAAGGGCCCCACCACTTTTGAATTTGAAGATGCAAGTGGCTTTAAATTCGTGGGATCAAATGGGTGGGCCATTTAGGTTCACTTTTGGGCTTTAATAAGTGTAATTAAAGGCCCATTTGATCCTCCCATGCATGCATGTTGGGCCTGCCCTTGTAATTTCAAAATGAGGCCATGTAAGGCCTCTTTCATCCTCCTCATCCTTCCTCTTGTCATTGGGCCTCCAATACCATGCAATGGGTCTTGTGCATTTATGCTCCATCCACCATTCATGTCAGGATCACTCTCGACTCCTCGCTGCATATGCACACCGTGATTCCCATCATTTTCAGTGTTATTTTAATATTCATAATAGCGCCAATATTTTAATAGCACCAATATTTTAATAGCACCAATATTTTAATAGAGCCAATAATAGCGCCAAATAATGACGCCAAATATTATTTGGCGCCAAATAATAGCGCCAATATTTTAACATTCATTAATAGCGCCAAATATTCATAATAGTTCCAATATATTAATAGCGGCATATAATTGCGCCTAATAATAGCACCAAATAATTGCGCCAAATAATTCCGCCAAATATTTGCGCCAAATAGCTGCGCCAAAAAATATCGCCAAATAACAGCGCCAAATAACAGTGTCATATAATAGCGCCAAATATTTTTTGGCGCAAATAATATAAATTGCGCCAATATATTCATAACGCCAAAAAATAGCACCAAATAATTGCGCCAAATAATTGCGCCAAATAATTGCGTCAAATAAGAGCACCAAATAATTGCGCCAAATAACGGCGCCAAATAACAGCGCCATATAATAGCGCCAAATATTTTTTGGCGCAAAATATATAAATAGCACCAATATATTCCTAGTGCTAAATAATAGGGCCAAATAATTGCGCCAAATAATTGCGCCAAATAATTGCGCCAAATATTTACGCCAAATAATAGCGCCAAATAATACCGCCAAATAATACCGCCATATAATAGCGCCAAATATTTTTTGGTGCCAAATATTCATAATAGCGCCAAAAAATATCGCCATATAATAGCGCCAAATAATAGCACCAAATAATAGCGTTATATAATAGTGCCAAATATTTTCTGGTGCCAAATATTCATAGTAGCGCCAAATAATAGCGCCAAAATAATAGCGCCAAATAATAGCGCCAATAATAGTGTCAAATTATGGCGCCACTAATTGCCCCAATATTTGGTGATATTATTTTGCGCCAAATAAGAGCGTCAAATTATGGCGCCAATAATCACACCAATATTCATAATAGCGCTAATATATTAATAGAGGCAAATAATTGCGCCTAATAATAGCGCCAAATAATAGCGCCCAATAACTGCGCCAAATATCTATGCCAAATAATAGAGCCAAATAATAGCGCCATATAATAGCGCCAAATATTTTTTGGCGCCAAATATTCATAATAGCGCCAAAAAATAGCGCTAAAAAATAGCGCCATATAATAGCGCCAAAATATTAACAGCGCCAAATAATAGCACCAATATATTCATAATAGCGCCAATATATAATAGCGCCAAATAATAGCCCCGGTATATTCATAATAGTGCCCATAATAGCGCCAATATATTCATAGCGCCATTTATTCATAATAGCGGAAATATATTTATAGCGCCAAATAATTGCGCCTAATAATATCGCCAAATAATTGCGCTGAATAATTGCGCCGAATAATAGCGCCAAATAATTGCGCCTAATAATAGCGCCAAAAAATAGGGCCAAATAATAGCACCAAATAAGAGCGCCAAATAATAGCGTCAAATAATAGCAGCAAAAATATTCATAATAACACCAAAAAATAGCGCCAAATAATAGCGCCAATATATATCCCCCATAATAGCGCCAATATATTCATAGCGACATTTAATAGGGCCAAATAATAGCGCCATATAATAGCAACAAATATTAGAGCCATATAATAGCGCCAAATATTAGCACCATATAATAGCGCCAAATAATAGTACCATATAATAGCGCCAAATATAATAGCGCCAAATAATAGTGCCAAATAATAGCGCCAAATGATATCGCCAAATAATAGCACCAAATATTTGGCGCCAAAGATTCATAATAGCGCCAAATAATAGCGCCATATAAGAGCGCCAATAATAGCGCCAAATAATAGAGCCAAATATTCATAATAGCGCCAAATATTTGGCGCCATATATTCATAGTAGCGCCAAATATTTTTTGGCGTCAAATATTCATAATCGCACCAAATAATAACGCCAATAAAAGCGCCAAATAATAGCACCAATAATAGTGCCAATATTTGGCGCCAATATTTGGAACCAATAATATTTGGTGCCAGTATTTGGCGATATTATTTGGCGCCAAATAATAGCGCCAATATTTTAAGATTCAATAATAGCGCCAAATATTCATAATAGCGCCAATATTTTAACATTCAATATATTTTCAGTGTTATTTTGACATTCAATATAATAGCGCCAAATATATTTTCAGTGTTATTTTAATATTCATAATAGCGCCAATATTTTAATAGCGCCAATAATACCTCCAAATAATAGCGCCAAATATTATTTTGCGCTGAAAAATAGTTCTAATATTTTAACATTAATTAATAGCACCAAATATTCATAATAGCGCCAATATATTAATAGCAGAAAATAATTGCACCTAATAACTGCACCCAGTAATAGCGCCAAATAATAGCGCCATATAATAGCGCCAAATATTTTTAGACCCCAAATATTCATAATAGCGCCAAAAAATAGCGCCAAAAAACAGCACCATATAATAGCGCCAATAATAGCGCCAAATAATTGCGTCAATAATAGCGCTAATATATTCATAGCGACAAATAATTGCGGCAATATATTCATAATAGCGCCAAATAATAGCACTAATATATTCATAATAGTGCCAATAATAGCGCCAATAATAGCGCCAATATATTCATAGCGCCAATATTTTAATAGTGCAAATATTTTAATAGTGCCAATAATAGCGCCAAATAATAGCGCCAAATAATTGCGTCAAATAACTGCGCCAAACAACTGCGCCAAATAACGGCACCAAATAATAGAGCCAAATAATAGCGCCATACAATAACGCCAAATATTTTCTGGCGCCAAATATTCATAATAGTGCGAAAAATAGCTCCAAAAAATAGCGCCATATGATAGGGCCAATAATAGCGCCAAATAATAGGGCCAATATTAGCGCCAATATATTCATACCGCCAAATAATAGCGCCAATATATTCATAATAGATCCAATATATAAAAGCGCCAAATAATAGCGCCAGTATATTCATAATAGTGCCAATAATAGCGCTAATAATAGCGCCAATATATTCATAGCGCCATTTATTCATAATAGCGCCAATATATTTATAGCACAAAATTATTGCGCCTAATAATAGCGCCAAATAATAGCGCCAAATAATTACGGCAAATAATAGCGCCAATATTTTAACATTCATTAATAGCGCCGGATATTCATAATAGCGCCAATATATTAAAAGCGCCATATAATTGCGCCTAATATTAGTGCCAAATAATAAAAACAAATAATAGTGCCATATAATAGCGCCAAATATTTTTTGGCGCCAAATATTCATATTAGCGCCAAAAAATAGCGCCAATAATAGCGCCAAATAATTGCGCCAATAATAGTGCCAATATATTCATAGTGCCAAATAATAGCGCCAATATATAATAGCACCAAATAATAGTGTCAATATATTCATAATAGTGCCAATAATAGTGCCAATATATTCATAGCGCCATTTATTCATAATAGCCCCAATATATTTATAGCGCAAAATAATTGCGCCAAATAATTGCGCCAAATAATTGCACCAAATAATTGCGCAAAATAATTGCGCCTAATAACAACACCAGATAATAGCGCTATATAATAGCGCCAAATATTTTTTGGCGCAAAATATATAAATAGCGCCAATATATTGCTCCAAATAATTTTTTCAAATAATTGGGCCAAATAATTGCACCAATATATAGCGCCAATAATAGTGCCGATATATTCATAGCGCCATTTAATAAGGCCAAATAATAGCGCCAAATATTAGCGCCATATAATAGCGCCATATAATAGCGGCAAATAATAGCGTCATATAATATCGCCAAATATAATAGCGCCAAATAATAGAGCCATATATTTGGCGCCAAATATTTATAATAGCACCAAATAATAGTGCCAACTAATAGAGCCAAATATTACTAATAGCACCAAATATTTGGCGCCATATATTCATAGTAGCGCCAAATATTTTTTGGCGCCAAATATTCATAATAGCGCCAAATTATAGCGCTAATAAAGCACCAAATAATAGCACCAATATTTGGCACCAATAATATTTGGCGCCACTATTTGGTGCTATTATTTGGCGCCAAATAATAGCACCAATATTTTAATATTCAATAATGGCGCCAAATATTCATAATAGTGCCAATATTTTAACATTCAATATATTTTCAGTGTTATTTTTACATTCAATATAATAGCGCCAAATATAATTTCAGTGTTATTTTAATATTCATAATAGCGCCAATATTTTAATAGAACCAATATTTTAAGAGCGCCAAATATTATTTGGCGCCAAATAATAGCGTCAAATAATAGCGCCAAATAATAGCGCCAAAAAATAGCGCCAATAATAACGCCAAAAAATAGCGTCAATAATAGCGCCAAATAATAGCGCCAATAATAGCGCCAATATATTCATAGCTCCAAATAATAGTGCCAATATATTCATAATAGCGCCAATATATTATAGCGCCCAATAATAGCGCCATTATATTCATAATAGTGCCAATAATAGAGCAATTATATTCATAGCACCATTTATTCATAATAGCGCCAATATATTTATAGCGCCAAATAATTGCGCCTAATAATAGCTCCAAATAATTGCGCCAATATTTTAACATTCATTAATATCGCCAAATATTCATAATAGCACCAATATATTAAAAGTGCCAAATAATTGTGCCAAATATTTGAGCCTAACAACTGTGCCATATAATAGCGCCATATAATAGCGCCAAATATTTTTTGGCACAAAATATATAAATATCGCCAATATATTGTGCCAAATAATTGCGCCAAATACTTGCGCCTAATAAGAGCGCCAAACAATAGCGCCATATAATAGCGCCAAATAGTTTTTGGCACCAAATATTCATAATAGCGCCAAATAATACCACAAAATAACAGCACCAACAATAGCGTCAAATTATGGCGCCAATAATCGCGCCAATACTTGGCGCTATTATTTTACGCCAAATAATAGCGCCAATATTTAAACATTCACTAATAGCGCCAATAAAAGCGCCAATAACAGCACTAATAATAGCGCCAATAATATATTCATAGCGCCATTTAATAGCGCCAAATAATAGCGCCATATAATAGCGCCAAATAATAGCGCCATATAATAGCACCATATAATAGCGCCAAATCATAGCGCCGTATGATAGCGCCAAATATAATAGCACCAAATAATAGCGCCAATATTTTGCACCAATAATAGCGCCAATATATTTATAGCTCCATTTAATAGAGCCTAATAATAGCGCCATTTAATAGGGCCTAATAATAGCACCATATGATAGCGCTAAATTTTAGCGCCAAATATTAGTGTCATATAATAGCGCCATATAATAGCGGCAAATAATAGCGCCAGATAATAGCGTCAAATATAATAGCACCACATAATAGCGCTAGATAATAGCGCCAAATAATATCGCTAACTAATAGCGCCAAATATTTGGCATCAAATATTCATAATAGCGCCAAATAATAGCACCAAATAATAGCGCAAATAATAGCGCCAAATAATAGAGCGAAATTTTCATAATATCACCAAATATTTGGTGCCATATATTCATAGTAGTGCCAAATATTTTTTGGCGCCAAATGTTCATAAAAGCGCCAAATAATAGCGCCAATAAAAGCGCCAAATAATAGTGCCAATAATAGCGTCAATATTTGGCGCCAGTATTTGACACCGATAATATTTGACCCTAATATTTGGCGCTGATATTTGGCGTTATTATTTGGCGCAAAATAATAGCGCCAATATTTTACAATTCAATAATAGCGCCAAATTTTCATAATAGTGCCAATATTTTAACATTCAATATATTTTCAGTGTTATTTTAACATTCAATATAATAACACCAAATATATTTTCAATGTTATTTTAATATTCATAATAGCACTAATATTTTAATAGTACCAATATTTTAATAGCGCCAATAATAGCACCAAATAATGGCACCAAATATTATTTGGCGCCAAATAATAGTGCCAAATAATAGCACCAATATTTTAACATTCATTAATAGCCCCAAATATTCATAATAGTCCCAATATATTAATAGCGGCATATAATTGCGCCTAATAATTGCGCCAAATAATTGCACCCAATAATTGTGCCAAATATTTGCGCCAAATAACCATGCCAAATAATAGCGCCAAATAATAGAGCCATATAATAGCGCCAAATATTTTTTGGCGCCAAATATTCATAATAGCGCCAAAAAATAGCACCAAAAATGATACGCGATGCAAGACCCGCTAGGAAGTGTCCTAGGAACCTTGTACAATGTTCGCGCGTTGTGCACCCGGATCGCCGCAAGAAAACAAGTGAATGTGGTGTGCGGATAGTGATAAATAGAAGGAAGAGGGAATTGGTCAAGGTAGAACCCAAAGAGAACTTGTCTCTAAGAACTCTAGCCACAAGACGCCACAAAGGATGACCAATCCTTTGATAAGTCAAGAATTAAGCAAGAACACAAAGGTTGCAAGCAAAACTCACCATAATAACATTACCTTCATTCATCATGTCCGCCTCCAACCCCGTGATGCCCATGTGTTCCATGATCCTCATCATCTCCTCCCTCCTCAAAAGGATTCGTCCTCGAATCTGAAAATTCAAAGGGAGAAAGATCAGCAACATTAAAGGTACCACTAACATTCCCATACCTGTCGGGTAAATCAATCTTGTAGGCATTATCATTGATCTTCTCTAAGACTTGGAAAGGACCATCTCCTCGTGGATGAAGTTTTGATTTTCGTTGCTCCGGAAACCTCTCCTTCCTCAAGTGTAGCCACACCCAATCTCCAGGTTGAAAAACCATTTTTCGCCGACCTTTGTTGGCGTGCTTCGCTACTTGTTCATTCTTCCGCTCAATGTTGGCCTTTACCTTTGCATGGAACTCCTGCACAAACTTTGCCTTCTTTTCACCTTCAAGATTCGAAAATTGATTAGTAGGAAAAGGTAAAATATCAAGTGGAGTTAATGGGTTAAAACCATACACAACTTCAAACGGTGAAGCATTAGTAGTGGAGTGAACCACTCGATTATAAGCAAACTCAATGTGAGGCAGGCATCTTTCCCAATGTTTTAGATTTTTTCTAAGGATGGAACGCAATAATGTGGAAAGTGTCCTATTGACCACCTCCGTTTGACCATCTGTTTGTGGGTGTGCAGTGGTGGAGAACAAAAGTTTGGTTCCAAGTTTGTTCCACAATGTCCTCCAGAAGTGACTTAGGAATTTGACATCCCTATCACTCACAATGCTCTTGGGTAAGCCATGCAACCTAACAATTTCCCTGAAAAACAAATCAGCGATATGAGTTGCATCATTGGTTTTAGAACAAGCAATAAAATGAGCCATTTTACTAAACCTGTCCACCACCACAAAGATGCTATCCTTACCTGATTGTGATCTTGGCAAGCCGAGGACAAAATCCATTGATATGTCAACCCAAGGATGAGAAGCAACAGGCAAAGGGGTGTATAAGCCATGTGGAAGCACTTTCGACTTTGCATGTTTACACACATTACAATTTCCACAAACACTTACCACATCCCTACGCATGTGAGGCCAATAAAAATGTTCAATCAATAAGGACAATGTTTTCTCAACCCCAAAATGCCCCATTAATCCACCACCATGTGTTTCTCTAACAAGCAATTCACGCATGGAACAAGATGGAACACACAATTTATTTTTCCGAAAAAGAAATCCATCATGTTTGTAAAAATCACTTTTTCCATGTTTTTCACACAACTTCCAAATTTCAAAAAAATCCACATCATTCTCATACATGCTTTTCAACATTTCAAAACCAAGTATTTTAGCATGCATTGAAGTAATAAGAGAATATCTCTTAGACAAAGCATCAGCGACAACATTTTCTTCTCCTTTTTTATGCTTAATGATGTAAGGAAATGTTTCAATGAATTCAAGCCATCTTGCATGCCGCCTATTCAACTTTCCTTGTGACTTAAGAAATTTTAGGCTTTCATGATCCGAATGAATCACAAATTCCCTTGGCCACAAGTAATGTTGCCAATTTTCTAAAGTTCTTTTGAGAGCATACAATTCCTTGTCATAGGTAGAGTAGTTCAATGCAGCCCCATTAAGCTTCTCACTAAAGTATGCGATAGGCTTAGAGTCTTGCATTAAAACAGCCCCAATTCCTATTCCAGAGGCATCACACTCAACCTCAAAAACTTTAGAAAAGTCAGGCAGAACTAAGAGAGGTGAATTGGTTAACTTACCTTTGAGTGTGGAGAAGGCTTCCTCTTGAGCTTTTCCCCACTTGAAACTCACCCCTTTCTTGACCAATTCATTCAATGGTGCCGCGATTGTTGAAAAGTCCCTTACGAACCTTCGGTAAAAACTCGCAAGTCCATGGAAGCTCCTCACCTCATTGGCATTCTTTGGTTGTGGCCAATCCCGAATCGCCTTCACCTTCTCTTCATCAACCCTCATGCCATCAGCTCCTACCACAAAACCAAGGAAAACAACCGAATTTAAACAAAATGTACATTTTTCCATGTTTGCAAACAACCTATTTATCCTAAGAGTCTCAAAAACATGTTTCAAATGTTCATGATGTTCATCAAGGCTCTTAGAATAAACGAGGATGTCATCAAAATACACAACCACAAATTTCCCAATGAATGGACGGAAAACATGATTCATTAAGTTCATGAATGTACTAGGGGCATTAGTTAGTCCAAAAGGCATAACTAGCCATTCATACAATCCAAACTTAGTTTTAAATGCGGTTTTCCATTCATCTCCCTCTTTCATTCTAATTTGATGGTATCCACTCCTTAGGTCAATTTTAGTAAACAAGCATGCACCATGGAGTTCATCAAGCATATCATCCAAACGAGGTATGGGATAACGATACTTTACCGTGATTTTGTTGATAGCTCGACAATCAACACACATTCTCCACTTACCATCTTTTTTTGGGACAAGAATTACCGGCACCGCACAAGGACTCAAGCTCTCTCGGACAAATCCCTTCCTTAGCAATTCTTCCACTTGTCGTTGGATTTCTCGAGTCTCCTCCGGGTTAGCCCGATAGGCCGGTCGATTAGGAAGTGTTGCTCCGGGGAGGAAGTCGATATGGTGCTCGATACCCCGCAAGGGTGGTAAGCCATCGGGAATTTCCTCAGGAAAAACATCACCAAAATCCTGCAAAAGAGACATAACACTAGAAGGCATAGAAGGGTTAGGAGAGTTAGTGGTGAAACATTCTCCCTTGCATAAAAGCACGAGAGTTTCCTCCCCCTCCAAAGCTCTCTCTATCTCTCTTTTTCCTGAAAATAAGCTCACTTTTCCCTCAACACTCTTGTTTTCACTCTTATTTTCACTCTTATTTTCAACTTTTTTATTTCCCTCATTTTTTTTGTTTTCACTCAAAACTCCTTTTTCACTCTTGATTTTTCCACTCTTCTCATTCTCTCTATTTTTTTCTCTCTTTTCTTTTTCTCTCTTCTCACAATCTCTCTCAATCCTCACTTGGTCTTCATAAGCTTGCAAAGGTCTCAATGGTGTAAGAATAACCGTCCTCCCATTATACTCAAAAGAATATCGATTGGTGTATCCATCATGTGTGACCCTCCTATCAAATTGCCACGGTCTTCCCAACAAAATATGACTAGCATGCATTGGAACAACATCACACATCACCTTGTCTTCATACTTACCAATAGAAAATGGAACTTGTGCTTGCTTAGTCACTTTGACATCCCCGCTGTTATTTAACCATTGCAATCTATAAGGCCTAGGATGTCTAGTCGTAGCCAATCCCAATTTATCAACCATCAAACCACTTGCTACGTTTGTACAACTACCCCCATCAATAATCATACTACATACCTTATCTTTGACGAGGCATCTAGTATGAAAAATGTGCTCCCTTTGCTCTTGATCATGCTCTCCTTCGGGTTGAGCACTCAAAGCACGCCTTGCCACAAGCATTTCTCCATGTACGGGGCTTTCTACTTCCACATCCGAATCATCCTCAAGTGATGGCATTTCATCTTCGCTTGAGCTAGCACTAAGAACATTTCCATCATCCAAAATAATCATTGTCCTCTTGTTTGGGCATTGTGAGGCAATATGTCCAAATCCTTGACATTTAAAACATTTGATATCTCGTGATTTGGAAACAACCTTACCCTCCATTTTACCTTTGGATTCCGGAAAGAATGGTTTTGGTTTGGGCAACTCCTTCGAATCAGTTTTGTGTTCCCTTACATGCTCTTGTGGTTTGGAATCCTTAAACTTTAATGAAGGTCTAGAATCCTTACCAAAAGATGTAGGGCGCATCCTTCTTGCCTTTACTTGCCTCTCCGCTTTGGTGGCCATGTGAAGTAGGTCCTCCATGTCCAAGTAGTGGTGCATGTCCACTATGTCCCGAATGTCATGGTTGAGGCCATTCACAAACCTTGCCATGGTGGCCTCTCGCTCCTCATCAATATTCGCTCGAATCATGATGATCTCCATCTCTTTGTGATACTCCTCAACACTCATGACCCCTTGTTTCAAACCCTGCAACTTGAGGAACAAATCACGATAATAGTGGCTAGAAATGAACCTCTTACGCATTACCACCTTCATCTCCTCCCAAGTGTGGATGGGTCTTTCTCCACTTCGCCGTCGACTCACTTGTAGTTGGTCCCACCAAATACTAGCATAATCGGTGAACTCCACGGCCGCCAACTTCACTTTGTTTTCCTCCGAATAGGTGTGACAACCAAAAACATGTTCGACCTTTCTTTCCCATTCCAAGTAAGTTTCAGGATCATTCTTACCTTGGAATGAAGGGATCCTCAACTTCACTCCTCCAAGATCATTGGCTTGCCTCCATGGTGGTTGATTTCTCCGAATTGGTGACTCGTGAAAATCGGATAACTCCTCCTCTTCTTCAACAACTCGCCTCCTTGGTGGTGCTCGAGAATTGGAAGGGGATTGGAGTTCATCCATCCTCGCATTCAACCTTTGGAATTGTTCTTGTACAGCCCTCATGAACATCTTAATGTCCGCTTCATTGGTATTACTTGACTCCGCCATTTAGGTATCCTGTGAGAAAATGAAAGGGAAAGGAAAATGGACCTCACACACTCCCTCACTTGTTTACACTCAAAATAATTTGTTCGCTCGTGTTTCACTCAATTTCGGCTTTTATCAAAATGTAACACTCTTGCCTTTTACCACTCAACTTGCTTCCTATAGCGTTCTTACCCAATTTCAACAAATCTAAAGGATCGTTGAAATGTGGCAATCCCGAACTAGAATTCAAAGATAAAATTCAAAAATGGATTCAAGATAGAAAATATTTGAAGTGAATGAAAAGGGATGAAGAAGAATGAAAATGGGACGTAGAATTCAAAATGTTGCCATTTTTTTTTTGAGCCTTAATTTTTTTTTTTTTTTAATTTTTTTTTTTGGCTCTTTTTTTTGAATAAATGTAGCAGAAACAAGATGAATATTTTAATATTTAAATGCAGGAGAAGCAGTAATTTGTAACACAAAATGGAATCAAAGTGTGAGTTGCGGGGTTTTGAAATTGCAGATTTTTTTGCAAAATTTGAACCCACTATATCTCACGATATATGGCTTTGATTTTTATGATTCCAAACGGGGAGGAAAGATCAGCTTCTCAACTGCAAGAATGACATGCTATACGTCCGAAATGATGAAGAAATGACGTCCGTAGGTGAAGGAGGTATTGGACCAGAATTGATGTCGGCCCGATTCGAAGAGAAATGAAATGGAAGAAGGGATAAGAAAGAAGGAACCTGATTTCTTGCAAATGGGCTCTGATACCAAAAGATACGCGATGCAAGACCCGCTAGGAAGTGTCCTAGGAACCTTGTACAATGTTCGCGCGTTGTGCACCCGGATCGCCGCAAGAAAACAAGTGAATGTGGTGTGCGGATAGTGATAAATAGAAGGAAGAGGGAATTGGTCAAGGTAGAACCCAAAGAGAACTTGTCTCTAAGAACTCTAGCCACAAGACGCCACAAAGGATGACCAATCCTTTGATAAGTCAAGAATTAAGCAAGAACACAAAGGTTGCAAGCAAAACTCACCATAATAACATTACCTTCATTCATCATGTCCGCCTCCAACCCCGTGATGCCCATGTGTTCCATGATCCTCATCAAAAAACTAGCGTCATATAATAGTGCCAATATATTCATAGCGCCAAATAAAAGCGCCAATATATTCATAATAGCGCCAATATATAATAGCGCCAAATATATTCATAATAGCGCCAATATTTAATTGCGCCAATATATTTATAGCGCCAAATAATTATGCCAAATAATAGCGCCAATATTTTAACATTCATTAATAGAGCCAAATATTCATAATAGCGCCAATATATTAATAGCGCCAAATAATTGCGCCTAATATTTGCGCCAAATAACTGCGCCAAATAATAGGGACAAATAATAGCGTCAAATAATACCGCTAAATAACAGTGCCATATAATGGCGCCAAATATTCATAATAGCGCTAAAAAAAAGCACCAAAAAATAGCGTCAAATAATAGCGCCAATAATTGCCTCAAATAATAGCGCCAATAATAGCGCCAATATATTCATAGTGCCAAATAATAACCCCAATATATTCATAATAGCGCCAATATAAAATAGCACAAAATAATGACGCCATTATATTCATAGTTGTTCCAATAATAGCGCCAATATATTCATAGTGCAATTTATTCGTAATAGCGCCAATATATTTATAGCGCCAAATAATTGTGCCTAATAATAGCACCAAATAATTGCGCCAAATAATTGCGCCAAATAATAGCGCCAATATTTTAACATTCATTAATAGCCCCAAATATTCATAATAAGGCCAATATATTAATAGCGCCAAATAATTGCGCCTATTAATAGCGCCAAATATTAGGGCCAAATATTTGCGCCATATAACTGCGCCAAATAATAGCGCCAAATAATAGCAACATATAATAGCGCCAAATATTTTTTGGTGCCAAATATTCATAATAGTGCCAAAAAATAGGGCAAAAAAATAGCGCCAATAATAGCACCATATAATAACGCCAATATATTCATAGCGCCAAATCATAGCGCCAATATATAATAGCGCCAAATAATAGCACCAATATATTCATAATAGTGCCAATAATAGCGCCAATATATTCATAGCGCTATTTATTCATAATAGCGCCAATATATTTATTTGGAAAAATAATTGCGGCTAATAATAGCGCCAAATAATAGCGCCAAATAATTGTGCCAAATAATTGTGCCAAATAATTGCAGCAAATAAATATGCCAAATAATTGTGCAAAATAATTGCGCCTAATAACAGCGCCAAATAATAGCGCCATATAATAGCACCAAATATTTTTTGGCACAAAATATATAAATAGCGCCAATATATTGCGCTAAATAATTTCTCCAAATAATTGCGCCAAATAATCAAGCCAATATACGGTGCCAATAATAGGGCCAATATATTCATATCGCCATTTAATAGGGCCAAATAATAGCGCCATATAATAGCGCCAAATATTAGCGCCATATAATAGCGCCAAATACTATTTTGCGCCAAAAAATAGTGCTAATATTTTAACATTAATTAATAGCGCCAAATATTCATAACAACGCCAACATATTAATAGCGGTAAATAATTGCGCCTAATAACTGCGCCAAATAATAGCGCCAAATAATTGCGCCATATAATAGCCCCAAATATTTTTAGGTGCCAAATATTCATAATAGCGCCAAAAAATAGCACCATATAATAGTGCCAATAATAGCGCCAAATAATAGCACCAATAATAGCGCCAATATATATTCATAGCGCCAAATAATTGCGCCAATATATTCATAATAGCATCAATATATAATAGCGCCAAATAATAGCACCAATATATTCATAATAGTGCCAATAATAGCGCCAATATATTTATAGGGTCATTTATTCATAATAGCGCTAATATATTTATAGCACAAAATAATTGCGCTAAATAATAGCGCCAAATAATTGTGCCAAATAATAGCGCTAAATAATTGCACCAAATAATTGCGTCAAATAATTGCACAAAATAATAGCGCCTAATAACGGCGCCAAATAATAGCACCATGTAATAGCGCCAAATATTTTTTGGCGCAAAATATATAAATAGCACCAATATATTGCACCAAATAATTGCGCCAAATAATATCACCAAATAATTGCGCCAAATAATTACGCCTAATAACAGCGCCATATAATAGCGCCAAATATTTTTTGGCGCCAAATATTCATAATATCGCCAAATAATTGCGACAAATAATAGCGTCAAATAATAGAGCCAATAATAGCGTCAAATTATGGCGCCAATAATCGCGCCAATATTTGGCACCAATATTTGGCGCCAAATAATAGCACCAATATTTAAACATTCAATAATTGTGCCAATAAAAGCGCCAATAAGAGCACCAATGATAGCGCCAATAATAGCGACAATAATAGAGCCAATATATAGCGCCAATAAGAGCACTAATATATTCATAGCGTCATTTAATAGCACCAAATAATGACGTCATATAATAGCGCCAAATATTAGCACCATATAATAGCGCCATATAATTACGCAAAATAATAGCTCAATATAATAGCACCAAATAATCACGTCAATATATAGCACCAATATATTCATAGTGCCATTTAATAGGGCCAAATAATAGCACCATATAATAGCGCCAAATATTAGTGCCATATAATAGCGCCAAATAATAGCGTCATATAATAGCGCCAAATATAATAGCGCAAAATAATAGGGCCAAATAATAGCGCTAAATAATATCGCCAAATAATAGCGCCCAATATTTTGCGCCAAATATTCATAATAGTGCCAAATAATAGGGCCAATAATATCGCCAAATAATAGCGCCAAATATTCATAATAGCGCCAAATAATAGCGCCAAATATTTGGCGCGATATATTCATAGTAGCGCCAAATATTTTTTGGCGCCAAATATCCATAATAGCGCCAAATTATAGCGCCAAAAAAAGCCCCAAATAATAGCGCCAATATTTGGCGCCAACATTTGCCGCCAATATTTGGTGCTATTATTTGGCGCTAAAGAATAGCACCAATATTTTAACATTCAATAATAGCGCCAAATATTAATAATAGCGCCAATATTTTAACATTCAATATATTTTCAGTATTATTTTAACATTCAATATAATAGAGCCAAATATATTTTCAGTGTTATTTTAATATTCATAATAGCGCCAATATTTTAAGAGCGCCAATAATAGCGCCAAATAAGAGCGCCAAATATTATTTGGCACCAAATAATAGCGCTAAAAAATAGCGCCAATATTTTAACCTTCATTAAGAGCGCCAAATATTCATAATAGCACCAATATATTAATAGCGGCAAATAATTGCGCCTAATAATAGCGTCAAATAATAGCGCTAAATAATTGCGCCAAATATTTGCACCAAATATTTTTTGGCGCAAAATATTCATAATAGCGCCAAAAAATAGCACAAAAAATAGCGCCAAATAATAGCGTCAATATATTCATAACAGCACCAATATATTATACCGCCAAATAATAGCGCCAGTATATTCATAATAGTGCCAATAATAGCGCCAATAATAGAGCCAATATATTCATAGCGCCATTAATTCATAATAGCGCCAATATATTTATAGCGCCAAATAATTGCACATAATAATAGTGTCAAATAATTGTGCCAAATAATTGCTCCAAATAATAGTGCCAATATTTTAACATTCATTAATAACGCCAAATATTCATAATAGTGCCAATATATTAATAGTGCCAAATAAATGCGCCAAAAAATAGCAACATATAATAGCGCAAAAAAATTTTCGACACCAAATATTCATAATAGCGCCAAATAATAGCACCAATAATAGCGTAAAATTATGGAGCCAATAATAGCACCAATATATTCATAGCACCAAATAATAGCGCCAATATATTCATAATAGTGCCAATATATAACAGCACCAAATAATAGTGACAATATATTCATAATAGTGTCAATAATAGTGCCAATATATTCATAGCGCCATTTATTCATAATAGCGCCAATATATTTATAGCGCAAAATAATTGCGCCTAATAATAGCCTCAAATAATAGCACCAAATAATTGCGCCAAATAATTGCGCCAAATAATTGCGCCAAATAATCGCACCAAATTATTGTGCAAAATAATTGCGCCTAATAACAGCGCCAAATAATAGCGGCATATAATAGCGCCAAATATTTTTTGGAGGAAAATATATAAATAGCGCCAATTTATTGCGCCAAATAATTGCGCCAAATAATTACGCCAAATACTTGCGCCTAATAATAGCGCCAAATAATAACACCATATAAAAGCGCCAAATATTTTTTGGCGCCAAATATTCATAATACCGCCAAATAATAGCGCCGAATAATAGCACCAAATAATAACGTCATATAATAGCGCCAAATATTTTTTGGTGCCAAATATTCATAATAACGCCAAAAAATATCACCAAAAAATAGCGCCAAACAATAGCGCCAAAAAATATCACCAATAATAGCGCCAATATATTCGTAGCGCCAAATAATAGCGCCAATATATTCATAATAGTGCCAATATATAATTGCGCCTAATAATAGCGCCAAATAATAGCGCCAAATATTTGCGCCAAATAACTGCGTCAAATAATAGCGCCAAATATTTTTTGGCACCAAATATTCATAATAGCGCCAAAAAATAGTGCCAAAAAATAGCGCCAAATAATAGCGCCAATAATAGCGCCAAATTATACCGCCAATATATTCATATTGCCAATATATTCATAATAGTGCCAATTTATAATAGCGCCAAATAATAGCGCCAATATATTCATAATAGTGCCAATAATAGCGCCAATATATTCATAGCACCATTTATTCATAATAGCGCCTATATATTTATAGCGCAAAATAATTACGCCTAATAATATCGCCAAATAAGAGCGCCAAATAATTGCGCCAAATAATTGTGCCAAATAAGTGCGCCAAATAAGTGCGCAAAATAATTGCGCCTAATAACATCACCAAATAATAGCTCCATATAATAGCACCAAATATTTTTTGGCGGAAAATATATAAATAGCACCAATATATTGCGCCAAATAATTGCACCAAATAATTGTGCCAAATAATAGCGCCAAATATTAATAATAGCGCCAAATAATAGCGCAAATAATAGCCTCAAATTATGGCATCAATAATCGCACCAATATTTGGTGCCAATATTTGGCACCAATATTTTGCGTCAAATAATAGCGCCAATATTTAAATATTCAATAATCGCGCCAATAAAAGCTACAATAACAGCACCAATAATAGCGCAAATAATGGCGCCAATAATAGCGCAAATATATTAATAGCGCCATTTAATAGCGCCAAATAAAAGCACCATATAATAGCGCCAAATTTTAGTGCCATATAATAGCGCCATATAATAGCACCATAAAATAGCGCCAAATAATAGCACCATATAATAGCACCAAATATAATAGCGTCAAATAATCGCGCCAATATCTAGCGCCAATAATAGTGCCAATATATTCAAAGCGCTGTTTAATAGGGCCAAATAGTAGCGCCATATAATAGCGCCAAATATTAGGGCCATTTAATTGTGCCATATAATAGCTCCAAATAATAGCGCCAAATATTTGGCGCCAAATATTCATAATAGCGCCAAATAATAGTGCCAATAATATAGCCAAATAATAGAGCCAAATATTCATAATAGCACCAATTATTTGGCGCCATATATTCATAGAAGTTCCAAATATTTTTTGGCGCCAAATATTCATAATAGCGCCAAATAATAGTGCCAAATTATAGCTCCAATAAAAGCGCCAAATAATAGCGTCAATAGTTGGGTCAACATTTGGCGCCAATAATATTTGGCGCCAATATTTGGCGCTTTTATTTGGCGCCAAATAATAGCGCCAAAATTTTAAACTTCAATAATAGCGCCAAATATTCACAATAGCACCAATATTTTAACATTCAATATATTTTCAGTGTTATTTTAACATTCAATATAATAGCACCAAATATTTTTTCAGTGTTATTTTAATATTCATAATAGTGCCAATATTTTAATAGAACCAATATTTTAACATTCATTGATAGCGCCAAATATTCATAATAGTTCCAATATATTAATAGTGGCATATAATTGCGCCTAATAATAGCGCCAAATAATAGCGCCAAATAATTGCGCCAAATATTTGCGCCACATAACTGCGTCAAACAATAGCGCCAAATAACAGCGCCAAATAATAACGCCATATAATAGCACCAAATACTTTTTGGTGCAAAATATATAAATAGCACCAATATATTCATAGCGCCAAATAATAGCGCCAAATAATAGCGCCAAATAATTGCGCCAAATAAATGCGCCAAATAATTGCGCCAAATAAGAGCGTCAAATATTTGGGCCATATAATAGTGCCAAATAATAGCGTCGTATAAAAGCACCAAATATAATAGCGCGAAATAATAGTGCGAAATAATAGCGCCAAATAATATCGCCAAATAATATCACCAAATATTTGGTGCCAAATATTCATAATAGCGCCAAATATTTGGCGCCGCCAAATATTCATAATAGAGCCAAATAATAACGCCAAATTATAACGCCAATAAAAGCGCGAAGTAATAGCGCCAATAATAGCGCCAATATTTGGCGCCAATATTTGGCACCAATAATATTTGGCGCGAGTATTTGGCGCTATTATTTGGCGCCAAATAATAGCGCTAATATTTTAACATTCAATAATAGCACCAAATATTCATAACAGCGCCAATATTTTAACATTCAATATATTTTCAATGTTATTTTAACATTCAATATAATAGTACCAAATGTATTTTCAGTGTTATTTTAATATTCATAATAGCGCCAATATTTTAATAGTGCCAATATTTTTATAGGGCCAATAATAGCGCCAAATAATAGCGCCAAATATTATTTTGCACCAAATAATAGTGCCAAATACTATTTTGTGCCAAAAAATAGTGCTAATATTTTAACATTAATTAATATCGCCAAATATTCATAATAGCGCCAACATATTAATAGCGGTAAATAATTGCGCCTAATAACTACGCCAAATAATTGCCCCATATAATAGCCCCAAATATTTTTAGGCGCCAAATATTCATAATAGCACCCAAAAATAGCACCATATAATAGCGCCAATAACAGCGCCAAATAATAGCACCAATAATAGCGCGAATATATTTATAGTGCCAAATAATTGTGCCAATATATTCATAATAGCACCAATATATAATAGCGCCAAATAATAGCACCAATATATTCATAATAGTGCCAATAATAGCCCCAATATATTCATAGCGCCATTTATTCATAATAGCGCCAATATATTTATAGCACAAAATAATTGCGCCCAATAATAGCGTCAAATAATAGCGCCAAATAATAGCGCTAAATAATTGCGCCAAATAATTGTGCCAAATAATTGCGCAAAATAATAGCGCCTAATAACAGCGCCAAATAATAGCACCATGTAATAGCGCCAAATATTTTTTGGCGCAAAATATATAAATAGCACCAATATATTGCAGCAAATAATTGCGCCAAATAATTGCACCAAATAATTGCGCCAAATAATTACGCCTAATAATAGCGCCATATAATAGCGCCAAATATTTTTTGAGCCAAATATTCATAATAGCGCCAAATAATGGCGCCAAATAATAGCGTCAAATAATAGAGCCAATAATAGCGTCAAATTATGGTGCCAATAATCGCGCCAAATAATAGCGCCATATAATTATACCAAATAATAGCACAATATAATAGCGCCAAATAATCACGCCAATATTTAGAGCCAATATATATTCATAGCGTCATTTAATAGGGCCAAATAATAGCACCATATAATAGCGCCAAATATTAGTGTCATATAATAGCGCCAAAAAATAGCGCCATATAATAGCGCCAAATATAATAGCGCCAAATAATAGCGCCAAATAATAGCGCTAAATAATATCGCCAAATAATAGCGCTAAATATTTTGCGCCAAATATTCAAAATAGCGCCAAATAATAGGGCCAATAATAGCGCCAAATAATATCGCCAAATAATAGCGCCAAATATTTGGTGCTAAATATTCATAATAGCGCCAAATAATAGTGCCAATATTTGGGGCCAACATTTGGCGCCAATATTTGACGCCAATATTTGGCGCCAATATTTGGGGCTATTATTTGGCGCCAAAAAATAGCGCCAATATTTTAACATTCAATAACAGCATCAAATATTCATAATAGCGCCAAATATTCATAATATCGCCAATATTTTAACATTCAATATATTTTTAGTATTATTTTAACATTCAATATAATAGAGACAAATATATTTTCGGTGTTATTTTAATATTCATAATAGCGCCAATATTTTAATAGCACCAATATTTTAATAGCGCCAAATAAGAGCGCCAAATATTATTTGGCACCAAATAATAGTGCAAAATAATAGCGCTAAAAAATAGCGCCAATATTTTAACCTTCATTAATAGCGCCAAATATTCATAATAGCGCTAATATATTAATAGCCGCAAATAATTGCGCCTAATAATAGCGCCAAATAACAGCGCTAAATAATTGCACCAAATATTTGCACCAAATATTTTTTGGCGCCAAATATTCATAATAGCGCCAAAAAGTAGCGCAAAAAAATAGGGCCAAATAATAGCGCCAATATATTCATAATAGCGCCAATATATTATAGCGCCAAATAATAGTGCAAGTATAGTCATAATAGTGCCAATAATAGCGCCAATAATGGAGCCAATATATTCATAGCGCCATTAATTCATAATAGTGCCAATATATTTATAGCGCCAAATAATTCCGCCTAATAATAGTGCCAAATAATTGTGCCAAATAATTGCTACAAATAATAGTGCCAATATTTTAAGATTCATTAATAACGCCAAATATTCATAATAGCGCCAATATATTAATTGCGCCAAATAAGTGCGCCTAATAAGAGCGTCAAATAATTGCGCCAAATAAGTGCGCCAAATATTTAAGTCAAATAACTGTGCCAAATAATAGCACCAAAAAATAGCAACATATAATAGCGCCAAAATTTTTTTGGCACCAAATATTCATAATAGCGCCAAATAATAGCGCCAAATAATAGCGCCAATAATAACGTCAAATTATGGAGCCAATAATAGCACCAATATATTCATAACGCCAAATAATAGTGCCAATATATTCATAATAGTGTCAATATATAATAGCATCAAATAATAGCGACAATATATTCATAACAGTGCCAATAATAGTGCCAATATATTCATAGCGCCATTTATTCATAATAACGACAATATATTTATAGCGCAAAATAATTGCGCCTAACAATAGCCTCAAATAATAGCACCAAATAATTGCGCCAAATAATTGCGCCAAATAATTGCGCCAAATAATTGCGCCAAATAATTGCGCTAAATAATTGTGCCTAATAACAGCGCCAAATAATAGCGGCATATAATAGTGCCAAATATTTTTTGGCGGAAAATATATAAATAGCGCCAATTTATTGCGCCAAATAATTGCGCCAAATACTTGCGCCTAATAATAGCGCCAAATAATACCGCCAAATATAAAAGCGCCAAATATTTTTTGGCGCCAAATATTCATAATACCGCCAAATAATAGCGCCAAATAATAGCACCAATAATAGCATCAAATTATGGCGCCAATAATCACGTCAATATTTTGCGCTATTATTTTGCGCCAAATTATAGCGCCAATATTTAAACATTCAATAATCGCGTCAATAAAAGCGCCAATAACATCACCAATAATAGCGCCAATATATATTCATAGTGCCATTTAATAGCGCCAAAAAATAGCCCCATATAATAGCACCAAATATTAGTGCCATATAATAGCCCCATATAATAGCGCAAATCATAGCGCCATATAATAGCGCCAAATATAATAGCGCCAAATAATAGCCCCAAATAATATTTGACACCAAATAATAGCACCAAATAATAGCGCCAAAAAATAGCGCCAATATTTTAACATTCATTAATAGCACCAAATATTCATAATAGCTCCAATATATTAATAGCGGCAAATAATTGCACCTAATAATAGCGCCAAATAATAGTGCCAAATAATTGTGGCAAATAACTGCGCCAAATAACTGCGCGAAATAATAGTGCCATATAATAGCGCCAAATATTTTTTAGCACCAAATATTCATAATAGCGCCAAAAAATAGCGCAAAAAAATAGCGCCATATAATAGCGCCAAATAATAGCGCCAATAATAGCGTCAAATTATGGCGCCAATAATTGCACCAATATTTGGCGCTATTATTTTGGGCCAAATAATAGCGCCAATATTTAAACATTCTATAATAGCGCCAATAAAATTGCCAATAACAGCATCAAAAATAGAGCCATTATATAGCGCCAATAATAGCGTCATTCAATAGTGCCAAATTATATCGCCATATAATAGCGTCAAATATTGGCGCTATATAATAGTCCCATATAATAGCGCCAAATAATAGCGCCATATAGCAGCATCAAATATAATAGCACCAAATAATATAACCAATATTTAGCGCCAATAATATCGCCAATATATTCATAGCACCATTTAATAGGGCCAAATAAAAGCGTCAAATATTAGCGCCATATAATAGCGCGATATAATAGCGTCATATAACAGCACCAAATAAAAGCGTCATATAATAGCGTCAAATATAATAGCGTCAAATAATTTCGCCAAATAATAGCGCCATATATTCATAGTAGCGCCAAATATTTTTTGGCACCAAATATTCATAATAGCGCCAAATAATAGCGCCAATAAAAGCGCCAAATAATAGCGCCGATATTTTAACATTCAATAATAGCGCCAAATATTCATAATAGCAAGAAAAAATATTTTAACATTCAATATACTTCTAGTGTTATTTTAACATTCAATATAATAACGCCAAATATATTTTCAGTGTTATTTTAATATTCATAATTGCGCCAACATTTTAATAGCGCCAATATTTTAATAGCGCCAATAATAACGCCAAATAATAGTGCCAAATATTATTTGGCGCCAAATAATAACGCCAAATAATAGCGTCAATATTTTAACATTCATTAATAGCGCCAAATATTCATAATAGCGCTAATATGTTAATAGCAGCAAATAATTGTGCCTAATAATAGCGCCAAATAATAGAGCCAAATAATTAAGCCAAATAACTGCGCTAAAAATCTACGCCAAATAACAGCGCCTAATAATAGCGCCATATCGCCAAATTTTTTTTGGCGCCAAATATTCAAAATAGCACCAAAAAATATCGCCAAAAAATAGCGCAAAAAAATAGCGCCATATAATAGCGCCAATAATAGCGCCAAAATATTCATAGCGCCAAATAATAGCACCAATATATTGATAATAGCGCCAATATATAATAGCGCCAAATATAGCCCAAGTATATTCATAATAGTTCCAATAATAGTGTCAATATATTCATAGCGCCATTTATTCATAATAGCGGCAATATATTTATAGCCACAAATAATAGCGCCTAATAATAGCGCCAAATAATTGCGCCAAATAATTGCCTCAAATAATAGAGCCAATATTTTAACATTCATTAATATCGCCAAATATTCATAATACTGCCAATATATTAATAGTGGCAAATAATTGCGCCTAATAATAGCGCCAAAAAATAGCACCAAATAACTGCGCCAAATAAGAGCGCCAAATAATAGCACCAAATAATAGCGCCAAATAATAGCGTCATATAATAGCGCCAAATATTTTTTGGCGCCAAATATTCATAATAACGCCAAAAAATATCACCAAAAAATAGCGCCAGACAATAGCGCCAAAAAATATCACCAATAATAGCGCCAATATATTCGTAGCGCCAAATAATAGCACCAATATATTCATAATAGTGCCAATTTATAATTGCGCCTAATAATAGCGCCAAATAATAGCGCCAAATATTTGCGTCAAATAACTGCGCCAAATAATAGCGTCATATAATAGCGCCAAAAATTTTTTGGCACCAAATATTCCTAATAGTGCCAAAAAATAGTGCCAAAAAACAGCGCCAAATAATAGCGCCAATAATAGCGCCAAATAATAGTGCCAATATATTCATAGCGCCAATATATTCATAATAGTGCCAATTTATAATAGCGCCAATATATTCATAATAGTGGCAATAATATCGCAAATATATTCATAGCACCATTTATTCATAATAGCGCCTATATATTTATAGCGAAAAATAATTCCGCCAAATAAGAGCGCCAAATAATTGCGCCAAATAATTATGCCAAATAAGTGCGCCAAATAAGTGCGCAAAATAATTGCGCCTAATAACATCGCCAAATAATAGCTCCATATAATAGCGCCAAATATTTTTTGGCGCAAAATATATAAATAGCACCAACATATTGCGCCAAATAATTGCACCAAATAATTGTGCCTAATAATAGTGCCAAATAATAGCGCCAAATATTTTTTGGCGCCAAATATTAAAAATAGCGACAAATAATAGCGCCAAATAATAGCGTCAAATTATGGCATCAATAATCGGGTCAATATTTGGTGCCAATATTTGGCACCAATATTTTGTGTCAAATAATAGCGCCAATATTTAGACATTCAATAATCGCGCCAATAAATGCGCCAATAACAACACCAATAATAGCGCAAATAATGGCGCCAATAATAGCGCAAATATATTCATAGCACCATTTTATAGCGCCAAATAATAGCACCATATAATAGCGCCAAATATTAGCGTCATATAATAGCGCCGTATAATAGCGCCGTAAAATAGCGCCAAATAATAGCGCCATATAATAGCGCCAAATATAATAGCGCCAAATAATCGCGCCAATATATAGCGCCAATAATAGCGCCAATATATTCATAGCGCCGTTTAATAGGGCCAAATAGTAGGGCCATAAATAGCGCCAAATATTAGGGCCATATAATAGTGCCATATAATAGCATCAAAAATAATCGCGCCAAATAACATAGCCAAATAATAGCGCCAAATAATATTGCCAAATAATAGCGCCAAATATTTGGCGCCAAATATTCATAATAGCTCCAATTATTTTGCGCCATATATTCATAGAAGTGCCAAATATTTTTTGGCGCCAAATATTCATAATAGCGCCAAATAATAGTGTCAAATTACAGCTCTAATAAAAGCGCCAAATAATAGCGCCAATAATTGGGTCAATATTTAGTGCCAATAATATTTGGCGCCAATATTTGGCGCTATTATTTGTTGCCAAATAATAGCGCCAATATTTTAAACTTCAAAAATAGCACCAAATATTCATAATAGCACCAATATTTTAACATTGAATATATTTTCAGTGTTATTTTAACATTCAATATAATAACACCAAATATTTTTTCAGTGTTATTTTAATATACATAATAGCGCCAATATTTTAATAGAACCAATATTTTAACATTCATTAATAGCGCCAAATATTCATAATAGTTCCAATATATTAATAGCGGCATATAATTGCGCCTAATAATAGCGCCAAATAATAGCGCCAAATAATTGCGCCAAATATTTGCGCCAAATAACTACGTCAAATAACAGCGCCAAATAATAATATCATATAATAGCGCCAAATACTTTTTGGTGCAAAATATATAAATAGCACCAATATATTCATAGCGTCAAATAATAGCGCCAAATAATTGCGCCAAATAAATGCGCCAAATAATTGCGCCAAATAAGAGCGCCAAATAATTGCGCCAAATAACAGCTCCAAATAATAGTGCCATAAAAGAGCGCCAAATATTTTTTGGCGCAAAGTATATAAATAGCACCAATATATTCATAGTGCCAAATAATAGCGCCAAATAATTGCGCCAAATAATTGTGACAAATAATTGCGCCAAATAATTGCGCCTGAAAATAGTGCCAAATAATAGCGCCAAGTAATTGCGCCAGATAATTACGCCAAATAAGTGCGCAAAATAATTTTGCTTAATAACAGCGGCACATAATAGCGCCATATAACAGCGCCAAATATTTTTTGGCGCAAAATATATAAATAGCGCCAAATAATTGCGGTAAATATTTACGCCAAATAACCGCGCCAAATAATAGCGCCAAATAATACCGCCAAATAATACCGCCATATAATAGCACCAAATATTTTTTGGTGCCAAATATTCATAATAGCGCCAAAAAATAGCGCCATATAATAGCGCGAAATAATTGCGCCTAATAATAGCGCCAAATAATAGCGCCATATAATAGTGGAAAATATTTTATGGCGCCAAATATTCATAATAGCTCCAAATAATAGCGCCAAATAATAGCGTCAAATTATGGCGCCAATAATCGTGCCAATATTTGGCGCTATTATTTTGCGCCAAATAATAGCGTCAAATTATGGCGTCAATAATCGCGCCAATATTTGGCGCTATTATTTTGCGCCAAATAATAGCGCCAATATTGAAACATTCAATAATAGCGCCATTAAATGTTCCAATAACAGCACCAATAATAGCGCCAATAATAGTGCCAATATATAGCGCCAATAATAGTGTCAATATATTCATAGGGCCATTTAAAAGCGCCAAACAATAGAGCCATATAATAGAGCCAAATATTAGCTCCATATAATAGGGTCATATAATAGTGCCATATAATAGCGCCATATAATAGCACCAAATAATAGCACCATATAATAGCGCCAAATATAATAGCGCCAATATATATCCCCAATAATAGAGCCAATATATTCATAGTGCCATTTAATAGGGCCAAATAATAGCACCATATAATAGCAACAAATATTAGCGCCATATAATAGCGCCAAATATTAGCACCATATAATAGCGTCAAATAATAGTGCCAATATATTCATACTGCCAATATATTCATAATAGTGCCAATTTATTATAGCGCCAAATAATAGCGTCAATATATTCATAATAGTGCCAATAATAGCGCCAATATATTCATAGCACCATTTATTCATAATAGCGCCTATATATTTATAGCGCAAAATAATTGCACCTAATAATATCGCCAAATAAGAGCGCCAAATAATTGCGCCAAATAATTGTGCCAAATAAGTGCGCCAAATAAGTGCGCAAAATAATTGCGCCTAATATCATCGCCAAATAATAGCTCCATATAATAGCGCCAAATATTTTTTGGCGCAAAATATATAAATAACACCAATATATTGCGCCAAATAATTGCACCAAATAAGTGTGCCTAATAATAGCGCCAAATATTTTTTGGCGCCAAATATTAATAATAGCACCAAATAATAGCGCCAAATAATAGCGCCAATAATAGCCTCAAATTATGGCATCAATAATCGCACCAATATTTGGTGCCAATATTTGGCACCAATATTTTGCGTCAAATAATAGCGCCAATATTTAAACATTCAATAATCGCGCCAAAAAAAGCGACAATAACAGCACCAATAATAGCGCAAATAATGGCGCCAATAATAGCGCAAATATATTCATAGCGTTATTTAATAGCGCCAAATAATAGCACCATATAATAGCGCCAAATATTAGTGCCATATAATAGCGCCATATAATAGCGCCATAAAATAGCGCCAAATAATAGCACCATATAATAGCGCCAAATATAATAGCGCAAAATAAACGTGCCAATATATAGCGCCAATAATAGTGTCAATATATTCATAGCGCCGTTTAATAGGGCCAAATAGTAGTGCCATATAATAGCGCCAAATATTAGGGTCATATAATTGTGTCATATAATAGCTCCAAATAATAGCGCCAAATAATATCGGCAAATAATAGCGCCAAATATTTGGCGCCAAATATTCATAATAGCGCCAAATAATAGTGCCAACAATAGAGCCAAATATTCATAATAGCACCAATTATTTGGCGCCATATATTCATAGAAGTTCCTAATATTTTTTGGCACCAAATATTCATAATAGCGCCAAATAATAGTGCCAAATTATAGCTTCAATAAAAGTGCCAAATAATAGCGCCAATAATTTGGTCAATATTTGGCGCCAATAATATTTGGCGCTATTATTTGGCACCAAATAATAGCGCCAATATTTTAAACTTCAATAATAGCGCCAAATATTCACAATAGCACAAATATTTTAACATTCAATATATTTTCAGTGTTATTTTAACATTCAATATAATAACACCAAATATTTTTTCAGTGTTATTTTAATATTCATAACAGCGCCAATATTTTAATAGAACCAATATTTTAACATATATTAATAGCGCCAAATATTCATAATATTTCCAATATATTAATAGCGGCATATAATTGCGCCTAGTAATAGCGCCAAATAATGGCGCCAAATAATTGCGCCAAATATTTGCGCCAAATAACTGCGCCAAATAATAGCGCCAAATAACAGCGCCAAATAATAACGCCATATAATAGCGCCAAATACTTTTTGGTGCAAAATAAATAAATAGCACCAATATATTCATAGCGCCAAATAATAGCGCCAAATAATAGCGCAAAATAATTGCGCCAAATAAATGCGCCAAATAATTGCGCCAAATAAGAGCGTCAAATATTTGGGCCATATAATAGCGCCAAATAATAGCGTCGTATAAAAGCACCAAATATAATAGCGCGAAATAATAGTGCGAAATAATAGCGCCAAATAATATCGGAAAATAATAGCACCAAATATTTGGTGCCAAATATTCATAATAGCGCTAAATATTTGGCGCCACCAAATATTCATAATAGAGCCAAATAATAACGCCAAATTATAACGCCAATAAAAGCCCGAAATAATAGCGCCAATAATAGAGCCAATATTTGGCACCAATAATATTTGGCGTCAATATTTGGCGCCAGTATTTGGCGCTATTATTTGGCTCCAAATAATAGCGCTAATATTTTAACATTCAATAATAGCACCAAATATTCATAACAGCGCCAATATTTTAACTTTCAATATATTTTCAATGTTATTTTAACATTCAATATAATTGTGCCAAATGTATTTTCAGTGTTATTTTAATATTCATAATAGCGCCAATATTTTAATAGTGCCAATATTTTTATAGGGCCAATAATAGCGCCAAATAATAGCGCCAAATTTTATTTTGCACCAAATAATAGCGCCAAATACTATTTTGTGCCAAAAAATAGTGCTAATATTTTAACATTAATTAATAGCACCAAATATTCATAATAGCGCCAACATATTAATAGCGGTAAATAATTGCGCCTAATAACTATGCCAAATAATTGCCCCATATAATAGCCCCAAATATTTTTAGGCGCCAAATATTCATAATAGCACCAAAAAATAGCACCATATAATAGCGCCAGTAATAGCGCCAAATAATAGCACCAATAATAGCGCCAATGTATTCATAGCGCCAAATAATTGTGCCAATATATTCATAATAGCACCAATATATAATAGTGTCAAATAATAGCACCAATATATTCATAATAGTGCCAATAATAGCGCCAATATATTCATAGCGCCATTTATTCATAATAGCGCCAATATATTTATAGCACAAAATAATTGCGCCCAATAATAGCGTCAAATAATAGCGCCAAATAATAGCGCTAAATAATTGCACCAAATAATTGCGCCAAATAATTGCGCAAAATAATAGCGCCTAATAACAGCGCCAAATAATTGCACCATGTAATAGCGCCAAATATTTTTTGGCGCAAAATATATAAATAGCACCAATATATTGCACCAAATAATTGCGCCAAATAATTGCACCAAATAATTGCGCCAAATAATTACGCCTAATAATAGCGCCATATAATAGCGCCAAATATTTTTTGGCGCCAAATACTCATAATAGCGCCAAATAATGGCGCCAAATAATAGCGTCAAATAATAGAGCCAATAATAGCGTCAAATTATGGCGCCAATAATCGCGCCAATATTTAATCATTCAATAATAGTGCCAATAAAAGCGCCAATAAGAGCACTATTGATAGCGCCAATAATAGCGCCAATAATAGCGCCAATAATAGCGCCAATATATAGCGCCAATAAGAGCGCCAATATATTCATAGCGCTATTTAATACCACCAAATAATGGCATCATATAATAGCGCCAAATATTAGCACCATATAATAGCGCCATATAATTATGCCAAATAATAGCACAATATAGTAGCGCCAAATAATCACGCCAATATATAGCGCCAATATATTCATTGCGCCATTTAATAGGGCGAAATAATAGCACCACATAATAGCGCCAAATATTAGTGCCATATAATAGCGCCATATAATATGGCCAAATAATAGCGCCAAATAAAATAGCGTCAAATAATAGCGTGAAATAATATCGCCAAATAATAGCGCCAAATATTTTGCACCAAATATTCATAATAGCGCCAAATAATAGGGCCAATAATAGCACCAAATAATATCGCCAAATAATAGCGCCAAATATTTGGCGCCAAATATTCATAATAGCGCCAAATAATAGCGCCAAATATTTGGCGCCATATATTCATAGTAGCGCCAAATATTTTTTGGCGCCAAATATCCATAATAGCGCCAAATTATAGCACCAATAAAAGCACCAAATAATAGCGCCAATATTTGGCGCCAACATTTGGAGCCAATATTTGGTGCTATTATTTGGCGCCAAAAAACAGCGCCAATATTTTAACATTCAATAATAGCGCCAAATATTCATAATAGCGCCAAATATTCATAATATCACCAATATTTTAACATTCGATATATTTTCAGTATTATTTTAACATTCAATATAATAGAGACAAATATATTTTCAGTGTTATTTTAATATTCATAATAGCGAAAATATTTTAACAGCATCAATATTTTAATAGCGCCAAATAAGAGCGCCAAATATTATTTGGCACCAAGTAATAGCGCTACAAAATAGCGCCAATATTTTAACCTTCATTAATAGCGCCAAATATTCATAATAGCGCCAATATATTAATAGCAGAAAATAATTGCGCCTAATAATAGCGCCAAATAACAGCGCTAAATAATTGCGCCAAATATTTGCACCAAATATTTTTTGGCGCCAAATATTCATAATAGCGCCAAAAAATAGCGCAAAAAAATAGCGCCAAATAATAGCGCCAAATAGTACTGCCAATATATTCATAATAGCGCCAATATATTATAGCGCCAAATAATAGTGCCAGTATATTCATAATAGTGCCAATAATAGCACCAATAATGGAGCCAATATATTCATAGCGCAAAATAATTGCGCCTAATAATAGTGCCAAATAATTGCTACAAATAATAGTGCCTATATTTTAACATTCATTAATAACGCCAAATATTCATAATAGCGCCAATATATTAATAGCGCCAAATAAGTGCGCTTAATAAGAGCGTCAAACAATTGCGCCAAATAAGTGCGCCAAATATTTGAGCCAAATAACTGCGCCAAATAATAGCGCCAAAAAATAGCAACGTATAATAGCGCCAAAAATTTTTTGGCACCAAATATTCATAATAGTGCCAAATAATAGCGCCAAATAACAGCGCCAATAATAGCGTCAAATTATGGAGCAAATAATAGCACCAATATATTCATAACGCCAAATAATAGTGCCAATATATTCATAATAGTGCCAATATATAATAGCACCAAATAATAGCGACAATATATTCAGAACAGTGCCAATAATAGTGCCAATATATTCATAGCGTCATTTATTCATAATAGCGACAATATATTTATAGCGCAAAATAATTGCGCCTAATAATAGCCTCAAATAATAGCACCAAATAATTGCGCCAAATAATTGCGCCAAATAATTGCGCCAAATAATTGCACCAAATAATTACGCCAAATAATTGCGCTAAATAATTGTGCCTAATAACAGCGCCAAATAATAGCGGCATATAATAGTGCCAAATATTTTTTGGCAGAAAATATATAAATAGCGCCAATTTATTGCGCCAAATAATTGCGCCAAATAATTGTGCCAAATACTTGCGCCTAATAATAGCGCCAAATAATAGCACCATATAAAAATTCCAAATATTTTTTGGCGCCAAATATTCATAATACCACCAAATAATAGCGCCAAATAATAGCACCAATAATAGCATCAAATTATGGCGCCAATAATCACGTCAATATTTTGCGCTATTATTTTGCGCCAAATTATAGCGCCAATATTTAAACATTCAATAATCGCGCCAATAAAAGCGAAAATAACATCACCAATAATAGCGCCAATATATTTATAGCGCCATTTAATAGCGCCAAATAATAGCCCCATATAATAGCACCAAATATTAGTGTCATATAATAGCCCCATATAATAACGCAAATCATAGCGCCATATAATAGCACCAAATATAATAGCGCCAAATAATAGCCCCAAATATTATTTGACACCAAATAATAGCACCAAATAATAGCACCAAATAATAGCGCAAAAAAATAGCGCCAAAAAATAGCGCCAATATTTTAACATTCATTAATAGCACCAAATATTCATAATAGCTCTAATATATTAATAGCGGCAAATAATTGCACCTAATAATAGCGCCAAATAATAGCGCCAAATAATTGTGCCAAATAACTGCGCCAAATAACTGCGCCAAATAATAGCACCATATAATAGCGCCAAATATTTTTTGGCACCAGATATTCATAATAGCGCAAAAAAATAGCGTCAAAAAATAGCGCCATATAATAGCGCCAAATAATAGTGCCAACAATAGCGTCAAATTATGGCGCCAATAATTGCACCAATATTTGGCGCTATTATTTTGGGCCAAATAATAGCGCCAATATTTAAACATTCTATAATAGCGCCAATAAAATTGTCAATAACAGCACCAAAAATAGAGCCATTATATAGCGCCAATAATAGCGCCAATATATTTGTAGCGCCATTCAATAGTGCCAAATTATAGCGCCATATAATAGCGTCAAATATTGGCGCTATATAATAGCCCCATATAATAGCGCCAAATAATAGCGCCATATAGTAGCACCAAATATAATAGTACCAAATTATATAACCAATATTTAGCGCCAATAATATCGCTAATATATTCATAGCACCATTTAATAGGGCCAAATAATAGCGCCAAATATTAGCGCCATATAATAGCGCGATATAATAGCGCCATATAATAGCACCAAATAAAAGCGTCATATAATAGCGCCAAATATAATAGCGCCAAATAATTTCGCCAAATAATAGCACCAATAAAAGCGCCAAATAATAGCGCCAATAATAGCGCTAATATTTGGCGTCAATATTTGGCGCTATTATTTGGCGTCAAATAATAGTGCCAATATTTTAACATTCAATAATCGCCCCAAATACTCATAATAGCGCCAATATTTTAACATTCAATATACTTCTAGTGTTATTTTAACATTCAATATAATAGCGCCAAATATATTTTCAGTGTTATTTTAATATTCATAATTGCGCCAAAATTTTAATAGCGCCAATATTTTAATAGCGCCAATAATAACGCTAAATAATAGTGTCAAATATTATTTGGCGCCAAATAATAACGCCAAATAATAGCGTCAATATTTTAACATTCATTAATAGCGCCAAATTTTCATAATAGCGCTAATATGTTAATAGCGGCAAATAATTGTGCCTAATAATAGCGCCAAATAATAGAGTCAAATAATTAAGCCAAATAACTGCGCTAAAAATCTACGCCAAATAACAGCGCCTAATAACAGCGCCATAAAATAGCGCCAAATATTTTTTGGCGCCAAATATTCATAATAGCACCAAAAAATATCACCAAAAAATAGCGCAAAAAAATAGCGCCATATAATAGCGCCAATAATAGCACCAATATATGCATAGCGCCAAATAATAGCACCAATATATTGATAATAGCGCCAATATATAATAGCGCCAAATAATAGCCCTAGTATATTCATAATAGTTCCAATAATAGAGTCAATATATTCATAGCGCCATTTATTCATAATAGCGGCAATATATTTATAGCCACAAATAATAGCGCCTAAAAATAGTGCCAAATAATTGTGCCAAATAATTGCCCCAAATAATAGAGCCAATATTTTATCATTCATTAATATCGCCAAATATTCATAATAGTGCCAATATATTAATAGCGGCAAATAATTGCGCCTAATAATAGCGCTAAAAAATAGCACCAAATAACTGCGCCAAATAAGAGCGCCAAATAATAGCACCAAATAATAGCGCCAAATAATAGCGTCATATAATAGCGCCAAATATTTTTTGGCGCCAAATATTCATAATAACGCCAAAAAATATCCCCAAAAAATAGCGCCAAAGAATAGCGCCAAAAAATATCACCAATAATAGCGCCGATATTTTCGTAGCGCCAATATATTCATAATAGTGCCAATATATAATTGCGCCTAATAATAGCACCAAATAATATCGCCAAATATTTGGGTCAAATAAATGCGCCAAATAATAGCATCATATAATAGCGCCAAATATTTTTTGGCACCAAATATTCATAATAGTGCCAAAAAATAGTGCCAAAAAATAGCGCCAAATAATAGCGCCAAATATTTTTTGGCACCAAATATTCATAATAGTGCCAAAAAATAGTTCCAAAAAATAGCGTCAAATAATAGCGCCAATAATAGCGCCAAATAATAGTGCCAATATATTCATAGCGCCAATATATTCATAATAGTGCCAATTTATAATAGCGCCAAATAATAGCGCCAATATATTCATAATAGTGCCAATAATATCGCCAATATATTGATAGCACCATTTATTCATAATAGCGCCTATATATTTATAGCGCAAAATAATTGCGCCTTATAATACCGCCAAATAAGAGCGCCAAATAATTGCGCCAAATAATTGTGCCAAATAAGTGCGCCAAATAAGTGCGCAAAATAATTGCGCCTAATAAAATCGCCCAATAATAACTCCATATAATAGCGCCAAATATTTTTTGGCGCAAAATATATAAATAGCACCAACATATTGCGCCAAATAATTGCACCAAATAATTGTGCCTAATAATAGCGCCAAATATTTTTTGGCGCCAAATATTAAAAATAGTGCCAAATAATAGCGCCAAATAATAGCGTCAAATTATGGCATCAATAATCGCGCCAATATTTGGCACCAAAATTTTGTGTCAAATAATAGCGCCAATATTTAAACATTCAATAATCGTGCCAATAAAAGCGACAATAACAGCACCAATAATAGCGCAAATAATGGCCTCAATAATAGCGCAAATATATTCATAGCGCCAAATAATAGCACCATATAATAGCACCAAATATTAGCGCCATATAATAGCGTTATATAATAGCGCCATAAAATAGCGCCAAATAATAATGTCATATAATAGCGCCAAATATAATAGCGCCAAATAATCGCGCCAATATATAGCGCCAATAATAGCGCCAATATATTCATAGCGCCGTTTAATAGGGCCAAATAGTAGCGCCATATAATAGCGCCAAATATTAGGTCCATATAATAGTGTCATATAATAGCACCAAAAATAATAGCGTCAAATAACATAGCCAAATAATAGCGCCAAATAATATCGCCAAATAATAGCGCCAAATATTTGGCGCCAAATATTCATAATAGCGCGAAAAAATAGTGCCAATAATAGAGCCAAATATTAGAGCCAAATATTCATAATAGCGCCAATTATTTGGCGCCATATATTCAAAGAAGTGCCAAATATTTTTTGGCGCCAAATATTCATAATAGCGCCAAATAATAGTGCCAAATTATAGCTCCAATAAAAGCGCCAAATAACAGCGCTAATAATTGGGTCAATATTTGGCGCCAATAATATTTGGCGCCAATATTTTAAACTTCAAAAATAGCACCAAATATTCATAATAGCACCAATATTTTAACATTCAATATATTTTCAGTGTTATTTTAACATTCAATATAATAACACCAAATATTTTTTCAGTGTTATTTTAATATTCATAATAGTGCCAATATTTTAATAGAACCAATATTTTAACATTCATTAATAGCTCCAAATATTCATAATAGTTCCAATATATTAATAGCGGCATATAATTGCACCTAATAATAGCGCCAAATAATAGCGCCAAATAACAGCGCCAAATAATAATGTCATATAATAGCGCCAAATACTTTTTGGTGCAAAATATATAAATAGCACCAATATATTCATAGCACCAAATAATAGCGCCAAATAATTGTGCCAAATAAATGCGCCAAATAATTGCGGCAAATAAGAGCGCCAAATAATTGCGCCAAATAACAGCTCGAAATAATAGTGCCAAAAAAGAGCGCCGAATATTTTTTGGCGCAAAATATATAAATAGCACCAATATATTCATAGTGCCAAATAATAGCACCAAATAATTGCGCCAAATAATTGTGACAAATAATTGCGCCAAATAATTGGGCCTGAAAATAGTGCCAAATAATAGCGCCAAATAATTGCGCCAAATAATTGTGCTAGATAATTATGCCAAATAAGTGCGCAAAATAATTTCGCCTAATAAAAGGGGCACATAATAGCGCCATATAACAGCACCAAATATTTTTTGGCGCAAAATATATAAATAGCGCCAAATAATTGCGCCAAATATTTACGCCAAATAACCGCGCCAAATAGTAGCGCCAAATAATACCGTCTAATAATACCGCCATATAATAGCGCCAAATATTTTTTGGTGCCAAATATTCATAATAGCGCCAAAAAATAGCACCATATAATAGCGCTAAATAATTGCGCCTAATAATAGTGCCAAATAATAGCGCCATATAATAGTGACAAATATTTTCTGTCCCCAAATATTCATAAGAGCGCCAAATAATAGCGCCAAAATAATAGCGCCAAATAATAGCGTCAAATTATGGCGCCAATAATCGTGCAAATATTTGGCGCTATTATTTTGCGCCAAATAATAGCGTAAATTATGGCGCCAATAATCGCGCCAATATTTGGCGCTATTATTTTGCGCAAAATATTAGGGTGAATATTTAAACATTCAATAATAGCGCCATTAAAAGCGCCAATAATAGCACCAATAATAGCGCCAATAATAGTGCCAATATATAGCCCCAATAATAGTGCCAATATATTCATAGCGCCATTTAAAAGCGCCAAACAATAGAGCCATATAATAGAGCCAAATATTAGCTCCATATAATAGGGCCATATAATAGTGCCATATAATAGCGCCATATAATAACACCAAATTATAACACCATATAATAGCGTCAAATAAAATAGCGCCAATATATATCCCCAATAATAGATCCAATATATTCATAGTGCCATTTAATAGGGCTAAATAATAGCACCATATAATAGCGACAAATATTAGCGCCATATAATAGCGCCAAATATTAGCACCATATAATAGCGCCAAATAATAGCGCCATATAATAGCGCCAAATATAATAGCGCCAAATAATAATGCCAAATAATAGCGCCAAATAATATCGCCAAATAATAGCACCAAATATTTGGCGCCAAATATTCATAATAGCACCAAATAATAGCACCAAATAATAGTGCCAATAATAGTGCCAATATATAGCGCCAATAATAGCGCCAATATATAGCGCCAATAATAGTGCCAATATATTCATAGCGTAATTTAATAGCGCCAAACAATAGCGCCATATAATAGCGCCAAATATTAGCTCCATATAATAGTGTCATATAATAGCGTCATATAATAGCGCCAAATAATTGCGCCATATAATAGCGCCAAATATAATAGCGCCAATATATATCCCCAATAATAGCGCCAATATATTCATAGCGCCATTTAGTAGGGCCAAATAATTGCGCCAAATAATAGAGACAAATATTAGCACTATATAATAACACCAAATATTAGCGCCATATAATAGCGCCAAATAATAGTGCTATATAATAGCGCCAAATATAATAACGCCAAATAATAGTGCCAAATAATAGCGCCAAATAATATCGCCAAATAATAGCACCAAATATTTGCCGCACAATATTCATAATAGCGTCAAATAATAGCGCCAAATAATAGATCCAATAATAGCACCAAATAATAGAACAAAATATTCATAATAGCGCCAAATATTTGGCGCCGGCAAATATTCAAAATAGTGCCAAATAATAACGCCAAATTATAACGCCAATAAAAGTGCCAAATAATAACGCCAATAATGGCGCCAATATTTGGCCCCATTAATATTTGGCGTCAGTATTTGGCACTATTATTTGGCGCCAAATAATAGCGCTAATATTTTAACATTCAATAATTGCGCCAAATATTCATAACAGCACCAATATTTTAACATTCAATATATTTTCAGTGTTATTTTAACATTCAATATAATAGCACCAAATATATTTTTAGTGTTATTTTAATATTCATAATAGCACCAATATTTTAATAGCGCCAATAATAGCGCCAAATAATAGCGCCAAAAATTATTTTGCACCAAATAATTACGCCAAATATTATTTTGCGCCAAAAAATAGTTCTAATATTTTAACATTAATTAATAGCGCCAAATATTCATAATAGCGCCAATATATTAATAGCGGCAAATAATTGCACCTAATAACTGCGCCAAATAATAACGCCAAATAATAGCACCATATAATAGAGCCAAATATAAGTGCCATATAATAGCGTCATATAATAGCGCCATATAATAGCGCCAAATAATAGCACCAAATATAATAGTGCCAAATAATAGCACCAATATATAGCGCCAATATATTCATAGTGCCATTTAATATGGCCAAATAATAGCGCCATATAATAACGCCAAATATTAGCGCCAAATATTAACACCATATAATAGCGCAAAATAATAGCGCCATATAATAGCGCCAATTATAATAGCGCCAAATAATAGTGCCAAATCATAGTGCAAAATAATATTGCCAAATAATAACACCAAATATTTGGTGGCATATATTCATAATAGCACCGAATAATAGCACAAAATAATAGCGCCAATAATAGCGCCAAATAATACAGCCAAATTTTCATAATAGCACCAAATATTTGGCGCCGCCAAATATTCATAATAGTGCTAAATAATAATGCCAAATTATAACGCCAATAAAAGCACCAAATAACAGCGCCAATATTTGGTGTCAATATTTGGGACCAATAATATTTGGCGCCAGTATTTGGCGCTATTATTTGGCGCAAAATAATAGCGCTAATATTTTAACATTCAATAATAGCGCTGAATATTCATAACAGCGCCAATATTTTAACATTCAATATATTTTCAGTGTTATTTTAACATTCAATATAATAACGCCAAATATATTTTTAGTGTTATTTTAATATTCATAATAGCGCCAATATTTTAATAACACCAATATTTTAATAGCGCCAACAATAGAGTCAAATAATAGCACCAAATATTATTTTGCACCAAATAATAGCCCCAAATATTATTTTGCGCCAAAAAATAGTGCTAATATTTTAACATTAATTAATAGCGCCAAATATTCATAATAGCGCCAATATATTAATAGCGAAAAATAATTGTGCCTAATAACTGCGCCAAATAATAGCGCCAAATAATAGCACCAAATAATAGCGTCATATAATAGCTCCAAATATTTTTAGGCGCCAAATATTCATAATAGCGCCAAATAACAGCGCCAAAAAATAGCACCATATAATAGCGCCAATAATAGCGCTAAATAATAGCGCCAATATATTCATAGCACCAAATAATTGCGCCAATATTTTCATAATAGCGCCAATATATAATAGCACCAAATAATAGCACCAGTATATTCATAATAGAGCCAATAATAGCGCCAATATATTCATAATAGCGCGAATATATTTATAGCGCAAAATAATTAAGTCAAATAATTGCGCAAAATAATTGCTCCTAATAACAACACCAAATAATAGCGCCAAATATTTTTTGGCGCAAAATATATAAATACTGCCAAATTATTGCGCCTAATAATAGCGCCAAATAATGGCGCCAAAAAATAGCGTCAAATAATAGAGCCAATAATAGCGTCAAATTTTGGCGCCAATAATCGCGCCAATATTTGGCACCAATATTTGACGCCGAATAATAGCGCCAATATTTAAATATTCCATAATAGCACCAATAAAAGCGCCAATAATAGCACCAATGATAGCGCCAATAATAGCGCCAATATATAGTGCCATTAATAGCGCCAATATATTCATAGCACCATATAATAGCACCATATAATTGCACCAAATAATAGTGCCTTATAATAGCGCCAAATAATCATGCCAATATATAGCGCTAATATATTCATAGCGCCATTTAATAGGGCCAAATAATAGCACCATATAATAGTGCCAAATATTAGCGCAATATAATAGTGCCATATAATAGCACCAAATAATAGTGCCATATAATTACCCCAAATATAATAGCGGCAAATAATAGCGCCAAATAATAGCGCTAAATAATATGACCAAATAATAGCGCCAAATATCTGGTGTCAAATATTCATAATAGCGCCAAATAATAGGGCCAATAATAGCGCCAAATAATATCGCCAAATAATAGCCCCAAATATTTGGCGCCAAATATTCATAATAGCGCCATATAATAGCGCCAAATATTCATAATAGCGCGAAATATTTGGCGCCATATATTCATAGTAGCGCCAAATATTTTTTGGCGCCAAATATCCATAATAGTGTCAAATAATAGCGCCAATAAAAGCGCCAAATAAAAGCACCAATATTTGGCACCAATAATATTTGACGCCAATATTTGGTGCTATTATTTGGCGCTAAATAATAGCGCCAAAATTTTAACATTCAATAATAGCGCCAATATTTTAACATTCAATATATTTTCAGTGTTATTTTAACATTCAATATAATAGAGCCAAATATATTTTCAGTGTTATTTTAATATTCATAATACCGCCAATATTTTAATAGCGCCAATATTTTAAAAGCACCAATAATAGCGCCAAATAAGAGCGCCAAATATTATTTGGCGCCAAATAATAGCGCAAAATAATAGCGCCAAAAAATAGCGCCAATATTTTAACCTTCATTAATAGCGCCAAATATTAATAATAGCGCCAATATAATAATAGCATCAAAGAATTGCGCATAATAATAGCGCTAAATAATTGCACCAAATATTTGCGCCAAGTATTTTTTGGCGCCAAATATTAATAATAGCGCAAAAAAATAGCGCCTAAAAATAGCGCAAAAAAAAATAGCGCCAAAAAATAGCGCCAATCATAGCACCGAATAATAGCGCCAATATATTCATAGCGCCAAATAATAGCGCCAATATATTCATAATAGCACCAATATATTATAACGCCAAATAATAGAGCCAATATATTCATAATAGTGCCAATAATAGTGCCAATAATAGCGCCAATATATTCATAGCACCATTAATTGATAATAGCGCCGATATATTTATAGCGCCAATGTATCAGCCTGAGATTTTATGAAAAATATTTTTTTTAATTTTATTAATGTCTTGTGTTGTACGCTACACCAAAAGGAGCTTGCACAACACGCATCCTTGACTTGTCTTGCATTACACGCAATCACGACCTTCCTCGATAGCGTGTGTAGTACGCAATACCGAGTTTCACTAAACAACGATATGCTATTAAAATATTATTAAAACTAACCATTATGAATAGTAATAACTACTTTTTTGAAATTTGTAATTTTTATTTTTCAAAATGGACTTCATTTCTGGATTCGGAATATCGAAATTAGCTTAGGCTGAAATTTTGGTACTTTTCGGATAACTTTCATTTTCTGATGAATAGTGAAAATTACTAAATTTTAATTAAAAACAACCTTTTTAATAGAAATAATTAATAGTGATAAATTATTAATTTGATTGGTTTTAAAGTATATTTAGAATATATTTTTACAATTTAATACAATGTTGGTCATTGGATGTAATTTCATATTTAAACAAGACATAAATAAGTGTCAATCTTTTGATAGTTATTATCTCTTAAAAACACGCTATTTGTTTTGACGACGGGAATTAATTTTTAAATTAGTTAATGTAACTGATATGTTTTGAATTTGGTAAAATAAACATCATTTTTTAATTCATAATATCAAATATAACTTAGGCCTAATTTTTGGTATTTTTCTGAAAACTTTCAATTTTTGATGAATAGTGAAACCACTAAGTGGTAGTTAAAAAACTGAATTTTTCATAAAACTTAATTTTACCGCTTCTGTGATTAGAATTTCAAAAATCCGAGAGACACGGTTGATGTCAGTAAGTAAAATGTGGTTCAATGAGATGAAAATAATTTTTTGGTGAATAGTAACTTTTTACTTTTTTTACCACGGTTAAAAGTAAATAGGGTAATTAAGGGTAAAAATGATATTATTATTACCCTATCACATGTCCTAATTCTATTGGACAAGTGTAATTCGACCAAAAACAAACTTAGGAATAAAATATGACCATTTAGGCCCACTTGGATTAGATTAGGACATTTATTATTAATTTATTTAAAGAAGGATTAAAATAGTTAAAATAAATGTTTAATAACTAAATCATTTTTAATATGGGGTTATACATAAGATAAATTCGACTATAAATATTCATTAGAAAGCTAAAAAGATGTCCTACATAATGGTATTTTATATGTAATTTTTAGACATTAAATAATTTAATTTATTTATGACATAAAGATGATGCAGTAATTATCTTATTAATGAAATATTGACATAATTTATGTTATAGACACCAAAATAAATGTAATTTGACACTTTTTATGAATTAAACTAATTTTCTAGGTTAATATGACATGTTATTATTGATTTAATTAACTTTGTTCGAACTTATCATTCTGTTATGATTTTCACAAAAAATCAATTACTAAATAGTGTCAAAATTGACATAAAATAGTTTTTAAAACAAATATTATATTATTAATTGTTATTTTATTCCTAAAAATCTAATGTTCGGCCAAATGACTTAGATAAGGTTATATAAATTAATAATAAACAACTTGGGGTTCGTTTGGCTTGATATAGTAAGTTTATTAACCTTATAGTATAAGAACACAAGAAGACACGGTAAAAGTAAAATTATTTAACTTAATGTTAAATCTAAATGATAAGGTTAAAATAGGAACCTAAACTTGTCTAAATTCTATTGGATAAGAGGATTTCAACCCATCCCCACCTTAGCCTCGAAATAAATCAATTTGGAACAATTTAAAACTGAACTTGACTTTATAATTAAATAATATTTTTCGTTATTCCAAAGGTGCCCCTCTCCTCCCTTATAAAAGGGCACCTCCTCCCTCTCTTCCTCACACAACTTTGAGCCTGCAAGCTCAGCCAACCCCTGCCATTTTCTCCTCCCCATTTCCCTAGAGACATCCTAGAGGTCCTGGTCTTCTTCAAAGACCAATTTTAGTGCCCTAAAAGGAGGTCTGAAAGAAGCACTTCAAAGAAGAGGTAATATCCATTACCGATCCTTTCCAAATTCTCTCTTCTTCAACTTCTTCTTCTTTAGTTGTTTCATTATGAAGTAATAACATCAGTATCACTCATATACTGATATGTTATTATAAGTATGAAACAACCCTATTTAACCATCTATCCATCCTACGGAAAATGAAATCACCGCGCGTGCGTACGTACGGAATACCGTCTCCACGCCGTGGTGTAATCTATTTTCCACCACCACCTTACTTGGATGGGTATAATGGTGTAAATAATGACTATATATGACTATTATAAAGTGATATTGATTCTGAAATAGTATACATACACTCCAATACAATTCCACGATCATAGGAACGATATCATAACTCGTGCGTACGTACGGAATACCGTCTCCACGATGTGATGCGACTCGTTCTACATGATCTTCATTTCATAATGATTATATAAATGAATTGAATGAATGAATATGATGTATATTACATTAATACCATTCTGGAAATGAGGTATCTATAACCTAGAGAGAAGAATAAGAATTTATTCGACAAAACACGCATAAGAACAAAGAGTTATAAACACCCGAATAACAAGTAGCAATGAAATATTATTACTAAGAAGCTAAGAATATGACCATATATGATATCATAAAAATAAGTATGATTCTGGAATAAGTCAATAACATTATTTAAATCATTATACAGGAGGTTCGGACACTTACAAAGCAAGTTGGACCTAAGGTAAGGGAAATATCACAATCTCATTTTTATCCGAGATTGTTTATACTTTAGTATTTACTGGGGTGTATTTTATCATCCACATCCATGTTTCCTCAATATGTAATATTATTTCCATCCACCTACAATTTTTTTAAATCCAATTTTACCCTTCGGTGAGTTTTTATTAAAAGATATGAAAGGAATCTTTTGTCGTTTTTCGTACGAGGTACTTTTTGACTTTTCCGACAAAAGTACGGGAAGAATGTTTTTTTAACTTATACGGCATGAATGGATTTTTAAAACATTATTTCCAAGAAGCTTCCTTTACAAGTTTTCAAGTTTATTTTTAATCAACTTCTTTTAGTTTATAATTGTACGACATGTTAAGAAAGGAAAAGTGTTTTTAAATCAGAAAGGATATTTTCCTCAAGAATGGAGGTCAAGTATTTTATCAAAATTATTTTCCATCTAAGATAATAAAGGGTTCTGTTTTTATCCCTATTGATTTGATTATGTTGTGATGGAATTATATTTTTATGAATTCCTTTATCTTATATGAATTGTTTTATGATGTCATGTTGTTTAAGAATCCCATTTTTACTACATGGGTTATGCAATGATGTATGATTTATGATTTTGTGGCACACATAAGAATGGTATCATTATGAGATGGGTGGGACCTATATCTCTCTCCAATGCATTGGGTAAAGATTTTATATCTAAAGAGATAGACATGGCTGAAATGGTAGGTTATACCAGTTCAGTGAAACAGGACTGAAACGAGGGTGACTCGGTTCAGAAATGGACTTTGTCCACTAAGATAGTCTTGGAAATGAGTCTTGACTAATAAGAAATGATTCTCTATGATTATGTGTGTGTGCCACAAAGTTTCATGTTTTAAGTTATGATTATTATGATTACATTTCACTGCCATGATTTATCCCATGTTATGAAATTATGATCTCTTTTGGAGGTTAAGATTTCCAAAATGTTATGTTCTTATGAATATGACGTGATTGATATTTCTTTTGTTTACCCTTACTGAGCATTTGAGATCACCCTTTTATGTTTACTTTTCCCCAGGATATAAAGAAAGGTTTTAGGTATAAAAAAAAGGAAGATCTTTATAGGAGATGTTGAAGATCAATCACTAGGATTAGAAGATTATATTCCGAGTTTCCAAAGACACTAGACTATTACGATCCTTGTGTGTGTGTTTTTGTTATGTACTAAGTATTCCACAAATGTAATGTAATGTCAATGTACGTCAAGCTTCGGGTCTCTACAGTTGGTATCAGATGAAAAGTTTAGTCAACCTTTGGAAACTAGGATGCGAAAACATTAGTGAGATCCCTAGAGATATTTCTAAGGTATGTCTGGGGATGTCCCTAAGGTTAAGTATATGTATAGGTTATAGTACTAGAATTACGCTAACGATCATAGAATTAAACCTAAGATGTTAGATATTGAAGGTACTCCCCCTTTATTATGTTGTTTTCTCGAGCATGATTTTTGCCGCTCACACTATTCTTTTTGGGTTTTAGACGATGGCTGGAACCCGAAGGAACCGTGTTGATCAATGCAATGGACAATGCAATGATTGTCCTGAACAAACAAATGTTATGGGAGATGGAGTGAAAAATCTTATTGCTATACTTACACAAGCTATGAGTCATTCTGGACTTCCAAATGAGCAGAGAAGGGAACAATATTCTATTGAGTCCTTCATGAGGCAACGTCCACCTTCTTTCAGTGGGTCTTCTGATCCACTTGTTGCTGAACAATGGATCAGTACTACTGAAAAGATATTTTCACTTCTTCAATGTTCTGAACATGATAAAGTCATCCTAGCAGTGTATCGTTTGGAGGGAGATGCTGATCAATGGTGGAATCTTATTAAGAATACGAGGCAAAGGGATGAAATTGAGTCCATGGAATGGGACGAGTTCAAGAACTTATTTTTCAATAAGTACTTCCCTCGTATTCTCCAAACAAAGATGGAGAAAGAGTTTCTTGAACTAAAGCAAAAGGATGATAAATCTGTTGGTATATATGAAGCGAATTTTACAAGGCTTGCAAGGTATGCATCTGGATTTATCATCCAACCTGAAAGTAAAGTTGATCGATTTTTCAGTGGCTTAAAACCAAGTCTTCGAAGGGCATTAGCTATAAGAGACTTCAATAGCTATGAAGAAATTGTGCGTTGTGCTGTCAAGGTAGAAATGGAAGTTGGTGTTAAGTATCCATCTCATGGTTTTGACAAGAAATGAAAGATGGAGTTCAAGGAGAAATCTCAGAATAATGGTGAAAAGAAGATGAATGTTTCCTTATGCACAAAGTGTGGAAAGAATCATGGTGGAGATTGTCTTAAAGGGACTAGAAAATGTTTTAAGTGTGGAAAAGAAGGTCATCGAGCAGCTGAGTGTCGAAGTAATGGAAAAAGGGTTTCTAATGATTTGAATAAAGCAAACACTGCAGAGAACGCACCACCAACACTTCAATGTTTCAAGTGTAAGGAAATGGGGCATTATGCTAATAAATTCCATAATCCAAGGGTTAGTGATGATCGACATGAGCAACCGCTTAAGGCAAAGGAAAAAGGGAAGTCACATGCGATCACTATTGGCGATGTTGAATATGACAACGATGTGGTGGAATGATTAAGTGTTTATGTAATGGGATTCCAAAATAATGTTGTATCATGGAGTATTGGAATATTTAGGTATTGGTCTATTGTGGTTTTCAATGGTACCTGTAACCATGGAATGTGATTGAGATATTTTTGAAGAAAAAAAAAGATGATTTGCGCATAATGAAGGGAAAACGTGGAAATGAAATGTTTGACCGAATTCATGTGCTCATGATTGATATAAGGACTAAGTGATATCATGGTTTGAGTATATAGAATTTTGAGGAAAGTGTTAACTTTTAACTACATTCATGTTTTCACTAAGGTTCAATGGGTATTCAAGAGAATACATGATTAAGGCCTTTGAATGTTTGGAATGTGACCAACAAGACATATCTTATGATATATGGGGATCAAAGATGATATTAAATCTCTGGTAATCATTTTCACTATATTATGACAATGGACTGCAGTATTATAGATAAGCCTAAAGACTAGAATGGATTATGTTGGACATAAATTAGTATTGTTTAAGGATAGAAGTTCTTTTTTTGATATTATTGATGGGATGTTATAGTAATATAGCTTTAGAAAAAGGACAACCTGCAGGACGTGCGACAACCCATCGCGTCGGACAAGGCTGTGGGAATCGAACCCACAACCGAAGTGCGACTGGCCTTTATCGCGTACCACTGGCCTACAGGAAGTCCCTGGTTAGTAGAAACTAGTTTTATTTTATTACGCGGTATGATATATGAAGTATAAGTTCATTTTTGGAATCGTATACGATTAACCTCACCATATATGGACTTATGTATATTTGATAACTTTTTCTAACCTTTTGTTTGAAACAGATGGAATGACCCATCATTCTATCACATGATCTGCTAACACATCATGAATAACAAATTCAACTTCATTTCTTTAAAGGATGAAGTGGAAATTGTTCAATTCATGAACAACAATCAGATTGTACCAAAATCATGTATGTATTTCTTTTAATTCATCATCTTTAGGGAAATGATCTTGAAAACAAAAAATGTTGTCCTAGTGCCCTTATATCCGATGAATCAGATGGTACCTTATATCATCACAAATCTATGGATTTGTGATTACTGGCTTTTCCATAGCCATGTTCTCTACCACTCTCCATCAGAACATGCTGGTTAGATTTCTCTTCCATATCCATATTTTCACCTATGTGGAAACCCAGTGATTAGTTTATTTGGGTAACCGTTACGTTTCATACTTTTGTTTTTAAAGATTGGTTTTGGTATTTCTTTTTACAATGTGGGTTTCTATGAATAGTAAACGATTTATAACCCAGACGAATTTCGAGGGCGAAATTTATTTTAAGGGGGGTAGAATGTAACAGCCCGAGATTTTATGAAAAATATTCTTTTTAATTTTATTAATGTCTTGTATTGTACGCTACACCAAAAGGAGCTTGCACAACACGCATCCTTGACTTGTCTTGCATTACACGCAATCGCGACCTTCCTCGATAGCGTGTGTAGTACACAATACCGAGTTTCACTAAACAACGATATGCTATTAAAATATTATTAAAACTAGCCGTTATGAATAGTAATAACCACTTTTTGAAATTTGTAATTTTTATTTTTCAAAATGGACTTCATTTCTGGATTCGAAATATCAAAATTAGCTTAGGCTGAAATTTTGGTACTTTTCAGATAACTTTCATTTTCTGATGAATAATGAAAATTACTAAATTTTAATTAAAAACAACCTTTTTAATAGAAATAATTAATAGTGATAAATTATTAATTTGATTGGTTTTAAAGTATATTTAGAATATATTTTTACAATTTAATACAATGTTGGTCATTGGATGTAATTTCACATTTAAACCAGACATAAATAAGTGTCAATCTTTTGATAGTTATTATCTCTTAAAAACACGCTATTTGTTTTGACGACGGCAATTAATTTTTAAATTAGTTAATGTAACTGATATGTTTTGAATTTGGTAAAATAAACATCATTTTGGAATTCATAATATCAAATATAGCTTAGGCATAATTTTTGGTATTTTTCTGAAAACTTTCAATTTTTGATGAATAGTGAAACCACTAAGTGGTAGTTAAAAAACTGAATTTGTCGACAGGAATTAATTTTTAAATTAGTTAATGTAACTGATATGTTTTGAATTTGGTAAAATAAACATCATTTTTGAATTCATAATATCAAATATAGCTTAGGCCTAATTTTTGGTATTTTTCTGAAAACTTTCAATTTTTGATGAATAGTGAAACCACTAAGTGGTAGTTAAAAAACTGAATTTTTCATAAAACTTAATTTTACCGCTTCTGTGATTAGAATTTCAAAAATCCGAGAGACACGGTTGATGTCAGTAAGTAAAATGTGGTTCAATGAGATGAAAATAATTTTTTGGTGAATAGTAACTTTTTACTTTTTTTTACCACGGTTAAAAGTAAATAGGGGTAAAAATGATATTATTATTACCCTAACACATGTCCTAATTCTATTGGACAAGTGTAATTCGACCAAAAACAAACTTAGGAATAAAATATGACCATTTAGGCCCACTTGGATTAGATTAGGACATTTATTATTAATTTATTTAAAGAAGGGTTAAAATAGTTAAAATAAAAGTTTAATAACTAAATCATTTTTAATATGGGGTTATACATAAGATAAATTCGACTATAAATATTCATTAGAAAGCTAAAAGGATGTCCTACATAATGGTATTTTATTTGTAATTTTTAGACATTAAATAATTTAATTTATTTATGACACAATGATGATGCAGTAATTATCTTATTGATGAAATATTGACATAATTGATGTTATAAACACCAAAATAAATGTAATTTGACACTTTTTATGAATTACACTAATTTTCTAGGTTAATATGACATGTTATTATTGATTTAATTAACTTTTTTTCGAACTTATCATTCTGTTATGATTTTCACAAAAAATCAATTACTAAATAGTGTCAAAATTGACATAAAATAGTTTTTAAAACAAATATTATATTATTAATTGTTATTTTATTCCTAAAAATCTAAGGTTCGGCCAAACGACTTAGATAAGGTTATATAAATTAATAATAAACAACTTGGGGTTCGTTTGGATTGATATAGTAAGTTTATTAACCTTATAGTATAAGAATACCAGAAGACGCGGTAAAAGTAAAATTATTTAACTTAATGTTAAATCTAAATGATAAGGTTAAAATAGGAACCTAAACTTGTCTAAATTCTATTGGATGAGAGGATTTCGACCCATCCCCACCTTATCCTCGAAATAAATCAATTTGGAGCTATTTAAAACCGAACTTGACTTTATAATAAAATAATATTTTTAGTTATTCCAAAGGTGCCCCTCTCCTCCCTTATAAAAGGGCACCTCCTCCCTCTCTTCCTCACACAACTTTGAGCCTTCAAGCTCGGCCAACCCCTGCCATTTTCTCCTCCCCACTTCCCTAGAGACATCCTAGAGGTCCTGGTCTTCTTCAAAGACCAATTTTAGTGCCCTAAAAGGAGGTCTCAAAGAAGCACTTCAAAGAAGAGGTAATATCCATTACCGATCCTTTCCAATTTCTTTCTTCTTAAACTTCTTCTTCTTTAGTTGTTTCATTATGAAGTAATAACATCAGTATCACTCATATACTGATATGTTATTATAAGTATGAAACAACCCTATTTAACCATCTATCCATCCTACGGAAAATGAAATCACCGCGCATGCGTACGTACGGAATACCACCTCCACGCCTTGGTGTATTCTATTTTCCACCACCACCTTACTTGGATGGGTATAATGGTGTAAATAATGACTATATATGACTATTATAAAGTGATATTGATTCTGAAATAGTATACATACACTCCAATACAATTCCATGATCATAGGAACGATATCATCACTCATGCGTACGTACGGAATACCATCTCCACGATGTGATGCGACTTGTTCTACATGATCTTCATTTCATAATGATTATATAAATGAATTGAATGAATGAATATGATGTATATTACACTAATACCATTCTGGAAATGAGGTATCTATAACCTAAAGAGAAGAATAAGAATTTATTCGACAAAACACGCATAAGAACAAAAAGTTATAAACACCCGAATAACAAGTAGCAATGAAATATTACTACTAAGAAGCTAAGAATATGACCATATATGATATCATAAAAATAATTATGATTCTGGAATAAGTCAATAACATTATTTAAATCATTATACAGGAGGTTCGGACACTTACAAAGCAAGTCGGACCTAAGGTAAGAGAAATATCACAATCTCATTTTTATCCGAGATTGTTTATACTTTAGTATTTACTGGGGTGTATTTTATCATCCACATCCATGTTTCCTCAATATGTAATATTATTTCCATCCACCTACAATTTTTTTAAATCCAATTTTACCCTTCGGTGAGTTTTTATTAAAAGATATGAAAGGAATCTTTTATCGTTTTTCGTACGAGGTACTTTTTGACTTTTCCGACAAAAGTACGGGAAGAATGTTTTTTTTTAACTTATACGGCATGAATGGATTTTTAAAACATTATTTCCAAGAAGCTTCCTTTACAAGTTTTCAAGTTTATTTTTAATCAACTTCTTTTAGTTTATAATTGTACGACATGTTAAGAAAGGAAAAGTGTTTTTAAATCAGAAATGATATTTTCCTCAAGAATGGAGGTCAAGTATTTTATCAAAATTATTTTCCATCTAAGATAATAAAGGGTTCTGTTTTTATCCCTATTGATTTGATTATGTTGTGATGGAATTATATTTTTATGAATTCCTTTATCTTATATGAATTGTTTTATGATGTCATGTTGTTTAAGAATCCCATTTTTACTACATGGGTTATGCAATGATGTATGATTTATGATTTTGTGGCACACATAAGAAAGGTATCATTATGAGATGGGTGGGACCTATATCTCCCTCCAATGCATTGGGTAAAGATTTTATATCTCATGAGATAGACATGGCTGAAATGGTAGGTTATACCGGTTCAGTGAAACAGGACTGAAACGAGGGTGACTCGGTTCAGAAATGGACTTTGTCCACTAAGATAGTCTTGACAATGAGTCTTGACTAATAAGAAATGATTCTCTATGATTATGTGTGTATGCCACAAAGTTTCATGTTTTAAGTTATGATTATTGTGATTACATTTCACTGCCATGATTTATCCCATGTTATGAAATTATGATCTCTTTTGCAGGTTAAAATTTCCAAAATGTTATGTTCTTATGAATATGATGTGATTGATATTTCTTTTGTTTACCCTTACTGAGCATTTGAGCTCACCCTTTTATGTTTACATTTCTCCAGGATATAAAGAATGGTTTAGGTATAAAAAAAAGGAAGATCTATATGGGAGATGTTGAAGATCTATCACTAGGATTAGAAGATTATATTCCGAGTTTCCAAAGACACTAAACTATTACGATCCTTGTGTGTGTGTTTTTGTTATGTACTAAGTATTCCGCAAATGTAATGTAATGTCAATGTACGTCAAGCTGGCGATCAAGGTGGAAAAGTAAAAGCGGACCTCAAGGGCACCGGCGCTCAAAAACTACAATAGAGGTACAACTTTTTATAAGGGTATTTCTTCTAATAAATCTGGTGTTGTTGAGAAGGAATTTGGAAGGAACAAGATGCTGGAAAAAGGGAATGAGAAGGCTATGGAACAAACAAAAGGGAAGTCGAACTCCTTTGAACGTGGGAATCGAAAGTGTTTCAAATGCCATGGGTATGGTCATTTTCAGGCCAATTGCCCTAACAACCGGATTATTACTATTAAAGAGATTGAAGAGATTGAAGAGGCAATCAAAGAGGATGAACATGATGGTGAAGAATCTGAAAATGAGGAACATGTTGTGGAAGAAGCTGATGTGGGAAACATGCTGGTGCTACGAAGAGTTTTGCAAGCTCAAATCTGCCCGGAAGAAGATCAAAGAGAAAACTTGTTCCAAACTCGCTGCACCATTAATTAGCGGGTATGCATGGTGATTATTGATAGTGGGAGCTGTACAAATGTGGCTTCAACAACACTAGTGGAGAAATTGAAGCTTCCAACTCAGAATCATCCTCGCTCGTATAAATTGCAATGGTTGAACAATGGGAGCACACTCCAAGTCAAAAAACAGGTTCTGATTTCATTCTCCATTGGTAAGAACTATGCTGATGAAGTATTGTGTGATGTTATTCCTATGGATGCTTGTCACTTGTTGTTGGGTAGGCCTTGGCAGTTTGACAGGGAAGTGAAATATGATGGGAGGAAGAACACATATTCTTTTCGATCTGGGGAAAAGAATATCACACTTGCTCCTTTGAATCCATCCCAAACTCTTCAAGAAAAATCTGTTCCAGAAGTGCCCAAAGGTAGTCTCTTTATCAGCAAAGCTCAAGTGGAGAAAGCCATAAATAAGAAAAAGCCAGTTTTTGCTTTATTGATGATGGAAAAGTCATGCCATAAGGAGAAGAGTCATCAACATCCTTTAGCTCATTCCTTAATTGGGGAATATCATGACGTTTTTCCTAATGATCTTCCAGCAGTATTACCACCATTTAGAGGCATTGAACACCAGATTGATCTCGTTCCGGGTGCACAATTGCCAAATAAACCAGCATATCAGTGTAATCCTGGAGAATCAAGGGAATTGCAGAAGCAAGTAGATGAGTTGATGGATCGAGGCTTTATAAGGCCAAGCATGAACCCGTGTTCTTTTCCAGCATTATTGGTGCCGAAGAAAGATGGTACGTATCATATGTGCATTGATAGTAGAGCTATCAATAATATTACCATCAAATACAGGTATCCCATCCCACGACTTGATGATATTCTTGATGAATTGCATGGTTCATCAATATTTTCGAAGGTTGATCTTCGTAGTGGATACCACCAGATTCGAATGAAGGAAGGGGATGAGTGGAAAACGGCCTTCAAAACTAAAGGCGGATTGTTTGAGTGGCTGGTCATGCCATTCGGCCTCTCAAATGCTCCAAGCACATTCATGCGACTCATGAATGAAGTTCTGAAACCATTTATGGGAAACAAAAGCTATATGGGAAGCTTGAAAAATGCGAGTTCTTTTCAACAGAAGTGGTGTTTTTTGGATATGTGGTAACCAAAGAAGGCATCATAGTGGATGAATCAAAAGTGGAAGCAATCAAGTCCTGGCCACAACCAGAATCCATTAAAGAAGTAAGAAGTTTCCACGGTTTGGCATCTTTTTATCGTCGCTTTGTTTCCAATTTCAGCACTATTATGGCACCTATCACTGAATGCTTGAAAAGGGGGAAATTTGAGTGGTCAAAGGCAGCAAATGAATCATTTGAAATCATTAAGAAAAAGTTGTGTGAAGCACAGGTTTTGGCGTTGCCTGATTTTGATCAAGTCTTTGAAGTGGAATGTGATGCAAGTGGAGTTGGGATAGGCGTTGTTCTCATCCAAAGCAAGCGCCCTATTGCATATTTCAGCGAGAAACTGAATGATTCAAGGAGGAATTACAGCACCTATGATAAGGAATTTTATGCGGTTATAAGAGCCCTAGATCATTGGTCTCATTATTTGAGACCGAAGCAGTTTGTTCTTCATTCTAACCATCAGGCTTTGAGGTTTATCAATGGTCAACACAAGCAGAGTTCGAGGCATGCAAAGCGGGTGGAATTCTTACAATCATTCTCATTTGTGTCAAAATACAAGAAGGGGCAAGATAATCTGGTGGCAGATGCTTTATCTCGGAGGTATGCATTACTTACAATTCTTGATGCTCGAATTCTTGGATTTCAGCTTATGAGAGAAGATTATCAGCATGATATGGAGTTTAATTCTATTTTAACCCAATGTCAAGATGGATTTGTGGAGGATTATTCTGTACATGATGGGTTTCTCTTTAAGAGAAAGAAGTTGTGTGTTCCAAAGGGTAATTACAGGAACTTGCTTATTCGGGAAACACATGAAGGGGGACTTGCTGGTCATTTTGGCATCCATAAAACCTTGGAGATACTAAAAGAGCATTTCTACTGGCCGAAGATGCAATCAAATGTCCAAGCTATTCTTTCAAGATGCGGAACATGTCAAAGAGAAAAGAGTCACTTCAAGCCTGGTTTATACACTCCGTTACCTATTCCAGAGCAGCCATGGGAAGATCTCAGCATGGATTTCATTATGGCTTTACCAAAGACTCAGCGAGGTAAAGATTCAATAATGGTTGTTGTTGATCGATTTTCTAAGATGGCTCATTTCATACCTTGTCATAAGACTGAAGATGCGGTGAAAGTGGCAGAATTGTTTTTCAAAGAGATTGTTCGCCTTCATGGAATTCCTCGCAGCATCGTTTCAGATAGAGACAAAATTTCTCAGCCATTTTTGGAGAACATTAAGGGGGAAATTCGGTACGAAACTTCTTTTCAGCACATCCCATCACCCTCAAACAGATGGGTAAACAGAAGTTACCAATCGTACATTGGGCACTATTCTGAGAACATTGGTGAACAAGAGCATGAGAGATTGGGATTTGCAACTTGCACAAGCTGAATTTGCATACAATAGATCTCCCAGTGCTACCACCCGACATTCTCCATTCGAAGTGGTTTATGGAATCAATCCAATCACTCCTATAGAATTGTGCTCTTTGCCTCTTGATTTTCAGGTAAATATTGATGCGGAGGAGAAGACAAAGAAGATGAAGAAGCTCCATGAATCTATTCGTGCTCAAATAGAGAAGTCTAATGAGGCATACAAGAGGCGAGCAAACAAGCATCGGAAGCAGGCTATTTTCCAACCTGGAGACAAAGTGTGGATTCACCTTCGCAAGGAGAGATTTCCATCCAAAAGGAAGAGCAAGCTGGCACCACGAGCTGAAGGTCCATTCAAAGTGCTTGAACGAGTGGGAAACAATGCCTACAAAATTGATTTACCAGATGATTTTGGCAGGGTTTCTGCAACATTCAACATTGGGGACTTATCTACTTACATTGAAGAAGATGATGTCGTGGATTTGAGGGCAAATCCTCTTCAACCGGGGGAGAATGATATGGATCAGATTCAGCCCAAGGAGTATAATTTTAGGCTTAATAAAAATTTCAAGCCCAATTGTTGTTCGAATTGGACCAGCCCACACTTCTTGATGTCCAACACTATGGTGGGCCACAACACACTTATTTGGGACCCAAAATCATTTATCCACATGGAAAATGGTGGAAATTCGTAGCTTCACATTAATGAGGAGAGAGAAGGTGGAGAAAAGCATCATTAAGAGGAAATCCCGCTACTTTGTCTAGTGGGGTCATTAAATGGCATGGGAAAGTGTTATTTTATGCTTTTTATGTGCCTTTTGGGTTCCCCGTGTCTTGTAACTCGAATTGGGGCATTTTCCTTTATTTATTTTGTCATTATATTGTATTTTCACCCCTTTGTAATAGAGATGATTGATTGTGATGGATTTTGGAAGCATATTGTGCTGTCCTATTGCTTTAGCCTTTTCCCTTTGCCCGGAATTGGTGGTGCAACTCCAGTGCTGGTGACTTTGTCTTTAAGCGTGGAGTGACCTTGGCGGGTGGCATTGCCTTTAAGCCTTTGTCAATTCGGCTACATTACGCTGCTCCTTTTCACTTACTCGTTTTGAGCATCCGGCGACGCATCACAAATACTTGAACCAAATAATAGCACCAATAACAGCGCCATTATATAGCGCCAATATATTGTTAGCGCCATTTAATAGCGCCAAATAATAGCGCTATATAATAGCGCCAAATATTGGCGCCATATAATAGGGCCATATAATAGGGCCAAATAATAGCGTCATACAGTAGCGCCAAATATAATAGCGCCAAATACTAGAGCCAAAATGTAGCGCCAATAATATCGCCAATATATTCATAGCCCCATTTAATAGGGCCAAATAATAGCGCCATACAATAGCGCTAAATAATAGCGCCATATACTAGCGCCAAATATAACAGCGCCAAATAATAGTGGCAAATAATTTCACCAAATAATAGCACCAAATATTTGGTGCCAAATATTCATAATAGCGCCAAATAATAGCGCCAAATAATAGCGCCAATAATGACGCCAAATAATAGTGCCAAATATTCATAATAGCGCCAAATATTTGGTGCCATATATTCATAGTAGCGCCAAATAATAGAGCCAAAAATAGCGCCAATAATAGCGCCAAATAATAGTGCCAGTGTATTCATAATAGTGCCAATAATAGCACCAATAATAGCGCCAATATATTCATAGCGCCATTAATTCATAATACCGCCAATATATTTATAGCTCCAAATAATTGCGCGTAATAATAGTGCCAAATAATTGCGCTAAATAATTGTTCCAAATAATAGTGCCAATATTTTAACATTCATTAATAACGCCAAATAATCATAATAGTGCCAATATATTAATAGCACCAAATAAGTGCGCCAAATAATAGCACCAAATAAGTGCACCAAATATTTGATCCAAATAACTGCGCCAAATAATAGAGCCAAAAAATAGCACCATATAATAGCGCCAAATATTTTTTGGCACCAAATATTTTTTGGCACCAAATATTCATAATAGCGCCAAAAAATAGCGCCAAATAATAGCGACAAATAATAGCGCCAATAATAGCGTCATATTATGGAGCCAATAATAGCACCAATATATTCATAGAGCCAAATAATAGCGCCAATATATTCATAATAGCGCCAATATATAATACCACCAAATAATAGCGCCAATAGTGCCAAAAATAGCACAAATATATTAATAGCAACATTTATTCGTAATACCGCCAATATATTTAAATCGCAAAATAATTGCGCCTAATAATAGCCTCAAATAATAGCACCAAATAATTGCGCCAAATAATAGTGGCATATAATAGTGCCAAATATTTTTTGGCAGAAAATATATAAATAGCGCAAATTTATTGCGCCAAATAATTGCGCCAAATAATTGCACCAAATACTTGCGCCTAATAATAGCGCCATATAAAACCGCCAAATATTTTTTGGCGCCAAATAATCATAATACCGCCAAATAATAGCGCCAAATAATAGCATCAAATTATGGCGCCAATATTTTGCGGTATTATTTTGCGCCAAATTATAGCGCCAATATTTAAATTCAATAATCGCGCCAATAAAGGTGCCAATAACAACACCAATAATAGCGCCAATATATTCATAGCACCATTTAATAGCGCCAAATAATAGCACCATATAATAGCACCAAATATTAGTGCCACATAATAGCCCCATGTTATAGTGCAAATCAAAGCACCATATAATAGCGCCAAATATAATAGCGCCAAATAATAGCGTCAATATATCGCGCCAATAATAGCGACAATGTATTCATAGCGCCATTTAATAGGGCCAAATAATAGCGCCATAAAATAATGCTAAATAATAGCGCCATATAATAGCGCTATATAATAGCGCCGTATAATAACGCCAAATAATAGCGCTATATAATAGCGCCAAATATAATAGCGACACATAATAGCGTCTGATAATAGCGCTAAATAATATCGCCAAATAATAGCACCAAATATTTAGCGCCAAATATTCATAATAGCGCCAAATAATAGCGTCAAATTATGGCGCCAACAATCGCGCCAATATTTGGCGCTATTATTTTGCGTCAAATAATAGCGCCAATATTTAAACATTCAATAATAGCGCCAATAAAAGCGCCAATAACAGCACCAATAAAAGCGCCAATAATAGCGCCAATATATAGCGCCAATAATAGTGCCAATATATTCATAGCGCCATTTAATAGCGCCAACCAATAGCGCCATATAATAGCGCCAAATATTAGCGCCATATAATAGTGCTATATAATAGCGCCATATAAAAGCGCAAAATAATAGCGCCATATAATAGCGCCAAATATAATAGAGCCAAATAATAGCGCTGATATATATCCCCAATAATAGCGCCAATATATTCATAGCGCCATTTAATAGAACCAAATAATAGCGCCATATAATAGCGCCAAATATTAGCGCCATATAATAGCGTGAAATATAATAACACCAAATAATAGCGCCAAATAATATCGCCAAATAATTGCACCAAATATGTGGCGCCAAATATTCATAATAGCGCCAAATAATAGCTCCAAATAATAGCGCCAATAATAGCGCCAAATAATAGAGCCAAATATTCATAATAGCGCCAAATATTTGGCACCATATATTCATAGTAGCGCCAAATATTTTTTGGCGCCAAATATTCATAGTAGCGCCAAATAATAACGCCAAATTATAACACCAATAAAAGCGCCAAATAATAGCGCCAACAATAGCGCCAATATTTGGCGCCAATATTTGGCCCCAATAATATTTGGCGCCAGTATTTGGCGCTATTATTTGGCACCAAAAATAGCGCCAATATTTGAACATACAATAATGGTGCCAAATATTCATAATACCGCCAATATTTTAACATTTAATATATTTTCAGTGTTATTTTAACATTCAATATAATAGCGCCAAATATATTTTCAGTGTTATTTTAATATTCATAATAGCGCCAATATTTTAATAGCACCAATATTCTAATAGCTCTAATAATAGTACTAAATAATAGCCTAAATATTATTTTGCACCAAATAATAGCGCCAAATATTATTTTGCACCAAAAAATAGTGCTAATATTTTAACATTAATTAATAGCGCCAAATATTCATAATAGCCCCAATATATTAATAGCGGCAAATAATTGTGCCTAATAACTGCGCCAAATAATAGCGCCAAATAATAGCACCATATAATAGAGCCAAATATTTTTAGGCGCCAAATATTCAAAATAGCGCCAAAAAATAGCCCCAAAAATAGGACAATATAATAGCGCAAATAATAGAGCCAATATATTCATAGCGCCAAAAATAGGACAATATAATAGCGCCAATAATAGCGCCAATATATTCATAGCGCCAAATAATTGCGCCAATATATTTATAATAGCGCCAATATATAATAGCGCCAAATAATAGCACCAAAATATTCATAATAGTGCCAATAATAGTGCCAATATATTCATAGCGCCATTTATTCAAAATAGCGCCAATATATTTATTGCGCAAAATAATAGCGTCAAATAATAGCGCCAAATAATTGCACCAAAGAATTGCGCCAAATAATTGCGCAAAATAATTGCGCCTAATAACAATATCAAATAATAGCGCCATATAATAACGCCAAATATTTTTTGGCGCAAAATATATAAATAGCGCCAATATATTGTGCCAAATAATTGCGCCAAATAATTGCGACAAATTATTGTGCCTAATAATAGCACAAAATAATAGCGCCAAATAGTTTTTGGCGCCAAATATTCATAATGGCGCCAAATAATGGTGCCAAATAATAGCGCCAAATAATAGCGTCAAATTATGGCGCCAATAATGGTGCCAATATTTGGCTCCAATCTTTGGCGCCAAATAATAGTGCCAATATTTAAACATTCAATAATAGCACCAATAAAAGCGCCAATAATAGCACCAATGATAGCGCCAATAATAACGCCAATATATAGCGCTAATAATAGCGCCAATATATTCATAGCACCATTTAATAACCCCAAATAATAGCGTCATATAATATCGCCAAATATTAGCACCATATAATAGCGTCATATAATTGCGCAAAATAATAGCGCCATATAATAGCGCCAAATAATCACGCCAATATATAGCTCCAATATATTCATAGCATCATTTAATAGGGCCATATAATAGCACCATATAATAGCGCCAAATATAAACGCCATATAATAGCGCCATATAATTGCGCCAAATATATTTATAGCGCCATTTATTCATAAATGCGGCAATATATTTATAGCGCCAAATAATTGCGCCTAATAATAGCGCCAAATAATTGCGCCAAATAATAGTGCCAATATTTTTTACATTCATTAATATCGCCAAATATTCATAATAGTGCCAATATATTAATAGCGCCAAATAAGTACGCCTAATAATAGCGCCAAAAAATAGCGCCAAATAACTGCGCCAAATAAGAGCGCCAAATAATAGCGCCAAAAAATAGCGCCAAATAATAGCGCCAAAAAATAGCACCAATAATAGCGTCAATATATTCGTAGCGCCAAATAATAGCACCAATATATTCACAATAGCGTCAATATATAATTGCGCCAAATAATAGCGCCAAATAATAGCGACAAATAATAGCGCCAAATGTTTGCGCCAAATAACTACACCAATTAATAGCGCCATATAATAGTGCCAAATATATTTTGGCACCAAATATTCATAACAGCGCCAAAAAATAGTGCCAAAAAATAGCGCCAAATAATAGCACCAATAATAGCGCCAAATAATAGCGTCAATATATTCATAGCGCAAAATAATAGCGCCAATATATTTATAATAGTGTCAATTTATAATAGCACCAAATAATAGCGCCAATATATTCATAGCACCATTTATTCATAATAGGGCTTATATATTTATAGCGAAAAAATAATTGTGCCTAATAATAACGCCAAATAATAGCTCCAAATAATTGAGCCAAATAATTGTGCCAAATAAATGCGCCAAATAATTGCGCAAAATAATTGCGCCTATTAACAGCGCCAAATAATAGCTCCATATAATAGCGCCAAATATTTTTCGGCGCAAAATATATAAATAGCACCAATATATTGCACCAAATAATTGTGCCTAATAATAGCGCCAAATATTTTTTGGCCCCAAATATTAATAATAGCGCCAAATAATAGCGCCAATATTTAAATATTCAATAATCGCGCCAATAAAAGCGCCAATAACAACACCAATAATAGCCAAATAATGGCGCTAATATATCGCGGCAATAATAGCGCCAATATATTCAAAGCGTCATTTAATAGCGCCAAATAATAGCAGCACAAAATAGCGCCAAATATTAGCGCCATATAATAGCGCCATATAATAGGGCCATATAATAACGTCATATAATAGCGCCAAATAATAGCGCCATATAATAACACCAAATATAATAACGCCAAATAATCGCGCCAATATATTGCGCCAATATATTCATTGCGCCATTTAATAGGGCCAAATAGTAGCGCCATATAATAGCGCCAAATATTAGGGCCATATATTAGGGCCATATAATAGGGCCATATAATAGTGCCAAATAACAGCGCCAAATATAATAGTGCCAAATAATAGCGCCAAATAATAGCGCCAAAAAATATCGCCAAATAATAGCACCAAATATTTGGCGCCAAATATTCATAATAGCGTCAAATAATAGTGCCAATAATAGCGCCATATAATAGAGCCAAATATTCATAATAGCACCAATTATTTGGCGCCATATATACATAGAAGTGCCAAATATTTTTTGGCGCCAAATATTTATAATAGCGCCAAATAATAGTGCCAAATTATAGCTCCAATAGAAGCGCCTATAATAGTGTCAATATTTGGCGCCAATAATATTTGGCGCTATTATTTGGCGCCAAATAATAGTGCCAATATTTTAAACTTCAATAATAGCGCCAAATATTCATAATAGCGCCAATATATTCATATCGCCCAATAATAGCGCCAAATAATTGCGCCAAATAAATGCGCCAAATAATAACGCCAAATAATTGCGCCATATAACAGCGCCAAATAAAGCGCCATATAATAGCGCCAAATATTTTTTTTGGCGTAAATAATATAAATAGCACCAATATATTCATAGCGCCAAATAATAGCGCCAAATAATTACGCCAAATAACTGCGTCAAATAATTGCGTCTAACAATAGTGCCAAATAATTGCGCCAAATAATTGCGCCAAATAATTGCGCCAGATAATTACGCCAAATAAGTGCGCAAAATAATTTCACCTAATAACAGCAGCACATAATAGTGCCATATAACAGCGCCAAATATTTTTTTGCACAAAATATATAAATAGTGCCAAATAATTGCACCAAATATTTACACCAAATAACTGCGCCAAATAATAGCGCCAAATAATACCGCCATATAATAGCGCCAAATATGTTTTGGTGCCAAATATTCATAATAGCGCCAAAAAATAACGCCATATAATAGCGCTAAATAATTGCGTCTAATAATAGCGCCAAATAATAGCACCATATAATAGTGCCAAATATTTTCTGACGCCAAATATTCTTAATAGCGCCAAATAATAGCGCCAAAATAATAGCGCCAAATAATAGTGCCAATAATAGCATGAAATTATGTCGCCAATAATCACGCCAATATTTGGCGCTATTATTTTGCGCCAAATAATAGCGTCAAATTATGGCGCCAATAATCGCGCCAATATTTTGCGCTATTATTTTGTGCCAAATAATAGCGTCAAATTATGGTGCTAATAATCACGCCAATATTTGGCGCTATTATTTTGCGCCAAATAATAGGGTCAATATTTAAACATTCAATAATAGCGCCAATAAAAGCGCCAATAACATCACCAATAATAGCACCAATAATAACGCCAATATATACCACCAAAAATAGTGCCAATATATTCATAGCGCCATTTAATAGCGTCAAATAATAGCGTCATATAATGGCGCCAAATATTAGCGCCATATAATAGGGCCATATAATAGCGTCATATAATAGCGCCAAATAATAGCGCCATATAATAATGCCAAATATAATAACGCTAATATATATCCCCAATAATAGCACCAATATATTCATAGCGCTATTTTATAGGGCCAAATAATAGCGCCATATAGCGGCAAATATTAGCGCCAGATAATAGCGCCAAATATTTGGGTCATATAATAGCGCCAAATAATAGCGTCGTATAAAAGCGCCAAATATAATAGCGCGAAATAATATTGCAAAATAATAGCGCCAAATAATATCGTCAAATAATAGCACCAAATATTTGGCGCCAAATATTCATAATAGCGCCAAATATTTGGCGCCGCCAAATATTCATAATAGCGCCAAATAATAATGCCAAATTATAACGCCAATAAAAGCGCCAAATAATAGCGCCAATAATAGCGCCAATATTTGGCGCCAATATTTGGCACCAATAATATTTGGCGCCAAAATTTGGTGCCAGTATTTGACGCTATTATTTAGCGGCTAATAATAGCGCTAATATTTTAACATTCAATAATAGCACCAAATATTCATAACAGCGTCAATATTTTAACATTCAATATATTTTCACTATTATTTTAACATTCAATATAATAGTGCCAAATGTATTTTCAGTGTTATTTTAATATTCATAATAGCGCCAATATTTTAATAGTGCCAATATTTTAATAGGGCTAATAATAGCGCCAAATATTATTTTGCACCAAATAATAGCGACAAATACTATTTTGCGCCAAACAATAGTGCTAATATTTTAACATTAATTAATAGCGCGAAATATTCATAATAGCGCCAACATATTAATATCGGTAAATAATTGTGCCTAATAACTGCGCCAAATAATTGCGCCAAATAATTGCGCCATATAATAGCCCCAAATATTTTTAGGCGCCAAATATTCATAATAGCGCCAAAAAATAGCACCATATAATAGCGCCAATAATAGCGCCAAATAATAGCACCAATAATAGCGCCAATATATTTATAGCACCAAATAATTGCGCCAATATATTCATAATAGCCCCAATATATAATAGCGCCAAATAATAGCACCAATATATTCATAATAGTGCCAATAATAGCGCCAAAATATTCATAGCGCCATTTATTCATAATAGCACCAATATATTTATAGCACAAAATAATTGCGCCAAATAATAGCGCTAAATAATTGCGCCAAATAATTGAGCAAAATAATAGCGCCTAATAACAGCGCCAAATAATTGCACCATATAATATCGCCAAATATTTTTTGGCGCAAAATATATAAATAGCACCAATTTATTGCACCAAATAATTGCGCCAAATAATTGCACCAAATAATTGCACCGAATAATTACGCCTAATAATAGAGCCATATAATAGCGCCAAATATTTTTTGGGGGCAAATATTCATAATAGCGCCAAATAATGGCGCTAAATAATAGCGTCAAATAATAGAGCCAATAATAGCGTCAAATTATGGCGCCAATAATCGCGCCAATATTTGGCACCAATATTTGGCGCCAAACAATAGCACCAATATTTAAACATTCAATAACAGTGGCAATAAAAGAGCCAATACGATCACCAATGATAGCGCCAATAATAGCGCCAATAATAGCGCCAATATATAGCGCCAATAAGAGCGCCAATATATTCATAGCGCCATTTAATAGCACCAAAAAATGACATCATATAATAGCGCCAAATATTAGCACCATATAATAGCGCCATATAATTACGCCAAATAATAGCACAATATAATAGCGCCAAATAATCACGCCAATATATAGCGCCAATATATTCATAGCGCCATTTAATAGGGCCAAATAATAGCACCATATAATAGCGCCAAATATTAGCGTCATATAATAGCGACATATAATAGCGCCAAATAATAGCGCCATATAATAGCGCCAAATATAATAGCGCCAAATAATAGCGCCAAATAATAGCGTCAAATAATATCGCCAAATAATAGCGACAAATATTTTGTGCCAAATATTCATAATAGTGCCAAATAATAGGGTCAATAATAACGCCAAATAATATCGCCAAATAATAGCGCCAAATATTTGGCGCCAAATATTTATAATAGCGCCAAATATTTGGTGCCATATATTCATAGTAGCGCCAAATATTTTTTGGCGCCAAATATCCATAATAGCGCCAAATTATAGCACCAATAAAAGCACCAAATAATAGCGCCAATATTTGGTGCCAACATTTGGCGCCAATAATATTTGGCGCCAATAATTGGCGCCAATATTTGGTGCTATTATTTGGCGCCAAAAAAAGTGCCAATATTTTAACATTCAATAATAGCACCAAATATTCATAATAGCGCCAAATATTCATAATAGCGCCAATATTTTAACATTGAATATATTTTCAGTATTATATTAACATTCAATATAATAGAGCCAAATATATTTTCAGTGTTATTTTAATATTCATAATAGCGCCAATATTTTAATAGCGCCAATATTTTAATAGCGCCAATATTTTAATAGCGCCAATATATAAATAGCGCCAAATAATTGCGCCAAATATTTTATGGCACCAAATATTTATAATACCGTCAAATAATAGCGCCAAATAATAGCACCAATAATAGCATCAAATTATGGCGCCAATAATCACGTCAATATTTTGTACTATTATTTTGCGCCAAATTATAGCGCCAATATTTAAACATTCAATAATCGTGCGAATAACAGCACCAATAATAGCGCAAATATATTTATAGCGCCATTTAATAGCGCCAAATAATAGCCTCATATAATAGTACCAAATATTAGTGCCATATAATAACCCCATATAATAGCGCAAATCATAGCGCCATATAACAGCGCCAAATATAATAGCGCCAAATAATAGCACCAAATATTATTTGACACCAAATAATAGTACCAAATAATAGCGCCAAAAAATAGTGCCAATATTTTAACATTAATTAGTAGCACCAAATATTCATAATAGCTCCAATATATTAATAGCAGAAAATAATTGTATCTAATAATAGCGCCAAATAATAGCGCCAAATAATTGTGCCAAATAACTGCACCAAATAACTGCGCCAAATAATAGCACCATATAATAGCACCAAATATTTTTGGGCACCAAATATTCATAATAGCGCAAAAAAATTGCGCCAAAAAATTGCGCCATATAATAGCGCCAAAAAATAGCGCCAATAATAGCATCAAATTATGGCGCCCATAATTGCACCAATATTTGGCGCTATTATTTTGGGCCAAATAATAGCGCCAATATTTAAACATTCTATAATAGCGCCAATAAAATTGCCAATAACAGCACAAAAAATAGAGCCATTATATAGCGCCAATAATAGCGCCAATATATTTGTAGAGCCATTCAATAGTGCCAAATAATAGTGTCATATAATAGCGCCAAATATTGACGCCGTATAATAGCCCCATATAATAGCGCCAAATAATAGCGCCATATAGTAGCACCAAATATAATAGCACCAAATAATAGCACCAATATTTAACGCCAATAATATCGCCAATATATTCATAGCACCATTTAATAGGGCCAAATAATAGCGCCATATAGTAGCGCCAAATATTAGCGCCATATAATAGCGCGATATAATAGCGTCATATAATAGCACCAAATAATAGCGTCATATAATAGCGTCAAATATAATAGCGCCAAAAAGTTTCGCCAAATAATAGCGCAATATATTCATAGTAGCGCCAAATATTTTTTGGCACCAAATATTCATAATAGCGCCAAATAATATGATGCGGATCATGGTGCACACAAGCAGCAAGGAGTTGAGGGTGATCATGGCATTGATCGTGAAAGGAACATTAATGGAAAAGACCCATTGCATGGGATTGGTGGCCCAATGACAAGAGGAAGAATGAGGAGGATGAGAGAGGCTTTACATGGCCTCATTTTGAAATTACAAGAGGAGGCCCAGCATGCATGCATGGGAGGAGCAAATGGGCCTTTAATCACACTTATTAAAGCCCAAAAGTGAACCTAAAAGGACCACCCATATGCTTCCACGAAATTCAATCCACTTGCATGAAGGAAATCTCCAATGTCAAAAGTGGTGGGCCCCTTGTCTCCAAATCCATGGTGGGAATCTTCAAAGTCTTTTGGGTGGTTCCTAAAAGTCTTCTTTAGAGATATCTTGTCCCCTAAAGTCATGGACATGTGTAAACAAAGTCAAATTCGTGGGATAGGCTTTAGACTTTTGTGGGATAGGTAGTTTGACATGTATTCCTCTCATTTGGCTATAAATAGCCACCTCTTGTACCCCCTTGAAGGTTAATTTCGAATTTGAGAGTTTCTAGCATTATTATGCTTGTGTTTCTTGTGTTCTTAGGTGAATGCAAGTAAGGCTCATCAAAGGAGTGATCAACCTTTGTGGCGCTTTATAATTAGAGTTTCAAGGGGCAAGTCTCCTTGGGGTCCTAATTGATCATCCCCTTCCCCTTTTATTCCTATAACATTTCTTTTAATTTTCATTCCCCTCTTCTTTCTTCGCTTGTGTTTCCGCATTTTTGCCAACGAATACCGCACTCATATACGGTATCATATCATTTGGTATCAGAGGAAGGCAACGGAAACCAGGTTCTTTCATTTCTATTTCTCCCATCTTTTTTTTTCTCCCCCTTCTTCCGTTTTCTGCCATTACCCATTCTGGACGGAACTTTCTTCCATATTTTCGTCTGCTTTCTCTTTGAGTTTCTGGGCGTATAATATGTCATTTTAATATTTCAGAATCTCATCTTTCTTCTCGATTTAGAAACACTAAAATCCGACACCTATATTTGGAGATATAGCCGAATCAATTCGTGATACAGTTTCACCATTGTGAAATCTAACAATCTCCAAGGCGGATTTCCATTTGAGTTTGAAGTTCAAGTTATCACAACCATTTACATCATTGCAATCAGATTAGTACATTTTCCATTTGTTGTACTTTGAGCATGAAAAGCGCACTCTTTGCAATTCTTGTTTGTTGAGTAGCAAAAAAAAAATCAAAAAAAAAAATCAAAAAAAAAAAAAAAACCAATCAAAAAAAAAATACAAAGAAAAGGGAAGCTGCTCATTTGAAACATTGCGTTTGCTCATATGTCATAAATTTGATTGCAATTTTCTTATCCATCATCTTCTTTCCTTCATCCATATCCAACCTTCTTCTATAACCGTTTCTCCCATTTACCCCCCACGTTTCTTGGACCTCATTGATTCAAACCCTTTTAAAATTTCTGATTTTTAAAGATTGCCATGAAATGATTGCTTCTACTAGTTGTCTTCTTGATTCTATTTAAGAACACTTGTAGGAACCAAGTTGTTGTGCTAGAAAGTGTGAGGAACCTTTTGAGAGATAAAAAAAAGAGAAAGAGTGTGTGAGGAATTAAAAAAAAATGGCAAGTGAGGGAGAAAGAAGTGAGATCGACATTAAATTATTCATGAAAGCAGTCGCTGACCAGTTTACAAGATTGAATGCTAGGTTGGATGATATACAAAGTTCCTCATCTTCAAAGGCTCCAAGAAGGCAAGAAATTCATGAAGGTGATGATGAGTACTCCGATTTCGAAGAATCAATTCCTAGGCGAGGGCAACGTGCTGCTTGGAGAGATAGTGACTTGGGAAGCATCAAAGTGACACTTCCACCCTTTCAAGGGAAGAGTGACCCAGAACTTTATTTGGAGTGGGAGCGGAAGGTTGACCATGTGTTTGGACTTCACAACTACTCGGAGGAGAAGAAGGTAAAATTGGCAGCCCTTGAGTTCAATGACTATGCAAGTATTTGGTGGGACCAATTACAAGTAAGTCGACGACGAAATGGAGAAAGGCCAATTCGAACATGGGAAGAAATGAAGATAGTAATGCGTAAAAGGTACATTTCTAGTCATTACTATCGAGACTTACATTTGAAGTTACAAAAACTTGTGCAAGGTTCCATGTGTGTGGAGGAATACTACAAGGAAATGGAGATATCAATGATTCGAGCCAATTTGGAGGAGGATCGCGAAGCTACCATGGCAAGGTTCATCAATGGATTGAATCCGGCAATTAGAGATGTGGTGGAACTACAGACCTACATTGACATGGAGGAGTTGCTACATAAGGCAGTGAAGGTCGAAAAACAACTACATTCTCGGAGAATTCAAGTAAGTTCCCATAATTTTTGGAAGGATAACCGGAAAGATCCAAAATCAATTTCTAAGTGGAATGAAACGAAACCAAGGGATTCTAAATTTGTTCCAAAACAAAGAGAAGAGGCCAAAAATAAGTTCTTCCCCACTGATTCAAAAGGAAAAATGGACACAAATTTCCCTTCTAAATCTCGTGATATAAAGTGTTTTAAGTGTCAAGGACATGGTCATATTGCATCTCAATGCCCAAACAAAAGGGCCATGATTATTTTGGATAATGGAGACATCCTTAGTGAGCACTCTAGCGATGATGAGATTCCATCTTTGGAGGAGGGTTCCGATGTAGAAGTTGAAGAACCCGTACATGGAGATGCATTGGTGGCAAGAAGAGCTTTAAACATTCAACCCAAAGATGATCATGATGAGGAGCAACGGGAACATATTTTTCATACGAGATGCCACATCAAGGAGAAGGTATGTAGTATGATCATTGATAGTGGAAGTTGTACCAATGTGGCGAGTACATTGTTGGTGGAAAAGTTGAGTTTGCCAACTCTAAGGCATACTAGACCCTATAGATTGCAATGGTTGAATGATAGTGGGGAAGTGAGGGTCACAAAACAAGCCATAGTTTCTTTTTCCATTGGAAAATATCATGATGAGGTGTTGTGTGATGTTGCTCCGATGCAAGCTGGACATTTGCTACTAGGGAGACCATGGCAATTTGATAGGAGGGTGATGTATGATGGCTATGCTAACCGCTTCTCTTTTCATTTCAGCGGTCGAAAGATTGTTTTGACTCCTCTAAGTCCCATACAAGCATATGAAGATCAAGTGAGGATAGAGAAAGAATACAAAAAGAAAAAAGAAATGAGTGGAAAAGAAAGTGGGAAAAATAAAAACTTGAGTGATAAAAAAGAGAGTGATGAGTTGAGAAAAAAAGAAAAGAGAGAAAAAAATGAAAAGAGTGGAAAAAATAAGAGTGAAAAAGGAGAGACGAGTGACATAAAAGGAAATGAGGGAAATCAAAGAGATGAAAACAAGAGTGTTGAGCGAAAGGTGAGTTTATTTTCTGGAAAAAGTGAGGTGAAAGGTGCTTTATTGAGCGGGAAGGTGTTCTTACTCATTAGTAAGGATGCTTACCTTGCAACTAACAAAATTCACCATTCGTTGCCTTCTTGTGTTGTGTCTTTACTACAGGAATTTGGTGATTTGTTTCCTGAAGAAACACCCGATGGACTACCACCTTTGAGAGGCATTGAGCACAGGATCAACTTCATACCCGGTGCCGCAATTCCCAACAGGCCTGCATATAGAGCTAATCCAGAAGAGACTAGAGAGATCCAGTGTCAAGTTGAAGAACTAATGAAGAAAGGATTGGTGAGGGAAAGCATGAGTCCCTGTGCAGTTCCGGTGATCCTAGTACCCAAGAAAGATGGCACATGGAGGATGTGTGTAGATTGTCGCGCCATCAACAAAATAACAGTTAAGTACCGCTATCCCATCCCTCGACTTGATGACATGCTTGATGAATTACATGGGGCTTCTTTATATTCAAAAATTGACCTTAAAAGTGGATACCACCAAATTCGAATGAAAGAAGGAGATGAGTGGAAAACTGCTTTTAAAACTAAGTTTGGTTTGTATGAGTGGTTAGTTATGCCATTTGGTTTAACTAATGCACCAAGTACATTCATGAGCTTAATGAACCATGTTCTTCGTTCTTTCATTGGAAAATTCGTGGTTGTCTATTTTGATGATATCTTGGTGTATAGTAAATCTCTAGATAACCATGTTGAACACTTGCGTTTGGTGTGTGAGACCCTTAAAGAAAACCAACTTTATGCCAATCTTCAAAAATGTTCCTTTTGCATGGATTCTGTTGTGTTTCTTGGCTTTGTTGTAGGGGCGAAAGGGATTCGTGTGGATGAAGAAAAGGTCAAGGCAATTCAGGAGTGGCCAACACCGAAGAATGCAACCGAGGTTAGGAGTTTTCATGGATTGGCAAGCTTCTATAGGAGGTTTGTTAAGGACTTCTCATCCATCGCTGCACCTCTTAATGAACTTGTTAAGAAAAATGTGGTCTTTAAATGGGGTGAAAAACAGGAAAAGGCTTTTAACACACTCAAAGAAAAATTGGTCAATGCTCCCCTTTTAAGCCTACCGGATTTCACAAAAGTCTTTGAAATTGAGTGTGATGCATCGGGAGTTGGAATTGGTGCTGTTTTGACTCAAGAGTCACGTCCAATTGCTTACTTTAGTGAGAAATTGAACGGGGCAGCATTAAATTATTCAACTTACGATAAAGAACTTTATGCTTTGAAACGAACCGTGGAAACATGGCAACATTACTTATGGCCTAAAGAGTTTATTATTCATTCTGACCATGAAAGCCTTAAGTATTTGAAGTCCCAAGGTAAGTTGAATCGGCGGCATGCATCTTGGCTGGAATTCATTGAGACTTTCCCCTACGTGATCAAGCACAAAAAAGGTAAGGAAAATGTGGTTGCTGATGCTCTTTCACGAAGGTATTCACTTCTTACTTCTCTTCATTCTAGATTACTTGGACTTGAGTTACTAAAGGGAATGTATGAAAATGATGGAGATTTTTCTAAAATTTGGACATCTTGTGAAAAACATGGTTTTAAAGACTATTACAAAAATGACGGGTTTCTTTTCAAAAGGGATAAATTGTGCATTCCAAATTGTTCAACTCGAGAATTGCTTGTAAAAGAAACTCATGGGGGTGGTTTGATGGGGCATTTTGGGGTTGATAAAACACTAGCTACTTTGCATGAACATTTTTATTGGCCAAGCATGAGAAAAGATGTTATTGCAATTTGTGCTAGGTGTGTCACTTGTAAGCATGCAAAGTCCAAGGTTCAACCAAATGGATTGTATTCCCACTTGCCCGTTCCATCCCATCCTTGGACCGACATCTCTATGGATTTTGTGTTGGGATTGCCTCGATCCCAATCGGGAAGAGATAGCATTTTTGTTGTCGTGGATCGCTTTAGCAAAATGGCCCATTTCATTGCATGCTCAAAAACTAATGATGCTATACATATAGCAGATTTGTTTTTCAAAGAAATTGTGAGATTACATGGACTACCCAAAACCATTGTAAGTGATAGGGATGTGAAATTCCTTAGCCACTTTTGGAGGACATTGTGGAATAAATTGGGAACTAAATTATTATTCTCAACTGTTGCACATCCTCAAACTGATGGGCAAACTGAAGTGGTGAATAGGACTCTTTCTACCTTATTGCGTGCAATAATTCAAAAAAATCTAAAGAATTGGGAAAAATGTTTGCCACACATAGAGTTTGCATATAACCGAGTAGTTCATTCCACTACTAACTTCTCACCTTTTGAGATTGTATATGGATTTAATCCAATGACTCCATTAGATATTCTTTCATTGCCTACTAATGAGGTTGTTGATCTCGCAGGTGATGAGAAGGCCAAATTTGTTCGGGATTTACATGCCAAGGTGAAAGCCAACATTGAAAGAAGAAATGAACACTATGCAAAGCAAGCAAACAAGGGTAGGCATAAGGTTGTACTAGAACCTGGAGATTGGGTGTGGGTGCATTTGAGGAAGGAAAGGTTCCCGGAGCAAAGAAAATCAAAACTTCAGTCACGAGGAGATGGTCCATTTCAAGTTTTAGAAAGAATCAATGATAATGCCTACAAGATTGACTTGCCCAGCAGGTATGGAAACGTGAGTGCTACCTTTAATATTTCTGATCTCTCTCCTTTTGAATATGCAGATTCGAGGACGAATCCTTTTGAAGAGGGAGGGGATGATGCGGATCATGGTGCACACAAGCAGCAAGGAGTTGAGGGTGATCATGGCATTGATCGTGAAAGGAACATTAATGGAAAAGACCCATTGCATGGGATTGGTGGCCCAATGACAAGAGGAAGAATGAGGAGGATGAGAGAGGCTTTACATGGCCTCATTTTGAAATTACAAGAGGAGGCCCAGCATGCATGCATGGGAGGAGCAAATGGGCCTTTAATCACACTTATTAAAGCCCAAAAGTGAACCTAAAAGGACCACCCATATGCTTCCACGAAATTCAATCCACTTGCATGAAGGAAATCTCCAATGTCAAAAGTGGTGGGCCCCTTGTCTCCAAATCCATGGTGGGAATCTTCAAAGTCTTTTGGGTGGTTCCTAAAAGTCTTCTTTAGAGATATCTTGTCCCCTAAAGTCATGGACATGTGTAAACAAAGTCAAATTCGTGGGATAGGCTTTAGACTTTTGTGGGATAGGTAGTTTGACATGTATTCCTCTCATTTGGCTATAAATAGCCACCTCTTGTACCCCCTTGAAGGTTAATTTCGAATTTGAGAGTTTCTAGCATTATTATGCTTGTGTTTCTTGTGTTCTTAGGTGAATGCAAGTAAGGCTCATCAAAGGAGTGATCAACCTTTGTGGCGCTTTATAATTAGAGTTTCAAGGGGCAAGTCTCCTTGGGGTCCTAATTGATCATCCCCTTCCCCTTTTATTCCTATAACATTTCTTTTAATTTTCATTCCCCTCTTCTTTCTTCGCTTGTGTTTCCGCATTTTTGCCAACGAATACCGCACTCATATACGGTATCATATCATAATAGCGCCAATAAAAGTGCCAAATAATAGCGCCAATAATAGCGCTAATATTTGGCGCCAATAATATTTGGCGCCAATATTTGGCGCTATTATTTGGCACCAAATAATAGCGCCAATATTTTAACATTCAATAATAGCGCCAAATATTCATAATAGCACCAATATTTTAACATTCAATATACTTCTAGTGTTATTTTAACATTCAATATAATTGCGCCAAATATATTTTCAGTGTTATTTTAATATTCATAATAGCGCCAACATTTTAATAGCACCAATATTTTAATAGCGCCAATAATAACGTCAAATAATAGTGCCAAATATTATTTGGCGCCAAATAATAGCGCCAAATAATAGCGTCAATATTTTGACATTCATTAATAGTGCCAAATATTCATAATAGCGCTAATATATTAATAACGGGAAATAATTGTGCCTAAAAATAGTGCCAAATAATAGCGCCAAATAATTAAGCCAAATAACTGCGCCAAATATCTACGCCAAATAATAGCGCCAAATAATAGCGCCAACAAATAGCGCCATATAATAGCGCCAAATATTTTTTGGCGCCAAATATTCATAATAACACCAAAAAATATCGCCAAAAAATAGCGCCATATAATAGCGTCAATATATTCATAGCGCCAAATAATAGCACCAATATATTGATAATAGCTCCAATATATAATAGTGCCAAATAAGAGCCCCAGTATATTCATAATAGTGCCAATAATAGTGCCAATATAATTATAGCGCCATTTATTCATAATAGCGGCAATATATTTATAGCCCCAAATAATAGCGCCTAATAATAGCGCCAAATAATTGCGCCAAATAATTGCCCCAAATACTAGAGCCAATATTTTAACATTCATTAATATCGCCAAATATTCATAATAGCGCCAATATATTAATAGCGCCAAATAATTGCGCCTAGTAATAGCGCCAAAAAATAGCGCCAAATAACTGCGCCAAATAAGAGCGCCAAATAATAGCACCAAATAATAGCACCAAATAATAGCGTCATATAATAGCGCCAAATATTTTTTGGCACCAAATATTCATAGTAACGCCAAAAAATATCACCAAAAAATAGCGCCAAACAATAGCGCCAAAAAATATCACCAATAATAGCGCCAATATATTCGTAGCGCCAAATAATAGCGCCAATATATTAATAATAGTGCCAATATATAATTGCGCCTAATAGCGGCATATAATAGAGCCATATAATAGGGCCAAATAATAGCGCCATATAGTAGCGCCAAATATAATAGCGCCAAATACTAGTGCCAATATATAGCACCAATAATATCGCCAATATATTCATAGCCTCATTTAATAGGGCCAAATAATAGCTTCATATAATAGCACCAAATATTAGCGCCATATAATAGCGCGATTTAATTGCACCATATAATGACGCCAAATAATAGCGCCATATACTAGCGCCAAATATAATAGCGCAAAATAATAGCGCCAAATAATTTCGCCAAATAAGAGCACCAAATATTTGGTGCCAAATATTCATAATAGCGCCAAATAATGGCGCCAAATAATAGCGCCAATAATGGCGCCAAATAATAGAGCCAAATATTCATAATAGTGCCAAATATTTGGCGCCATATATTCATAGTAGTGCCAAATATTTTTTGGCGCCAAATATTCATAATAGCGCCAAATAATAGCGCCAAATTATAGCGCCGATAAAAGTGCCAATAATAGGGCCAATATTTGGGGCTAATAATATTTGGCGCTATTATTTGACGCCAAATAATAGCGCCAATATTTTAACATTCAATAATAGCGCCAAATATTCATAATAGCTTCAATATTTTAACATTCAATAAATTTTCAGTGTTATTTTAACAATCAATATAATGGCGCCAAATATATTTTCAGTGTTATTTTAATATTCATAATAGCGCCAATATTTTAATAGCACCAATAATAGCACCAAATAATAGCGCCAAATATAATTTGGCGCCAAATAATAGCGCCAAATAATAGTGCCAAATAATAGCGCCAAAAAATAGCGCCAATATTTTAACATTCATTAATAGCGCCAAATATTCATAATAGCGCCAATATATTAATAGCGGCAAATAATCGCGCCTAATAATAGCACCAAATAATAGAGCCAAATAATAGCGACAAATAACTACGCCAAATAACTGCATCAAATAACTGCGCCAATTAATAGCGCCAAATAATAGCGCCATATAATAGCGCCAAATATTTTTTGGGGCCAAATATTCTTAATAGTGCCAAAAAATAGAGCCAAAAAATAGTGCCATATAATAGCGCCAATAATAGCGCCAAATAATAGCGCCAATAATAGCACCAATATATTCATAGCGCTAAATAATAGCGCCAATATATTCATAATAGAGCCAAATATAATAGCGCCAGTATATTTATAATAATTCCAATATTAGCACCAATATATTCATAGCGCCATTTATTCATAATAGCGCCAATATATTTATAGCGCCAAATAATTGCGCCTAATAATAGCGCCAAATAATAGCGCGAATAATAACGCCAAATAATAGCGTCAAATAATAGCGCCAATAACGGTGCCAAATAATAGATCCAAATATTCATAATAGCGCCAAATATTTGGCGCAATATTTTCATAGTAGCGCCAAATATTTTTTGGCGCCAAATATTCATAATCACTACTGGAATTCTGGTTTTTACCAACGGGTGTTTACCAACGGTTTGCTTAAACTGTTGGTGCTGAATGATTAGGGAACTCTTTACCAATGGTTTCATAAAACCATTGGTAAAGAAATGGTCAAGGAAGCCTTTCCCAACGGTTCACTGAAACCGTTGGGAAAAGTCACCCCTTTGCCAACAGTTTCTTCAAACCGTTGGTAAAGGGGTGTTTTAGGTTCCCTTTTGCCAACGGTTCTGTTGAACCGTTGGGAAAGGGTACCCTTTTTCCAATGGTTCTATAGAACCGTTGGGAAAGGTTACCCTAAACATCTCTTTCCCAACGGTTTTTAAAAACTGTTGGGAAAGATTTCCCCCAAATAGAGCCGCGGTGCTGTTCTCCCCCATTCGCGACAGAACCCTAAATTCATTCCTTCTCCAGCGCTCTGCTCCTCTCGCGAACTCCCTCATCTGAAGAGGTGAAAACCCATATGAAATCAGGTATTTTTTCCTTTATACACATATACTACCTTATTTTATTGTTATTGATCTAATACTTTAGTTTTAAGTTATCAATCCAGCTCCTGCTCTCTGCTACTCTCGAACTCCCCCATCCGAATAGGTGAAAACCCATCTGAATCATCTCAAATCAGGTATTTTATTCTTTATACACATATGATACCTTCTTTTTATTGTTATTGATCTAATATTTTAGTTTTAAGTTTGGATTTTGATGTGATTTCACCGTGAAAAATAGGGAAATGAATGAATATTTTGTTAATTAATTAGTTTCCCCTGGAATATCAGTTGTGTTATAATTTCCATGCTAAATAAAGGGGTAATGTAATAAAAGACCTTGAATAAATAAATTGTGGAAGTTGGGGTATGTTGCCTCTATGAGAGGTTTTTTGTTATGTTTCATTGTATGTTGTAGGCTGTTTTATGGGAATTGAGGTGACCAGTTGGGCTTTGTGATATGTGGGGTTTTAATGTGATGGTTAGTGGGCATGGATGTGACATGTGAAGTTGTATGATAGTGATGATGTGTGGTGGTGTTGTGTCGTGTGGAGGTGTTGTGTGATGAAGTTGTGGTGTATGATGTGGTGATGTGGTTTTGGTTGTGCGGTGGTTTGTGATGTGCAATATTTTTTTTGTGATATGTGGTTGTTTTGGTGAGATGGTTGGTCGATGTAACATGGAGGCGATGGTTATTGTGAGATGGTGAGTTATTGTGTGGTGGTTTTATTAGTTTCCTGGTTATCTATGGAATAAATTATGTTGTTAAAACAAAAAAACAATATATTAAATAAATGAGATGGAATAGAAATGGATGTGTGGTAAATGGATTTAATTAATTTAACATTAAATGAATAGACAATGTAAGTGTGAATGAAGTGGCTTATAAATGAAAGTGAGAAATGCTATTTGTCTTGTGTGGTGGTGGTGTTGTTTATGTGTTTTATGGTAGTAGTGAAATGTGTGATTATGTAGTTAATGTGAACCCATAGGTTGAGTATTTTGTGTTATCAATATATCATGTATTTTTATGTTATTTCTACACATTCTCAACCAGAGTTGGATAAACTTACAACGATCAGAGGTTTTGAGTTATGGGTATTTTTTCTAATATCTAGGATGGTGGTTATATGGTTGGATAGCTACCATGTCTTCTCTACTCTTCCTGCAAAAGTGATTGAAAATGTGTTTTTAGGAAAGATGCGATGTGATTGTCCATGTGTCTTCAGGTGAGATGTACTATGATTTCCCTAGTGTTTTCCGGTGAGGTGTGATGTGATAAGGCTATAATAAGATGCGGCATGTGGTTGGGGTCATGTAGGGTAGGAGGATGGAACAAGGTTGATGTTATTCATGTTCATGATACCCTACCAATATGGTTATGGGATGAGGCATGCTGTGATGTGATATAACACATTATGTTCTTGTTGGTTTTACATTTTTTCAATAACACATTTGTATGTTTTTTTCACATGTGTAGTTGATACCTTGATTATTTTCTTCCTTTATCGTTTACGTAAATGTATTTTCTATTAAAGTTCAATCCTATTGAATTGTTTAGGACAAAATGACTTATACAAATTCTTTTTACAGAATGGACAGAAGTTGGATGTATGAAACCGATCGGATCTCAAGCGATTTTCAAAACAATTTGGAGAGCTTTATAGATTTTTCATTTCACAATGCTTCATATAGTGGTCGCATACACTGCCCACGTTCCAATTATATTGGTAGGCCTTGGTTGAGCCGTGAAGAAGTCAGCGACCATATAACCAAAAATGGTTTTCAAGCAAACTACTTTGTGTGGTATCACAATGGGGAGAAAATGAAATCTCAAATTGGTGATGATTGAAATGAAAGGACTGGAATGGAGAATTTTTTAGATGATCGGTTTCCGTTTATTCGTCATCATGAAAAAAGAAAGGATTTCGAATCAAGAAGACTTCGATATGAGGACAGCTGATGCATCTAGTGAAAATGATGATATTGATTGGGTGAAAAAATTGAATGATGCTGCCACGACTCCAGTATATCGACAATGCGATAAAATGTAAAAGCTGGAATTTTTAATCCGATTGTTTCATGGGAAAACTATGTATGGAATTTCTAATACAGCAATCGATTACATTCTTACCCTCTTGAAGGATTTACTTCCAGATGATGCAGATATTCCCTCAAACCACTATATGGCATAGAAGTTAGTTGAGGAACTTGGATTTTCAAGAAACAAAATTCATGCTTGCCCGAAAGATTGCGGTTTATTCTGGGAGGAAACCACTGAACGAAATGATTGTATAAAATGTTGCACATCCCCCTGGAAGTCAAAATCTGATGGAACACCATCCCGCATTCCACAAAAAGTAATGTGGAACTTTCCATTGATCCCTAGACTTCAGAATATTTTTATGTCTGATGACATATCAATAAAAATGAGATGGCATGATACCGAGAGAAAGAAGACTAATGATGAGTTGGTTCATCCTGCAGATGGATTTGCATGGAAGAGATTTGATGCTCGACATCCTGATTTTGCAGCTGACGTGCGTAATGTGAGGCTAGGTCTTTCATGTGACGGTTTTAATCCGTTTGGGCAGATGCTTACTTCGTACAGCACATGACCAGTTTTTATACACATTTATAATCTTCCCCCATGGTTGTGTATGAAAAAGCCTTTCACTTTCATGAGTATACTCATATCTGGTCCTTCTGATCCCGGCATTGATATTGATGTATACATGCAACCTTTAATAAAAGAGTTGAAACTTCTTTGGGATGTGGGTGTGCGCACATATGATGCATGTTAGAAAGACATATTTCAGATGCGTACTGCGCTTATGTGGACGATCAATGATTTTCCGGCTTATGAAATGATGTCTGGATGGAGCATGAAGGGAAAAATATCATGTACAGTTTGTATGAAGAATACACAATCCAGAAGACTGAAACATCACTCTAGTTTCAGTTTTATGGGACAGCGACGATTCTTGCCAAAGGATCATCCATATAGAATGAATCATCGAAGATTTGATAATACCATAGAGACTGATGATCCACCTCAGCGTATGTCTGGAACTGACGTGCTTAATGAATTGAAAGATTTCAGTTTTTCGTTCGAGAAGGGTCAAATGAAATCTGGAAAGAGAAAGAATGTTTCCACTGAAACCTATTACAATTGGAGGAAGAAGAGTATCTTTTTTGATTTGCCTTATTGGTCAACCAATTTGTTACATCATTGCTTAGACGTAATGCATATTGAAAAGAATATATGCGAAATGATGCTTTCGGTTCTTCTAAATGTCAAGGGGAAGACAAAAGATGATTTACGATCTCGGTGTGACTTGGTGGATTGGGGCATCAGACCAGAATTGCATCCTGTGCATATCAGTGAAAATAAATGGAAACTTCCATGTGCTTCTTATGTGATGACACCTGTGAAAAAAAAACAATTTCTGAAAGTATTAGAGACTATTAGAGTTCCTGATGGCTATTCAAGCAACATATCTAAATGGGTCAATAGAAGAGAGTTGAAGCTAAAATCTTTGAAGACTCATGATTATCACGTTCTACTGCATGAGTTGCTTCCAATAGCAATCCGTCATCTTTTGTCCAATACTGTAAGGGTGGTTGTTATTCGGTTGTGCCATTTTTTTAGAGATCTTTGTGCTAAGAAGTTTTCCAAGTCTTTCTTGCAAAAAATGTTGACAGATGCCCCATTAATTTTGTGTGAGTTGGAGAAAATATTTCATCCATCATTTTTCACATGCATGCTGCATCTGACTGTCCATATTCCCATTGAAATACTTCTCGGAGGACCTGTTTCTTTTTGTTGGATGTATCCAACTGAAAGAAATATGTTCACATTAAAGTCTTATGTCTGAAACAGAAATCATCCCGAAGGTTCTATCGTGATCGGTTACTTGGCTCAAGAATGTATGGATTTCTGCTCGATGTATTTGTTTGATCTTACTACAAGATTGAACAGACCAATGAGAAATGAAGAAGAACAGTATGAGAAAATTGAACCCAGTTTTCCATCACTTCCTCAAACAGGAGGAATTCCTGGATCAAATACATTGAAGACATTAAGCCATGAAGAGCGGGAGATGGCACACCGCACAGTTTTGTTCAACTATGATTTGTTCAATGACTATATCAGGTAACTAAATTGAACTGTGTTTTGGGTTTGTGTTTGGTCGGTAAGCTGTGTTGTAGGGACGGTTAGTGGTCTCTTTTGAAAAAAAAATTGGGATGCCTTTATGGTGGTTCCCTTCATGTGTTTGGATCTGGTTTGTGGAATGTTTTGACCAATGGACCAGCTTGGTTGGGTCCTTGGGTTCTCTCATTGGATAAGGTATGCCCCCATTAAGGGTTAATGCACAACTGAAGTGCATCCAGTTTTGTTTTGCCATTGGAAAATCCTCCAGTTGATTAATATAAAGAATATTTTATCGAACATTCTTTTTTATTGAGTCTACACCCATTCAATTCGCTGATTTGTGGATCCCCTTGTAGTGGGATAGTGCTTGTGGAAGGTTGAAAGAGAACTTAGTTTCTTAAGTTTCCAGATTCATCAAAGGTGGGAGTGTTCTTTCGTTGTTAGTATGAATGAGTGTCTTGATGGTGTCTAAGAGGGCCTCTGGGTTCTTTATAGTTTCTTTGAAGAAAGAGTTATTATTAAACCACCAATTTTGAGATTTCGGTCAGGATAGGATATTGTGTCCACTTTTTGGACTTATCTGTGGTTTAGGGACTTTGAATACGGTCCCGTTCCATGTATTGTTTCTATCAATCGCAAGGGTCATGTTCGGTGACGCATTGTGACGTTGTGTGCTCTTTTTACCATAAAGGTAAAGGTCGCACAATCCTCTAAGGTTCTATGTTATGTTGCGATTATGTCTCCCTTGGAAAAAACATCAAATTCTCTATCTTAGAGGAAGGTGTTTATACGTGTCTTTCCCTTCTGTTGTTTCTCACCCAAAGAAACAAGGTGCGATGTGTGTGCATCTTCTGATCCCTTGTTTCAGTGAAATATATGTTTTTGGTAAAGTGGGTTATGAAGTGTGTTATGTCTTGATGAACCCATCGGGGTATGAGGTGTAGTTGTTTGTGGCACCGAATGAAGAAGTTCTACATAGGGTTTTCAACAGCCTAACTATGTGGCCGAAGATGCTTCAATATTTTGAGCTCCAGCCATAAGTCCCGGAGAGAAGCTGGCACGTAGTCAGGGGAAACACCAGTGTTGTTTAAACCCTTGTACAATTTCATATCCTCAGTGTGAAAGATAGAAAGTGTTTAAACCTATGGTTTCATCATCTTCTTTCTCTTGTTCTCGTTCGGTGGAAATAGGTAGAGGGCCTTGTACCCATGTCATCGCCTAATGTCTTTCCCTCCCACGTTGGTTTCCATTGAGTCATTGGAGAATGGTTGGAAATTTGGATAGAAAGTTTGATCACACATTTTGTGCATGATTAGTAGTGACAGTCTGCTAGGAATCCACGTGGAAAGAATGATCAACATAGTTAGTGCACGATTTCCCAAACTATGCGGACTGACCCTGCACCCTTCCCAAATCTTAAAAAAATGGGTCTTTCTGTGTCGGCCCATACTGGTCAGTTAAGATGGTTGGTTCTTGTGGTGGGAAGACCCACTGTGGGTATCATGTATATTATTTTGTAAATTTCTAATTTATGTATACCCCTTGTTCTAGGGAGTCTGTTTGGGCCTCCCCCTATTAGTGTCTTGATTCTGTCTCAAAAAAAAATTAAGTTGTCTCTTACGGTGGGGAGCCCATTTGTGTCTCTTCATACGAGTAACTCGTATTTTTCCTTGGCTTTGTATGGGAAGTAGGTATTATCATTTGGAGATATCTAACTACCTACATCTTACTTTGGAAAACATTGATATTGGAGAGTGACAAATGGTTTAGTTATGGTAGGGCAAGTGTAACCTTGTTCGATGTTGTTTATTTGGGTAAATTGATTGAGTATTGTTAATATTGTGTTTGAGGAGTTTTCATTTGGGATAAAGCCTGAATGTGATTGATTCTTTTAGGAAAGTGGTGTAAGTCAGGTTTGTGAGAGTATTCCTTCCTTCATTGATCACTATAGGCGTTATGGCCTTTGGGGGAGAAACCTGGAAAGAGAGTACCTCTTAGTTTCTCAGTTGGGTTTGGTTGTTGCTTTGGCCTTACTGTGACTTTCCGGAGCGGAAAGTTTTCATGGGGGGGGGGGAAGACTTTTCACATACATATCTTATTTTAAATGTATTTTTATTTTAATTTCCCTTGATGTTTTGTTTTGGGGGTTTTCCAAAGTTTTTATGGAGAGTAGGTGAGTTTTCATGAATTGGGCCAAATCGTGAGCCCAATTCCTGATTTAAAAATAAATTTTGTTTCTTTTATAACTTATTCATTTTTTTAATATTTTTCACTCATTCCAACTCCTAAATGTCCTCCCCTGATATATTAACACCAAAATTAAAAATTGGAGCCTTTGGGAATCCATAACCAAGGTGTATATGGGTTTTTATTTAAGGGATTGGGCCTGCCCGAAAGCCCAATTCCTGTTTTAAAAATAAAATTTGATTAATTAATAACTTATTCATTTTTAAGGGTTTTTCGGTGATTCAAAGCCCCAAATAGGCCCCTTGAACCCAGAAGTGCGTCCAATATCCTCCCACCCTATTTTCATCTCATTTGCATCGCAGGTTAGGTCGAACCTTCTGAAGAACTCAAATTTCGGGCAGATTTATAAAGGTAATTTTTTTCCTTCATAACTCCTTAGATTCTTACTATTTTTCCCCCATTCAAATTCCTAAATGATCTAACTATCCTTGTTCGAACCTCCCTTGAAGGTTTGAGTATTTTTAAAATCAGATACTGGTATTTTTGGGGTTGATTTCTACAAGATATTTTAAGTAAGTTGTTCTCCTCCTTTCTTCTTTCAATTTGTTTAGGGTTACATCGAATGTACTTAGGGTTTCTGCCATTATCATTGAGGTTCCTAATGTCCAGGAAGTAGGGTATAAAAATTAGGGTTTTATCTTGTGTTTAATGGTATGAAATTATGGTTTTAGGTCTGGTTTACCTTCCATGAGGTGCGGCGGTGGTGCGTTTGAGTTTTCGCACAAAGGATTCAAGGGTTTCCTTGGTTTTGGTAGGTGATTCCATTGTGTATGAAATCTTTGTGAATTGACTACTGTTTTTATGGTATTTTCATGCTTATTCAATTTTATTATTTCTTTAAAATATAGTTTTAGTGGTGTTTGTATTTAAAATGAATCCTAAATGCCAATTTCATTTGAAATTGGGCGTTTTCATAGAAATGTTTTATTAGTTTAATTGGGGCTACCCTATTAGTAACTAGTTGATTTTATTGAACTATAATAGGGATAAAGATACTATTTTTAATGATTGTACCTTGTATTTATTGCTGAAAAACCTGGTTTTAATGGTGTTTGTGAACCACATGAAATTCTAAGAGTTGTGTTGTGTAAAAATGGAGACTTTGCAAGGATGTCGTTTCTTGAACCATATGGGGCTGCCCTAAAAATGATTTTGTGTTTTCACCGAAATGTAGTAGGATTCTCTTTATGTTTTGGAAACTTAAAAATGTGCACATAGTATGCAAGTGAGGTTTATAAGGAGTTTTGTGTCCAAAACACTACGAGATTTTGAGGAATTGTTTTATGAAAAATATAAGTGTTTTGTTGCGTGTTTTAAGTGGTATAAAATGTGATAGCTACTGTATTGGTTGTGCTTGACCAGTAATGGTGTCTTATATGAAAATTTATTTATGTTTCATGCTGAAATTGATTGAGCACAAAAGGGGAAGCCCGGGTACCTAGGTGGGGCGGATTTGTACTAGTACGGCTAGTGGATCGGATGAGTTTCGTCACTGTTTCACTTAGAATTTGGATAACTACAACTCTAACTAAACTATGTGGATGATTATTGGGGACCACTAGGTTATGGGTATGTTCCCTACTAGTGGCTCGTGCACGAGAAATGATTTTTCTATGGTTACTTTACACCGAGGTACGAGGTATATAGGGCCTAAGACAACCTAGTGCCTAGGTGTGTTCCCAATGTTGTTGCTCATTGGATTTGTAGTATTTACCCATGTATTAGGGTGTGTTTGGAAGTAAATTATAGTATCTAACATTTCTATTTTAATGTGTTAATATTCTGAAAATTTTGGATTGAAAACTATTTTCAATTTGAGGTCTCATTTCTTGAAATTTTAACACTATTTTTCCTTGCATTTGGAAACTGCTTGCTTTTTCACATTGTATTTCTTACTCTTTGGAATCATTGGGTGGTATCCTACTGGGATTAGGCTCACACCCTACTTACACCCCTTGGGTGCAAGTAGACTTGGTTATGTTTGATTCAGGTAAAGGAAAGGCTAAGGGTGATAGCGGTTCATGGTGTTAGTTGTCATCCTTGGTGCGGAGTTGTGGAGATAGCTTGGGGGCGATGACCCCTAGTCGTGTGGAGTCCTTGGGGCTGTCTTGATGCTATAATTATTTTTATTTGGACCACTTGTATTATCTTTAAATCAATGTACTCAGTTCTGTTTTTTACTTAAGTCTTGTTTGGCTCAAAAATTTTAGATTTATATTATGGATTGTTTTTAATGTTTTATGCTTTCATACTCGGGTAAATCATTCCCAAACCTAAATTAATGATACCCGGGCACTTGTGCCAGCCCTTCGGGATAGGGAACGCCCTTCGAGTCATGTCACGGGCTGGGTTTGGTGCCGGTTTTGGCGGTTACCAGATTCGGTTCGTAACATTATTGGTTGCAGTTTTATTTGAATTGCATTTTCTAATTTGGAATTGAACTGTATTCAAACATATTCAAACAATATTTCTAACTTGGTGAACATTAAAACTTGTATGATTTATTAAATCCATTCAAGCTCTTTTAAAACAATTGATAGCTGACTTGACCGTTACGTGAATTTTCAATGTTTATTACTCTCATGTACGAGTCAACGCCGCCTCAATCTGAGGCGCGGTGTGGCCGGCACCACTCAAAGTGTTGGCCTTTTGTTTCAAAAGTACGTCATTTTAATTGAAAAACATCAACTGGCATACGGAAAACCAACCAAATGCATTCAGATTGTGTCGATACACTAGCACAACGATCCATGGGTCATATGTGACGTGTACGAGTCAACCCCGCCTCAATCTGAGGCGCGGTGTGGCCGGTAGCTCTCCAGGTGTATGTATTATGTCTAAAATGGACATTATTTCAAATGAAATACATCAACTGGAATACGAAAAACCGACCAAACGCATTCAAATTGTGTCTATACTTTATCACAACGATCAATGGGTCATATGTGATATGTATGAGTCAACACCGCCTCAATCCGAGGCACGGTGTGGCCGCCACCACTCAAAGTGGCTCTCTTTTGCTTAAAATGGAAAACAATTTAAGTACATACGGAGAACTGACCAAACGAATTCGGTTTCCATTGAAAATTTAGGAGAACGATCCATGGGTCATATGTGACGTGTACGAGTCAACGCCGCCTCAATCTGAGGCGCGGTGTGGCCATCACCACTCAAAGTGTCCGCCTTCTGTTTCAAAAGTACGTCATTTTAATTGAAAAACATCAACTGGCATACAGAAAACCAACCAAATGCATTCGGATTGTGTCGATAGATTAGAACAACGATCCATGGGTCATATGTGACGTGTTCGAGTCAACCTTGCCTCAATCCGAGGCACGGTGTGGCCGCCACCACTCAAAGTGTCTGTCTTCTGTTTCAAAAGGACATAATTTGAAGTGAAATACATCAACTGGCATACAGAAAACCGACCAAACACATTCGGATTGTGTCGATACTTTAGCACAACTATCCATGGGTCATATCTGACTTGTACGAGTCAGCCCCGCCTCAATCCGAGGCGCGGTGTGGCCGCCACCACTCAAAGTGGCTCTCTTTTTCTTAAAATGGACAACAATATAAGTACATATGGAACACCGACCAAACGCATTCGGTTTCCATTGAAACTTTAGGAGAACGATCCATGGGTCACATGTGATGTATACGAATCAAAACAGGCTCAATTCGAGGCGCGGTGTGGCCGGTACCACTTAAAGTGTCTGCCTTTTGTTTCAAAAGTACGTCATTTTAATTGAAACACATCAACTGGCATACGGAAAACCAACCAAACGCATTCGGATTGTGTCGATAAATTAGAACAATGATCCATGGGTCATATGTGACATGTACGAGTCAACCTCGCCTCAATCCGAGGCGCGGTGTGGCCGGTAGCTCTCCAGGTGTTTGTATTATGTTTAAAATGGACATTATTTCAAGTGAAATACATCAACTGGCATACGGAAAACCAACCAAACGCATTCGTATTGTGTCAATACTTTAGCACAATGATGCATGGGTCATATGTGACGTGTATGAGTCATCCCCGCCTCAATCCGAGGCGTGGTGTGGCCGCCACCACTCAAAGTGGCTCTCTTTTTCTTAAAATGGACAACAATTTAAGTACATATGGATAACCGACCAAACGCATTCGGTTTCCATTGAAACTTTAGGAGAACGATCCATGGGTCATATGTGACGTGTACGAGTCAATGCCGCCTCAATACGAGGTGCGGTGTGGCCGGCACCACTCAAAGTGTCCGCCTTCTGTTTCAAAAGAACATCATTTTAATTGAAAAAATCAACTGGCATACGGAAAACTAACCAAACGCATTCGGATTGTGTCGATACATTAACACAACGAACCATGGGTCATATGTGACGTGTACGAGTCAACCTCGCTTCAATCCGAGGCACGGTGTGGCCGCCACCACTCAAAGTGTCTGTCTTCTGTTTCAAAAGGACATAATTTGAAGTGAAATACATCAACTGGCATAAGGAAAACCAACCAAACGCATTCGGATTGTGTCTATACTTTAGCACAACGATCCACGAGTCATATGTGACGTGTACGAGTCAACCCCGCCTCAATCCGAGGCACGGTGTGGCCGCCACCACTAAAAGTGGCTCTCTTTTTCTTAAAACGGACAATAATTTAAGTACATACGGAAAACTGATCAAACGCATTCGGTATCCATTGAAACTTTAGGATAACGATCCATGGATCATATGTGACGTGTACGAGTCAACGCCGCCCAAATCCAAGGCGCGGTGTGGCTGACACCACTCAATGTGTCTGCCTTTTGTTCCAAAAGTACGTAATTTTAATTTAAAAACATCAACTGGCATACGGAAAACCGACCAAACGCATTCAGATTGTGTCAATACATTAGCACAACGATCTATGGGTCATATGTGACGTGTAGGAGTCAACCCCGCCTCAATCCGAGGTGCGGTGTGGCCACCACCACTGAAAGTGTCTGTCTTTTGTTTCAAAAGGTCGTCATTTGAAGTGAAAAACATCAACTGGCATACGGAAAACCGACCAAACGCATTCGGATTGTGTTGATACTTTAGAACAACGATCCATGGGTCATATGTGACGTGTACGAGTCAACACCGCCTCAATCCGAGGTGCAGTGTGGCCGCCACCACTCAAAGTGTCGGCCTTTTGATGCGAACCATGCGGAAGGCACGAAGTCGATTGCTCGGGTGGAGGAATTGGATTTGCAAGGCCCAATGACATGAGGAAGATTAAAGAGGTTGAATACTTCAATGGGCGCTCATCTTGCTCCATTAAAGGCCCAATGGGTATTACCTTGCATGGATGGAGCAAATGGGCCTATAATATCACTTATTCAAGCCCAAAATTGATGATTAAAACTTGGCCCACATGGTTGCACGAATTTGGAGGCCTTGCCCACATGGAGGATTCTAGAAATGGCATCTTTGGACACCAAAGTCAAATCCGGTGGGCTATGCACTCAAAGTCAAATCCGGTGGGCTATGTTGGAAAGTTGTGTGCTTCTTTTCCAAAAGTCTTTGTTGGATTTTATCTTTTTGACTTTTAAGGGGACAAGGTAGGTTTAGACTTTATGACTTTAGGGTATTAGAACCTTGACCATTGTATCACCCCCTTGGCTATAAATAGCCACCCCATGGCTTTGTATTGTCATTCAAGACTTAATTTGAGAGCTTATGCTTTGTTTCTCTCCGTTGTGTGAGGATTATCCCGGGTTTTCCCCCTTGCTCTTGTGCATTCTTGCCTTGTCAATCTACAAGTTAGATTGGTGATCCAAGATCACAAAGCCCCCAATTCCGTGCCTCAACCCAAGTGCGTTGTTGTGTGGATTGACCATCACACCCCTCCCTTGAGTGTGTTGTCTAAGTAGTAGGTCACGCTCCATATAGCGTTGGTTGACTACTTGCTTCCACTATCCATACCCTTCACTCGTCACTTAGCCCCAAACCGCATCCATCATCCGCCGCCCTACGCCGTGAAGATTGGGCCACCCCGTGCGTCTCGCATCAGTTGGTATCAGAGCACCGGTTGACACGGTAAGCGTCTATCCCTTCATTTACTTTAATTCTATCCATTACCCACCTTATCTTTCCATATTGTTCACCCATTCACCAAAAAAAAAATCCATTTTTCTTGAAAGCCTCCCGAATTGTCCTAGTTTGTGCAAGCTTGGATTATTATAAATTGAGCCAAATTTTCATTCATCTTCTTTCCGCATTTAATTCTCTATATGTGATTTGTATCCGGCAAAAAAAAATTCTCTCAACTCATCATTTTGTGCTTTTCAAAATTAAGCACATCCTTTATTTGAGAGATTTCGAAAAAGAAAAAAAAAGAAACAAAAATTGTCTTACTCTCCGTTCAATCATCTTGTGCTTTAAAACTCCAAGCACAACACTTTTTGGGGAGAATTGACAAAAAAAAAAGCAAAAAAAAAGAGCGGATACAATTACTCCTTTGTGCTTTACCTTATTAGCACTTTCTATTTCCATATATAAAATTTTCCATCATTTTACTTCATCCCCATTTTGTATTTGTCTCATATTGTTATTCATTTATCTTATCTTGCACAATCGAGCAAAACCCACAATCCACCTATCTGCCCCTTCTTTCCACCCTCTTTTTGACCCTTTACCATTGTTAAACCCCTTACCACTCAAGCGGGTTGTGTTAAACCATCCCCCGACGCAATCTTGATTGGGGAGGAATTGGAGGCACTTGATCACCCTAAACAAGGTATTATATTTCATAAGAGCTTGGGGTTCAAATTGAGTTTTGAGAGTGGAGAGAAATAAGCAAAAAAAATATATATCTTGTGTGTGTGAGTGTGTGCATCTTGTTGTGTGCGTGTGTGTGTACATCTTGTGCGTGTGAGTGTGTATATATTGCGTGCGTGAGTGTGTATCTTTGTGTGTGTGAGTGTGTACATCTTGTGTGAGTGTGTACATCTCGCGTGTGTGAGTGAGTGTGTATCATTGTGTGTGTCCCCCCCCCCAGTGTGTGTTTGTGTTTGTGTAACTTATCATGGCAGAAGATCGTGGGAAGAAAATTGCTCATGTTAGCAATGAAGGAAGTCAAAGTAGATCTCCTGCACCTGAAGCTACGCAATTCCAAATGCAAGCTTTGGTGAGCCACTTTGAGAAGCTTCTTGATCGGAAGTTGGATGTGTTAAATGAGAGGATTGATGAATTGGAGAATAAACCAAGCCCAAAGATGTTCCATGATAACCCACAACGCGCTCCCGCACCACGTCGTCCCCACATCATGGAGGAGGAGATGGTGAACTTTGATGATGATCTTGATGAAGTCCCACAAAGGAGGAGGTTGTACCAACAACCGAGAGGAGGCCAAAGGAGACAACATGATGATGACCTACTTGGCGGGATCAAGGTGAAGGTCCCTTATTTTCTTGGGAAAAGCGATCCGGAAGCATACTTGGAGTGGGAGATGCGGATTGAGCAGGTCTTTTCATGCCATGCATATTCTAAGGAGAAAAAGGTCAAACTTGCTTCCCTTGAATTTTCTGATTATGCTCTAATTTGGTGGGATCAAGTTCAAAAGGAGAGGACTAGATATGGTGGACGTCCCATCAACACTTGGGAAGACATGAAGTTCACCATGCAGAAGCGGTTTGTTCCCACACATTACAATAGAGATCTCCACAACAAACTTCAACGCCTCATCCAAGGAAGTAAGAGTGTAGAAGACTACTACAAGGAGATGCAAATTGCCATGATTCGGGAAAACGTTGAGGAGGATCCGGAGGCAACCATGGCACGGTTTTTAAGTGGGCTCAATCGGGAGATTGCGGATCAAGTGGAGATGTACCACCATGTAGAGATACAAGATATGATCCACCAAACCACCAAGATCGAGCAACAAATCAAAAGGAGGAGCAACATGAGGAAACCCACTACCCCTTTCACACCATGGAGAAATCCAAAAAAAGGAGATTGGAGAACCATCAAAGGCAAAAGAGGTGGTTGATCGCAAAAGTGACAATGTAATTTTTCCACCTAAGAAACCTACTTTTGAGGCTAACCAAACCAGGAATAGGGATATTCGGTGTTTTAAATGTCAAGGAAGGGGGTACATTGCTAGTGAATGCCCAAACCGTCGCACCATGATCATCAACAAGTATGGAGAATGGGAGACCGATGGAGAGAGCTCCGAAGAGGAGGAAGATAAATCTCCAGAAATTGAAAATGGAGAATTTGCAAAAGATGGCGAGATTCTTGTCACTAGAAGAGTTTTAAGTGCACAAATGATCGTTGGAGAAAAGGATCAGCGGGAGAACCTTTTCCATACACGATGCAAGATCAATGGGAAGGTATGTAGTGTTATTGTTGATGGTGGAAGTTGTAGCAATGTGGCGAGCACCGAGTTGGTGGAGAAGTTGGGACTCCCGACTTTAAGGCATCCAAATCCATACCGACTTCAGTGGTTGAATGATTGTGGAGAGCTGAAGGTCACCAAGCAAGTTAAGGTATTGTTCACCATCGGTAAGTACAAAGATGAGGTATTGTGCGACATTGTTCCTATGAAGGCGTGCCACTTGTTGTTGGGTCGACCATGGCAGTACGATCGGCGTGATACTCATGATGGTTTCTTGAACCGTCACTCTTTTCTACTCCGAGGGGAACCTATAACCCTCAACCCCATGTCCCCCAAGCAAATTCTGGAAGATCACATTTTGAGAGAAAAGAAAAAAAAGAGTGATGAGGAAAGAAAGAGAGAAAATGAAAAAGGAGAGAATGAGGGAAAAATAGAAAATGAGAGAAGAAAAGAAATGGAGAGCAAAGAAAAATCAAGAGGGGAAAAGATTTGAGAGGAGAGAAAAGTGTGATGTTGGCAAAAAAGAGTGAGGTTAAGGAAGCTTTGATTTCTCGACAAAATCTCTTAGTACTTATGTATAAAGAGGTGATGTTGAACACTAACGACTTAACATCTTCTTTGCCACATGTTGTTGAGTCTTTGTTGCAGGAATTTGAAGATGTGTTTCCCGAGGAGGTGCCACCGGGTTTGCCACCCATTAGAGGTATTGAGCATCAAATTGACCTCATACCTGGAGCATCACTACCGAACCGCCCAGCATATCGCACCAACCCAGAGGAGACAAAAGAAATTCAAAGGCAAGTTCAAGAGTTGTTGAATGTGGGGTATGTGAGAGAGAGTCTTAGTCCTTGTGCGGTACCGGTCCTTCTAGTACCAAAGAAGGATGGAACATGGAGAATGTGCATTGACTGTAGAGCCATCAACAACATCACGGTCAAGTATCGTCATCCTATCCCTAGGTTAGATGATATGCTAGATGAATTAAATGGTTCAACTATTTTCTCAAAAATTGATTTAAGAAGTGGCTACCATCAAATTAGGATGAAAGAAGGAGATGAGTGGAAAACTGCATTTAAGACAAAACATGGACTTTATGAATGGTTAGTCATGCCCTTTGGTCTCACCAATGCACCAAGCACATTTATGAGGTTAATGAATCATGTCTTACGTGCATATATTGGAAAATTTGTGGTAGTTTACTTTGATGATATTCTAGTGTATAGTAGGACTTTGCATGAACATGTAGATCACTTGAGAAAAGTCCTAGAGGTGTTAAGGAAAGAAAACCTGTTTGGAAACATAAAAAAGTGTGAATTTTGTCTCGATAAGATTGTTTTCCTTGGATTTGTTGTGAGTGGCAATGGAGTTGAAGTGGACACCGAGAAGATCAAAGCAATACAAGAATGGCCAACTCCAACCTCCATTGGACAGGTAAGAAGTTTTCATGGGCTTGCTAGTTTTTACAGGAGATTTGTGAAGGACTTCACCACACTAGCAGCACCATTGAATGAATTGACAAAGAAGAATGTTCCTTTCAAATGGGGGAAAACTCAAGAAAAATCCTTCCATGCGCTAAAGGAGAGACTCACCCACGCCCCTCTACTTGCACTTCCAGACTTCGGTAAGACCTTTGAAATTGAATGTGATGCAAGCGGAATTGGCATAGGAGGAGTACTCATGCAAGAAGGTAAGCCTATTGCTTATTTTAGTGAGAAGTTAAATGGCCCAACTCTAAACTATGCTACATATGATAAAGAGTTGTATGCATTGTTTAGATTACTCGAAACATGGCAACACTATCTTTGGCCTAAAGAATTTGTGATCCATTCTGATCACGAGGCTCTTAAATACCTTAGGAGCCAACATAAACTAAATAGGAGACATGCTAGATGGCTGGAATTCATTGAATCATTTCCATATGTCATCAAGCATAAAAAGGGTAAAGAAAATACTGTGGCCGATGCACTTTCGCGTAGATATTCTCTTTTATCCTTGTTGGATTCAAAACTTCTTGGTTTTGAATACATTAAGGATTTATATGCCACTGATAGTGATTTTAGAGAACCTTATGAACATTGTAAACCTGGAGTTAGTTGGGAAAAGTTCTATTTACATGATGGATTCTTATTTCGGATTGATAAGCTTTGCATTCCTAATTGCTCTATCCGTTTACTTTTACTAAAGGAGTCACATTCGGGTGGGTTAATGGGGCATTTTGGTGTTTCAAAAACTCTAAGTGTTCTTAGTGAGCATTTTTATTGGCCTAGGATATCTAGAGATGTTGAGAAATTTGTGGGAAAGTGCATTGTTTTCCATAAAGCCAAATCAAAGCTGAACCCACATGGACTATATCTTCCTCTCCCAATTCCCAACACCCCTTGGGAGGACATATCAATGGACTTTATTGTGGGGTTACCACGGACCAAGAGGGGGAGAGATTCCATTTTTGTTGTGGTGGATCGGTTTTCAAAAATGGCACATTTTATTCCCTGTCATAAAACAGATGATGCCACTAACATTGCAACACTTTTCTTTCAGGAAGTAGTCAAGCATCATGGAATGCCAAGGACCATTGTGTCGGATCGAGATACAAAATTTCTTAGTTACTTTTGGAAGACCTTGTGGAGCAAACTCGGTACAAAGTTATTATTTTCCACTACTTGTCATCCACAAACCGATGGGCAAACGGAGGTGGTGAATCGCACACTATCATCCCTTATGCGAACAATTGTCAAAAAGAATATCAAGAATTGGGAGGAGTGTCTGCCACATGTGGAATTCGCATATAACAGGGCCAAGCATTCCACTACTCAATATTCTCCATTTGAAATAGTTTACGGCTTTAACCCCCTTGCGCCTATTGATCTAGTTCCTTTGCCTTTACAGGAAGCAGTTAATATGGATGCGAAAGGGCGTGCAGAATTCATCAAGAAAATCCAAGAAATGGCAAGGTTAAATATCGAGCGGATGACCCAAAAGTATATGGATCGTGCAAACAAGGGTCGCAAGCAAATGTTGTTCGAGCCCGGTGACTTAGTTTGGATTCATATGCGGAAGGAAAGATTCCCTGAAAAGAGGAAATCAAAACTCATGCCACGAGGCGATGGACCATTCCGAGTGCTTGAAAAGATTAACAACAATGCTTACAAGATAGCTTTGCCAGGTGAGTATGGTGTAAGTGCCACTTTCAATGTTTCTGATCTTTCTCCTTTTTTGGGTGTAGAGGATGAAGAGTCGAGGACGACTCCTTTTCAAGAGGGGGAGGATGATGCGAACCATGCGGAAGGCACGAAGTCGATTGCTCGGGTGGAGGAATTGGATTTGCAAGGACCAATGACACGAGGAAGATTAAAGAGGTTGAATGCTTCAATGGGCGCTCATCTTGCTTCATTAAAGGCCCAATGGGTATTACCTTGCATGGATGGAGCAAATGGGCCTATAATATCACTTATTCAAGCCCAAAATTGATGATTAAAACTTGGCCCACATGGTTGCATGAATTTGGAGGCCTTGCCCACATGGAGGATTCTAGAAATGGCATCTTTGGACACCAAAGTCAAATCCGGTGGGATATGCACTCAAAGTCAAATCCGGTGGGCTATGTTGGAAAGTTGTGTGCTTCTTTTCCAAAAGTCTTTGTTGGATTTTATCTTTTTGACTTTTAAGGGGACAAGGTAGGTTTAGACTTTATGACTTTAGGGTATTAGACCCTTGACCTTTGTATCACCCCCTTGGCTATAAATAGCCACCCCATGGCTTTGTATTGTCATTCAAGACTTAATTTGAGAGCTTATGCTTTGTTTCTCTCCGTTGTGTGAGGATTATCCCGGGTTTTCCCCCTTGCTCTTGTGCATTCTTGCCTTGTCAATCTACAAGTTAGATTGGTGATCCAAGATCACAAAGCCCCCAATTCCGTGCCTCAACCCAAGTGCGTTGTTGTGTGGATTGGCCATCACACCCCTCCCTTGAGTGTGTTGTCTAAGTAGTAGGTCACGTTCCATATAGCGTTGGTTGACTACTTGCTTCCACTATCCATACCCTTCACTCGTCACTTAGCCCCAAACCGCATCCATCATCCGCCGCCCTACGCCGTGAAGATCGGGCCACCCCGTGCGTCTCGCATCACCTTTTGTTTCAAAAGTACGTCATTTTAATTGAAAAACATCAACTGGCATATGGAAAACCAACCAAACACATTCGGATTGTGTCGATAAATTATCACAACGATCCATGGGTCATATGTGACGTGTATGAGTCAACCCCGCCTCAATCCGAGGCGCGGTGTGGCTGGTAGCTCTCCAGGTGTATGTATTATGTTTAAAATGGACATTATTTCAAATGAAATATATCAACCGGCATACGGAAAACCGACCAAACACATTCGGATTGTGTCTATACTTTATCACAACGATCCATGGGTCATATGTGACGTGTATGACTCAACCCTGCCTCAATCCGAGGCGCGGTGTGGCCGCCACCACTCAAAGTGGCTCTCTAATGCTTAAAATGGACAACAATTTAAGTACATACGGAGAACCGACCAAACGCATTCGGTTTCCATTGAAACATTAGGAGAACGATCCATGGGTCATATGTGACGTGTACGAGTCAACGCCGCCTCAATTTGAGGCACGGTGTGGCTAGCACCACTCAAAGTGTCCGCCTTCTGTTTCGAAAGTACGTCATTTTAATTGAAAAACATCAACTGGAATACGGAAAATCGACCAAACACATTCGGATTGTGCCGATACATTAGAACAGCGATCCATGGGTCATATGTGATGTGTACGAGTCAACCCCACCTCAATCCGAGGCGCGGTGTGGCCGCCACCACTCAAAGTGTCTGTCTTCTGTTTCAAAAGGACATAATTTGAAGTGAAATACATCATTGGGCCTCCAATACCATGCAATGGGTCTTGTGCATTTATGCTCCATCCACCATTCATGTCAGGATCACTCTCGACTCCTCGCTGCATATGTACACCTTGATTCTCATCAGATACTTTAGCACAACTATCCATGGATCATATGTAACATGTACGAGTCAACCCCGCCTCAATCCGAGGTGCGGTGTGGCCGCCACCACTCAAAGTGGCTCTCTTTTGCTTAAAATGGAAAACAATTTAAGTACATACGGAAAACCGACCAAACGCATTTGGTTTCCATTGAAACTTTAGGAGAACGATCCATGGGTCAAATATGATGTGTACGAGTCAACGCTGCCTCAATCTGAGGCGCGGTGTGGTAGGCACCACTCAAAGTGTCTGCCTTTTGTTCCAAAAGTACGCCATTTTAATTGAAAAACATCAACTGGCATACGGAAAACCGACCAAATGCATTCGGATTGTGTCGATAAATTAGCACAACGATCCATGGGTCATATGTGACGTGTAAGAGTCTGCCCCGCCTCAATCTGAGGCGCGGTGTGGCCGGTAGCTCCCCAGGTTTATGTATTATGTTTAAAATGGTTATTTCAAGTGAAATACATCTACTGGCATACGGAAAACCGACCAAATGCATTCGGATTGTGTCGATACTTTAGTACAACGATCCATGGGTCATGTGTGACGTGTACAAGTCAACCCCGCCTCAATCCGAGGTGCGGTGTGGCCGCCAGCACTCAAAGTGTCTCTCTTTTTCTTAAAATGGACAACAATTTAAGTACATACGGAGAACCAACCAAACACATTCGGTTTCCATTGAAACTTTAGTAGAATGATCCATGGGTCATATGTGACATGTACGAGTCAACGCCGCCTCAATCCGAGGTGCGGTGTGGCCGGAACCACTCAAAGTGTCCACCTTCTGTTTCAAAAGAACGTCATTTTAATTGAAAAAATCAACTGGCATACGGAAAACTGACCAAACGCATTCAGATTGTGTCGATACATTAGCACAACGATCCATGGATCATATGTGATGTGTACGAGTCAACCCCTCCTCAATCTGAGGCGCGATGTGGCTGCCACCACTAAAAGTGTCTGTATTCTGTTTCAAAAGGACATAATTTGAAGTGAAATACATCAACTGGCATACGGAAAACCGACCAAACGCATTCGGATTGTGTCGATACTTTAGAACAACAATCCATGGGTCATATGTGACATGTACAGGTCAACCCCGCCTCAATCCAAGGCGCGGTGTGGCCACCACCACTCAAAGTGGCTCTATTTTTCTTAAATTGGACAATAATTTAAGTACATATGGAAAACCGACCAAACGCATTCGGTTTCCATTGAAACTTTAGGATAACGTTCCATGGATCATATGTGACTTGTACGAGTCAACGCCGCCCCAATCCGAGGTGCGGTGTGGTCTAAACCACTCAAAGTGTCTGCCTTTTGTTTCAAAAGTATGTCATTTTAATTGAAAAACATCAACTGGCATACAGAAAACCGACCAAACGCATTCGGATTGTGTCGATACATTAGCACAACGATCCATGGGTCATATGTGACGTGTATGAGTCAACCCCGCCTCAATCCAAGGTGCGGTGTGGCCGCCACCACTCAAAGTGTCTGTCTTTTGTTTCGAAAGGTCGTCATTTGAAGTGAAAAACATCAACTGGCATACAGAAAACTTACCAAACGCATTCGGATTGTGTCGATACTTTAGAACAACGATCCATGAGTCATATGTGACGTGTACGAGTCAACCCCATCTCAATCTGAGGCGCAGTGTGGCCGCCACCACTCAAAGTGTCTGTCTTTTGCTTAAAATGGACAACAATTTAAGTACATACGAAAAACCTTCCAAACGCATTCGGTTTCCATTGAAACTTTAGGATAACGATCCATGGGTTATATGTGACGTGTACGAGTCAACGCTGCCTCAATCCGAGGCGCGGTGTGGTCGGAACCACTCAAAGTGTCTGCCTTTTGTTTCAGAAGTACGTCATTTTAATTGAAAAACATCAACTGGCATACGGAAAACCGACGAAAGGCATTCAGATTGTGTTGATACATTAGCACAACGATCCATGGGTCCTATGTGACATGTACGAGTCAACCTCGCCTCAATACGAGGCGCGGTGTGGGCGGTAGCTCTCCAGGTGTATGTATTATGTTTAAAATGGACATTATTTCAAGTGAAATACATGAACTGGCATACAGAAAACCGATCAAAGGCATTCGGATTGTGTCGATACTTTAGCACAATGATCCATGGGTCATATGTGATGTGTACGAGTCAACCCCGCCCCAATCTGAGGCGAGGTGTGGCCACCACCACTCAAAGTGGCTCTCTTTTTCTTAAAATAGACAACAATTTTGTAAAGACCAGTAAATTTTAAGGAAATTTTTTTCTTAATTTTCTTTGGAATTTTACAAGAATGCAGTTTCTGACGGCACCTGATTCCGAGACCCGGTGTGCCCGGAATCATTTTCCGAAATTTGGCTCGGGTACATTCAGTGAACGAACGAGCGGGTTTTTCTAACTTTTGAACCGGTGCTCGGAATCAAATTCCAAGGGCACCGATGGAATCGCAGCACCGGTATTTTCTTAGAAACACCTTTTCCGGAGTTGTGTTTGCTCGGGTGTGGTTTTTAATTTTTGGGGGTTAAGTGAAAAAAATATAATAAAGTGGTGCGATAACTTTATTTTATTTCACTTAAAGCCACTTAAAGCCACTTAAGCTAAGTTGAAGTGGATAGGGTGCATTCCAAAATATCCTACCTCTTGGTAGGATATTTGTGAGGTGGGGCCCGCATGAGCCCCACCGTTTCTTTTCCTTTAAATAACGCACCTGCGAAAACTCCTCTTTAATGAAAGTCAATTGGTACGTTTTCTAAAACTCTTAACGCTCCTATTAATTGGATAGTTAAGACGTTACCATTAATTCACAGAATTAATGGTTCGTTTCTAAACTTGTTTTTCAAATTGTTGGCATGTGAATAAAATAAGACCAACGCATGTCTTTCTTGAGGATTGCTCGTTGAGAGGATTTGGAGAAGACTCCAAGGCTTGAGATCTTCATCCTCCTTCGCGAAGAATGCGAAGAACGCGAAGAACGCCGGCCTTCGATGAAAGGCGATAAAGAACGCCAAAACCTCGGAGATCGACGACGCGACGCTGTGTACCGCGACGCCGACGATTCTCCTCCCGCGACGTTCTTCTACGACAATCCTTCCCTGAAGAAACCTTTGAACAACACCGTTTGAGGTAGGGGATTACGGATATTTTAAATTTCCTTTGTGGATTTTATCCTCAAGATGGATTTAATTCGTGAAATTAAATCTGTGTGTTTTCTTAACCCTCGGAGATCGTCGACGCGACGCCGTGTACCGCGACGACGCGACGCCCTTCCGCGATGCGATGATCCTCTTCTCCCGCGACGATCAATTCCGCGAAGAACTCTCGTTCGACGACTAAGACGAGGTAGGGGTTTTATTTGAGAATAATATTTATTCCCATGGTTGTCTCCTTCTAAAACAAAGAACCCGGATCAACTCATCATCAAGTTGATCCGCGTTTGTTTTTATATGCGGGATGGGAATTTTTATTTATGGGAGTTTTTTTTTCGGAACTAGGTTCAATTTTAATTTATTAAAAGTGTGCCTTGTTATGTTTTCATGTGTTGATTATTATTTCCCAATTGATATCACCTAACGTGGAGGGTGCGGGCCAAACAAACGCGGCCCGACAACGCTCTGCAATTTTTTCGTTGATGCATGGATTAACGGTGTTTACGAAATGGGATCGGAATGGCGATTGGAGGCCTTCGCATCAAATTTTGGATCCAGGGAGAGCCGTAGGCGCAAACCGTCTTCAAAACGGACCACCGGAGCGCGTCCGGTGGTCCACGAAAGTTCCCGCTGGCGCGCCCCGCCGGCACGACAGCGCCGGAGGCGGCACCCGGCAGCGCCCGGCCGCCAGGAAGTGGCGGCGCCCGGCGTGCCACCGGGAAGACCCGCCGCGGCTGAAGCTGCGGCGGCGAAAGCCGGTCCCTCGGCCGCACGGGACCGCGGGGAAGGGACGCGGCCTTGCGCCGCGTCCGGTGACACGGAGCAGCACCCGCGCGGGGGTCGCGGCTCCTTGGGCGCGGCCGCTCGGCCAGCGCCGAGCCGCCCAGGCCGGGTCGGGACGCCCAGGCCAGGCCGGGCCGCGCCGGCCGGGCCAGGTCGCGCCCCGCTCGGTCGGACCCGGACCCGGGTCGGGTCCACCCGGTTCGGGCCGACCTAGTGGGGGTTGGGCCGGGTCGGTCCGGGCCCAGACCCTCCCTTTTCGGATCTTTTCGGTCTTTTGCCCGTATCTTGAGCTACGAGCCTCCGATCGACGCGCCATTAGAGGCGATGCGATCCTTGGATCGATACGGTCGTTTCGGTATATCACACTCAAGGTTTCGGAATACTTTGGGTTCGGCTGGGTTGGTTCGTACACGAAACCAACCGGAACCTCGGAGCGGAAACGCTCATATCTTGAGCTGCGGACGTCCGATTGACGTACCGTCGACTTTGTTGGATTCCTCTAAGTGAGACGGATCTTTTGGAATACTCCGCCTGAGGTTTGGACACAGGTGGAGTACGGTCATGTTGGTTTTGTCTTAAAAACCAACCAGACCCCTGGGATGAAAAAACCAATAACTCTCAGACCAGGCGTCTGATTGACGCATCGTCTGCAACGTTGAGTTCCTGTTGACGATACAGAACTTTTGGATACATCAACTCTGGACTATGTGTCAGTTGATGTATCAGCCTCTCGGCTCGTGGAGCGGACCCTCCCGAACGAGCTTGCTGTGTGCAAGAACCCTAGGGCTGGCTGCGACTACGACGACGACGACTGCGCAGAGATCCTTGGTGGATTCGACGACGACTACAGCACTCAGCGATCCTTTGTGGGTCAGTGCTACCGATCCTGTGTGGGTCAGTGCTCAACGGTCTTGTGTGGGCCAGCGCCTACAGATCCTGTGTGGGTCCGATCCTATGTGGGTCTTTGCGAGGGTTAGTTACCTATCGATCCTTTATGGGTCAGATCCTTTGTGGGTCATTGCGCGGGTTAGTTACCTATCGATCTTTTGTGGGTCAGATCCTTTTTGGGCCATTGCGGGGGTTAGTACCTATCGATCCTTTGTGGGTCTGACGGCTTAGATGAATCAGTGGCAATATCTGGTCATCTTTATCGTCATATGAAGTAGTATACCTGTGTGACCTGAATCCTATTTTTCTTTCCTATGTGGATTGTGTTATGCTATCCTGTGTGGGTATACGTTTTGCTTTCCTGTGTGGACTGGGTTGTACTTGGGTTCGGATGTTGGAGCCGAACGAGAATTGATGACCTAGGTATATGTATGGGCATATACCTAAGTAGTGTCGGATGTTACTTCGTGATTGTATCTTTCCTTTGTGGATTATCCTTTGTGGATTCTGGGAGACCTTCGGGGGTCTCGGGGTCCCTACTCACCCCTGCACGGGCTACGCCCGCACTACGTTGTGTTGGTTGCAGACGACGGACAGCGCTGATCGTGGTTGAGTCTTCCAGAGCAGGACAGTACCTGTAGGTGGACCACTGGGCGGGACGTACTCGGAGCGGTCGGCTGGACCCGAGGAGCAGTGGAGGCTATCTGTACCCACCCTTCAGGTGGGATTTCCAGTGGACAGCTCGACGCTGCAGCTTTACTTTTCAGTTGTTGTTTTCCCTTTCCAATTGTACTTTACTTTCAGTTTGGGTTTGTATACTGGCCCACTTACTTTTCTGCACTTACTGTTGTACCAGTTTTTACTTAGTGTTTACTTCTGCCTGCTTGCTCTGTGGTGTTTGTGGTTTACTTTACAAAAGAAATGCCTTCCCTTTTTCCTGGATTTACGCCTTGGTGCTAGTCGCCAGCCCCTGGCCTATGGAAGGCGGGCTTGGGGTAGTCACGACATGGGCCTCGAGGACGGGTCGTGACAAATTGGTATCAGAGGAGTTCGGTTCTACCACAGAACTTGGGACTCTGATCTTTTTCTTTGTGAAGCAATAGTGTTTAGCGTATTGGGTGTGGTTATCAGTCCAGGCAGTCCAGTGTTGGTGCGGCGGCCGGCGTATCCATACACCAGGACCCTGACTTCTGATTTCCGACTTAATGCACGAAAACATTGTTTGCATGTGTGTGTTTCAAGTTTTCTTTGTGATTACTTTGTGTCAGCTCACCAGGTATTCTGTTCTGACCGTGGCGCACCTATTTCTTTTTCAGGATGGCCCCACGACGCCAGCCAGCTAGAGTTCCGAGAGCTGAGCAAGACGACAGCCCACCGAGCGACGAGGCCTCGGTGCAGGGCCCTTTGACAGCAGAGGCACCAGCGGTACCTCTACCCGCCGAGCCACCGATGCTTCCAGCCCCAGCCGCTGACGATGCACGTCGCCTTAGTGCACTGCATGAGTTCCAGCGCCAGCGACCACCCAGGTTTCGCGGGGAGACAGACCCCTAAGCAGCCGAGGACTGGCTGGAGGCAGTTGTACGAGTTTTCTAGTTGGGGAGGACACCAGTAGACCTCATGGTGATCCTCGCAGTGAGCCTACTGCACGCGGCAGCGGGCTGATGGTGGAGCTTGATGCTCCAGGTGCAGGATGAGGCATCTCTTCTCTGGACAGACTTTGAGAGCCTCTTCCGCTCAGAGTTCGTCCCGGCCACCCTCCGTGCAGTACGCATCCAGGAGCTTCTTCGGCTGCGGCAGGGCAGTTTGACAGTCGCCCAGAACTCAGCGAGGTTTACCGATCTCTCGCGCTACTCGACAGACATGGTACGAGACCCATTCATCCGGGCCCGGATCTTTGAGCAGGGATTGAGACATGAGATCAGGGCATCGCTGATCTCCCTCAGCATTTCGACTGAGGAAGGAGTACTGGAGCGAGCCCTTTTGATCGAGAGCTTCCTTGCTGAGCCTTCATCAGCAGCGAGCCATACCGCGGGGCGGCACGTAGCAGAGTCTTCTACGGCAGGGAGTCGACGGATGACTCATGGGTCCAGGCAGACCAGAACCTCACGCAGACGACCTCAGGACACTAGCTCAGTAGTGCGGGGCACACAGCGTGGAGCCAGTCATTTGAGAGGCAGGCAGTGCTACACATGCGGCGGGCAGGGCCACATGGCTCGTGACTACCCGACCCACCATGCCGAGGAGCAGCAGACGGTTGAGGGGCCACCCAGGCAGAGGCAGAGGGTCGACCGTGGCGGTCCTCAGGGAGCAGGCGGACGAGGCCGAGGAGCTGGCCGAGCAGCAGGTGGTGGGCGACGCTTTGAGGCACTACCACCACCACCACAAGGAGGTCCACCCCAGCCACAGGGAGCTGGCGGGCAGAGACAGGCTGATGAGAATCAAGGTGTGCATATGCAGCGAGGAGTCGAGAGTGATCCTGACATGAATGGTGGATGGAGCATAAATGCACAAGACCCATTGCATGGTATTGGAGGCCCAATGACAAGAGGAAGGATGAGGAGGATGAAAGAGGCCTTACATGGCCTCATTTTGAAATTACAAGGGCAGGCCCAACATGCATGCATGGGAGGATCAAATGGGCCTTTAATTACACTTATTAAAGCCCAAAAGTGAACCTAAATGGCCCACCCATTTGATCCCACGAATTTAAAGCCACTTGCATCTTCAAATTCAAAAGTGGTGGGGCCCTTGTCTACAAAGTCATGGTGGGAATCTTCAAAGTCTTTGGGGGTGGTGCTAAAAAGTCTTCTTGGTGGATATCTTGTCCCCTAAAGCCATGGGCATGTGTAAAGAAAGTCAAAAATCGTTTTTAGCCTTTAGACTTTTGTGAGATAGGTATTTTGACTTGTATCCCTCTCATTTGGCTATAAATAGCCACCCCCTTGTACCCCTTGAGGTTAATGACGAATTTGAGTATTTTCTAGCATTATTATGCTTGTGTTTCTTGTGTTCTTGGATGAATGCAAGTAAGGCTTATCAAAGGAGTGATCAACCTTTGTGGCGCTTTTTATAATTAGGGTTTTAAGGGGCAAGTCTCCTTGGGGTCCTAATTGATCACCCCCCCCCCCTTCCCCTTTTAGTTCTTCCGCACTTCATTTTATTTGCATTTCTCCCACTTTCATCACTTGCGTTTCCACACTTTCGCCAACGAGCACCACACCTCCATACGGTATCATATCACAGGCACAGGTCCAGGCAGCGGAGGCCTACGACCATGGTGCGCCCGAGATGATTCGAGGTACTATCTGTGTCTATTCCACCCTTGCTGCAGTTCTTATATACACAGAAGCAAGTCACTCTTTCATAGCTACCGCCCTTGTTCGGAGCTCGGAGATTCCGACAGAACCGTTGGCTCGATCCTTACGGCTAGAGACTCCTACGGGAGCAGACTCGACGATCACGCATTGGTGCCGGTAGTGTGATCTTACTCTAGGAGGCAAGAGATTCGGCTGGGATCTTCTTGTAGTAGCGTCGAGGCCTTACGATGTCATCTGGGCATGGATTGGTTATCTACAGTCCATGCAAAGATTGACTGTATTAGGCGAAAGGTGCGATGTGTACGCACCGACGGGAGCAGGTTCACCTTCACCGGTGAAAAGGGAGCCTTTACAGTACAGGATGGACTCTCGCAGAGGAGAGGACAGCCCATCACTCATCAGTTGGCTAGCCTCATCCTAGGAGCAGTTGATGTGCGGAGTCCTAGTTTTCCTGCAGTGGTGGATCAGTATGTGGACGTCTTTCCCGACGACGTTCCAGGACTACCTCCTCGTAGAGAGGTGGACTTTTATATTGAACTGTACCCCGGGACAACCCCGATATCGACTCCAGCGTATCGGACGGCCCCCGCTGAGCTTCGAGAGCTACGGGTACAGTTCGAGGACATGCTGGGTAAGGTTTTCATCCGACCCAGTGTTTCACCCTGGGCTTCTCCGATATTGGTTGCCAAGAAGGCGGACGGGAGCTTGCGACTTTGTGTCGACTATCGTTGCCTGAACCAGGTGACAGTGAGGAACAAGTATCCGCTACCGAGGATTGATGACCTCTTCGATCAGCTCAAGGAAGCGTGGTGATTCTCGAAGATAGACCTCAGGTCAGGCTATCATCAGCTCAGAGTTCGGGATGAGGACGTGCAAAAGACGGCCTTCAGATGTCGGTATGGCCACTATGAGTTCTTGGTTATGCCATTAGGTATAACCAATGCTCCAGCGGTGTTCATGGGCCTCATGAACAGGATCTTTCAGCCATACCTCGATCGATTTGTCGTGGTCTTCATCGACAACATTTTGATTTACTCGACGACCGAGAAGGAGCACGCCTACCACTTACGGGCTGTACTAGACACACTCCGAGAGCACCAGCTTTATGGAAAGCTCTCGAAGTGTCAGTTCTGGATACGTGAGGTCCACTTCTTGGGACACGTCATCTCTGAGGCGGGAGTTGTGGTGGATCCTGCGAAGATCGAGGCAGTGCTAGCTTGGGAGTCACCCAAGAGCGTGACGGAGGTGCAGAGTTTCTTGGGACTAGCTGGATATTATCAGAGATTTGTGCCAGACTTCTATAGAGTTACGACACCACTCTCAGCTCTTACGAAGAAGGAGAAACCCTTTGTGTGGTCAGAAAGATGTTAGTAGAGCTTCCAGGAGCTGAGACAGAGATTGACCAGCACGTCTATCTTGAGGCTTCCAGAGGAGGGAGTTGGGTACGTAGTCTACTGTGATGCGTCAGGGACTGGACTCAGATGTGTCCTGATGTAGGAGTGGGCAGTGATCGCCTATGGATCACATCAGTTGAGGCCGCATGAGCAGAACTATGCTACCCATGACCTGGAGTTAGCAGCAGTGGTCTTCTCTCTGAAGACATGGCGACACTATCTGATGGGTGAGCACTTTACAGTCTTTTCTAACTATCAGAGTCTTAGGTACATCTTTTCTCAGAAGGACATGAACCTGAGATAACAGCGATGACTCGAGTTCCACCAGGACTTTGAGATAGTCTATACTCCTGGGAAGGGGAACGTGGTAGACGATGCTCTCAGTAGGAGGACGGGCATTCAGCTACTCGAAGAGGCGACAGAGCAGCTAGCCGCTTTGCAGATATCCTTTGTGGATAAAGATGGAGCATCTTTCCTTCAGTCACTCACAGTCTCTCCTCCATTACTACAGCGGGTCAGAGAGGCACAGCATAGGGACGCTGACTGTGAGACGCGGCATGCACAGATATCCTTAGGACAGGCACCTGATGGTTTCTCCTTTGGAGCAGAGCACGACGTCCTTTTCAGAGGACATACCTTGGTACCAGTTGCTTTACGGGAGGAGGTGCTGAGAGAGTTTCACACTTCTCCTTTGGCGGTACATCCTGGAGTAGCGAAGATGTACCAGGATCTCAGATGATAGCACTGGTGGCCAGGCATGAAGAAGGCTGTGGCAGAGTTCGTTTCTTGATGCCTCACCTGCCAGTAGGTGAAGGCAGAGCATCAGGTACCAGCAAGCTTGGTACAAACCTTGGAGGTACCGGAGTGGAAGTGGGACGGAATATCTATGGACTTCAGGACTGGACTTCCACGCACTTCCAGAGGTCACGACTCCATCTGGGTGATTGTTGACCAACTCACCAAGTCGGCTCACTTCTTACCCATCAGAGAGCAGGGCTCGATAGGAGCTTGGGATGTCTCTATGTTCAGGAGATTGTACGGCTTCACGGTGTGCCATCATCTATCGTCTCTGATCGAGATGCTCACTTTACTTCCCGGCTTTGGAAGGGGTTGCAGGAGGCATTCGGGACGCAGTTACGTCTGAGCACCGCCTTTCACCCTCAGACGGATGGTCAGACGGAGAGGTCCATTCAGACTCTCAAGGACATGCTCCGCATGTGTCCTTGACTTTGGTCGCAACTGGGAGGACCACCTACCCTTTGTGGAGTTTGTGTACAACAACAGCTACCACTCCACCATCGGGATGGCACCATACGAGGCGTGTTACGGCAGACCTTGCAGATCTCCTTTATGCTGGATAGACCCTGGGGAGTCAACACTTGTGGGACCAGAGATGGTCCGGGCCATGATAGAGAAGGTCTCGGTCATCCAGGAGCGGATGAGGACAGCTCAGAGCCGGCAGAAGTCTTATGCTGACAGGAGGTGGAGGCCACTAGAGTTCGAGGATGGCGACCATGTCTTCTTGCGTGTCTCACCTCGACGTGGATTACAGAGATTTCGCTGAGGAGGCTAGTTGTCTCCACGCTTCATCGGACCATTCCAGGTCCTCAGCAGGATTGGTGAGGTGGCTTATCGCCTGGCTCTACCACTTCAGTTGCACCGAGTGCACGACGTCTTCCACGTATCCCAGTTGAGGAGATACGTGCACGATCCGTCGCATATCATTGACCATGGGGAGATAGACGATGATGATGAGGCGGCTTTTGCGGAGGTCCCGGTGGAGATCGAGGATCGACAGGAGCGAGTCTTACGTGGACGATCGATTCCTCTTGTGCGCATCAGATGGCAGCACGGGAACCTCCAGGAGAGCACTTGGGAGCGGGAGGCTCAGATGCGTGCTCAGTACCCACTTTTGTTTCCCTAGTTTATGATATATCTTTACGGGGACGTAAAGCCCTGAGGTGGGAGTGATGTAAAGACCCGTAAATTTCAAGGAAATTTTTTTTCTTAATTTTCTTTGGAATTTTACAAGAATGCAGTTTCTGACGGCACCTGATTCCGAGGCCCGGTGTGCCCGGAATCGTTTTCTGAAGTTTGGGTCGGGTACGTTCAGTGAACGAACGAGCGAGTTTTTCTAACTTTTGAACCGGTGCTCGGAATCGAATTCCGAGGGCACCGATGGAATCGCAGTTCCGGTATTTGCTTAGAAACGCCTTTTCCGGAGTTGCGTTTGCCGGGGTGTGGTTTATAATTTTTGGGGGTTAAGTGAAGAAAATAAAATAAAGTGGTGCAACAACTTTATTTTATTTCACTTAAAGCCACTTAAAGCCACTTAAGGTAAGTTGAAGCAGATAGGGTGCAATCCAAAATATCCTACCCTCTTGGTAGGATATTTGTGAGGTGGGGCCCGCACGAGCTCCACTGTTTCTTTTCCTCTAAGTAACGCACCCGCGAAAACTCCTCTTTAATGAAATTCAACTGGTGCATTTTCTAAAACACTTAACGCTCCTATTAATTGGACAGTTAAGATGTTACCATTAATTCACCGAATTAATGGTTCGTTTCTTAACTTGTTTTTCAAATTGTTGGCATGTTAATAAAATAAGACCAATGCATGTCTTTCTTGAGGATTGCTCGTTGAGAGGATTTGTAGAAGACTCCAAGGCTTGAGATCTTCATCCTCCTTCGCGAAGAACGCGAAGAATGCGAAGAACGCGAAGAACGCCGACCTTCGATGAAAGGCGACGAAGAACACCAAACCCTCGGAGATCCACGATGCGACGCCATGTACCGCGACGCCGACGATTCTCCTCCCGCGACGTTCTTCTGCGACAATCCTTCCCCGCGGCAACCTTCGAACAACACCGTTTGAGGTAGGGGATTACGGATCTCTTAAATTGCATTTGTGGATTTTATCCTCAACATGGATTTAATTCGTGAAATTAAATCTGTGTGTTTTCTTAACCCTCGAAGATCGTCGACGCGACGTCGTGTACCACGACGACGCGACGCCCTTCCGCGACGCGACGATCTTCTTCTTCCGCTACAATCAATTCCACGAAGAACTCTCGTTCGACGACTATGACGAGGTAGGGGTTTTATTTCAGAATAATATTTATTCCCATGGTTGTCTCCTTCTAAAACAAAGAACCCGGATCAACTCATCATCAAGTTGATCCGCGTTTGTTTTTATATGCGGGACGAGAATTTTTATTTACGGGAGTTTTTTTGGGAACTAGGTTCAATTTTAATTTATTAAAATTTTGCCTTGTTATGTTTTCATGTGTTGATTATTATTTCCCAATTGATATCACCTAACGCGGAGGGTGCGGGCCAAACAAACACAGCCCGACAACCCTTCGCAGTTTTTCGTTGATGCATGGATTAACGGCGTTTACGAAATGGGATCAGAATGGCGATTGGAGGCCTTCACGGCAAAGGTCGGATCCCGGGAGAGATGTAGGCGCAAACCGCAGGCAAAACGGACCACCGGAGCGTGTCTGGTGGTCCGCGGATGTTCCTGCCGGCGCGCCCCGCTGGCACGGCGGCGCCGGCGGCCGGCCGCCAGGAAGGGGCGACGCCCAGCGCGCCGTCGGGAAGACCCACCATGGCAGCGAGCGCCGGTCCCGCGGACGTGCGGCACCGCGGGGAAGGGACGCGGCCTTGCGCCGCGTCCGGTGACACGGAGCAGCCCCGCGCGGGGGTCGCGGCTCCTTGGCGCGGCCGCTCGGCCAGCGCCGAGCCGCCCAGGCCGGGCCGCGCCGGCCGGGCCGGGTCACGCCTAGCTGGGTCAGACCCGGACCTGGGTCGGGTCGACCCAGTTCAGACCGACCTAGGGAGTGGGGCCGGGTCGGTCCGGGCCCAGACCCCCCATTTTTGGACATTTTCGGTATTTTGCTCGTATCTTGAGCTACGAGCCTCTGATCGATGTGTCGTCAGTGGAGATTCGATCCTTGGATCGAGACGGTCGTTTCAGTATATCACACTCAAGGTTTCGGAATACTTTGGGTTCAGCCAGGTTGGTTCGTACACGAAACCAACCGGGCCCTCGGAGCGGAAACACTCATATCTTGAGCTGCGGACGTCCGATTGACGTACCGTCGACTTTGTTGGATTCCTCTGAGTGAGACTGATCTTTTGGCATACTAGACCAGAGATTTGGGTGCAGGTGGAGTATGGTCGGGTTGGTTTTTTCTTAAAAACCAACCGTTTCCCTGGGACGAAAAAGCCAGTAACTCTCAGACCGGGCGTCTGATTGACGCGCGGTCTGCGACGTTGAGTTCCTGTTGACGATACGGAACTTTTGGATACATCAACTCTGGACTATGTGTCAGTTGATGTATCAGCCTCTCGGCTGGTGGAGCGGACCCTCCCGAACGAGTTTGCTGTGTGTGGGAACCCTAGAGCTGGCTGCGACTACGACGACACTGTGCAGAGATCCTCGGTGGATTCGACGATGACTACAGCACTCAGCAATCCTTTGTGGGTCAGTGCTACCGATCCTGTGTGGGTCCGATCCTGTGTGGGTCAACGCTCAGCGGTCCTGTGTGGGCCAGCGCCTACAGATCCTGTGTGGGTCTGATCCCGTGTGGGTCTTTGCGGGGGTTAGTTACCTATCGATCCTTTGTGGGTCAGATCCTTTGTGGGTCATTACGGGGGTTAGTTACCTATCGATCCTTTTTGGGTTAGATCCTTTGTGGGTTATTGCGGGGGTTAGTTACCTATCGATCCTTTGTGGGTCAGATCCTTTGTGGGTCATTGCGGGGGTTAGTACATATCGATCCTTTGTGGGTCTGACGGCTTAGATGAATCAGTAGAAATATCTGGTCATCTTTATCGTCATATGAAGTAGTATACCTGTGTGAGCTGAATCCTGTTTTTCTTTCCTATGTGGATTGTGTTGTGCTATCCTGTGTGGGTATACGTTTTGTTTTCCAGTGTGGACTGGTTGTACTTGGGTTTGGATGTTGGAGCCGAACGAGAATTGATGACCTAGGTATATGTATGGGTGTATACCTAAGCAGTGTCGGATGTTACTTCGTGATTGTATCTTTCCTTTGTGGATTATCCTTTGTGGATTCTTGGAGACCTTCGGGGGTCTCGGGGTCCCTACTGAGTAGCTTATACTCACCTTGCATGGGCTACGCCCGCACTACGTTGTATTGGTTGCAGACGACAGATAGCGCTGATCGTGGTTGAGGCTTGCGGAGCAGGACGGTACCTGGAGGTGGACCACTAGGCGGGACGTACTCGGAGCGGTCGGCTAGACCCGAGGAGCAGTGGAGGCTATTTGTACCCACCCTTCAGGTGGGATTTCCAGTGGACAGCTCGACGTTGCGGTTATACTTTTCAGTTGTTGTTTTGCCTTTCCAGTTGTACTTTACTTTCAGTTTGGGTTTGTATACCGGCCCACTTACTTTTCCGCACTTAATGTTGTACCGGTTTTTACTTAGTGTTTACATCTGGTGAAAAATATATAAATAGCGCCAATATATTGCGCCAAATTATTGCACCAAATAATTTCTCCAAATAATTGCACCAAATAATAGTGCCAAGAATAGCGCCAATATATTTATAGCGCTAAATAATAGGGCCAATATATAATAGCGTCAAATAATAGCGCCAATATATTCATAATAGTGCCAATATATTCATAGCTCCATTAATTCATAATAGCACAAATATATTTATAACGCAAAATAATAGTACAAAATAATTGCGCCAAATAATTGCACCAAATAATTGCGCCAGATAATTGCGCCTCATAACAGCGCCATATAATAGCGCCAAATATTTTTTGGCGCAAAATATATAAATAGCGCCAATATAATCGCGCCAAATAATAGCGCCATACAATCGCGCCAAATAATAGCGCCAAATACGTTCGCCAAATAATAGCACCAAATATTTGGTGCCAAATATTCATAATTGCGCCAAGTAATAGCGCCAAATAATAGCACCAATAATGGCACCAAATAATAGAGCCAAATATTCATAATAGTGCCAAATATTTGGTGCCATATATTCATAGTAGCACCAAATATTTTTTGGCGCCAAATATTCAAAATATCGCCAAATAATAGTGCCAAATTATAGCACCAATAAAAGCGCCAAATAATTACGCCAATAATAGCGCTAATATTTGGCGCCAATAATATTTGGCACCAAATAATAGTGCCAATATTTTAACATTCAATAATAGTGCTAAATATTCATAATAGCGCCAATATTTTAAAATTCAATATATTTTCATTGTTATTTTAACATTCAATATAATAGCGCCAAATATATTTTTAGCGTTATTTTGATATTCATAATTGCGCCAATATTTTAATAGCGACAATATTTTAATAGCACCAATAATAGTGCCAAATAATAGCGCCAAATATTATTTGGCACCAAATAATAGAGACAAATAATAGCGCCAAAAAATAGCGCCAATATTTTAACATTCATTAATAGCACCAAATATTCATAATAGCTCCAATATATTAATAGCGGCAAATAATTGCACCTAATAATAGCACGAAATAATAGGGCCAAATAATTGCGCCAAATAACTGTGTCAAATAACTGCGCCAAATAATAGCACCTTATAATAGCGCCAAATATTTTTTGGCGCCAAATATTCATAATAGCGCCAAAAAATAGCGCCATATAATAGCGCCAAATATTTTTTGGCGCCAAATATTCATAATAGCGGCAAATAATAGCGCGAAAAAATAACGCCAATAATCGCGTCAAATTATGGCGCCAATAATCGTGCCAATATTTGGCGCCAATAATAGTGCCATATAATAGCGTCAAATATTGGCGCCAATAATAGCCCCATATAATAGCCCCAAATTATGGCGCCAATAATAGCACCATATAATAGCGACAAATATTAGCGCCATATAATAGCCCCATATAAGAGCGCCAAATAATAGCGCCATATTGTAGCGCCAAATATAACAGCGCCAAATAATAGCCCCAACATATAACGCCAATAATATCTCCAATATATTTATAGCGCCATTTAATAGGGCCAAATAATAGCACCATATAATAGCGTCAAATTATGGCGCCAATAATAGCGCCAAATATTGGGGCCATTTAATAGCCCCATATAATAGCGCCAAATAATAGCGCCAAATATTGGGGCCATATAATAGCCCCATATAATAGCGCCAAATAATAGCGTCATATAGTAGCGCCAGATATAATAGCGCCAAATAATAACACCAATATATAGCGCCAATAATATCGTCAATATATTCATAGCGCCATTTAATAGGGCCAAATAATAGCGCCATATAATAGCGTCAAATATTAGCACCATATAATAGCGCGATATAATAGCGCCATATTATAGCACCAAATAATAGCGTCATATAATAGCGCCATATATTCATAGTAGTGCCAAATATTTTTTGGCGCCAAATATTCATAATAGCGGCAAATAATAGTGCCAAATTATAGCTTCAATAAAAGCGCCAAATAATAGCGCCAATAATATCGTCAATATTTGGCGCCAATATTTTCAGTGTTATTTTAACATTCAATATAATAGCACCAAATATATTTTCATTGTTATTTTAATATTCATAATGGAACCAATATTTTAATAGCACCAATATTTTAATAGCGCCAAAGAATGGCACCAAATATTATTTGGCGCCAAATAATCGCTCCAATATTTTAACAATTATTAATAGCGTCAAATATTCATAATATTTCCAATATATTAATAGCGGCATATAATTCCGCTTAATAATAGCGCCAAATAATTGCGGCAAATAATTGCGCCAAATATTTGCGCCAAATAACTGCGCCAAATAATAGCCCCAAATAACAGCGCCCAATAATTGCGCCAAATATTTTTTGGCGCAAAATATATAAATAGCGCCAATATATTCGTAGCGCAATATTATAGCGCCAAATAATTGCGCCAAATAATTGTGTCAAATAATTGCGCCAAATAAGTGCGCCAAATAAGAGCGCCAAATAATTGGGCCAAATAACAGCGTCAAATAATAGCGCCATATAATAGCGCCAAATAGTTTTTGGCGCAGAATATATAAATAGCACCAATATATTCATAGCGCCATATAATAGCGCCAAATAATTGAGCCAAATAATTGCGCCTAACAATAGCGCCAAATAATAGCGCCAAATAATTGCGCCAGATAATTGCACCAAATACGTGTGCAAAATAATTTAGCCTAATAACACAGGCAAAAAATAGCGCCATATAATAGCGCAAAATAATTTTTGGCGCAAAATATATAAATAGCGCCAAATAATTGCGCCAAATATTTATGCCAAATAATAGCACCAAATAATACCACCAAATAATACCGCCATATAATAGCGCCAAATAATACCACCAAATAATACCGCCATATAATAGCGTCAAATATTTTTTGGCGCCAAATATACATAATAGCGCCAAAAAATAGCGCTATATAATAGCGCCAAATAATTGTGCCTAATAATAGCGCCAAATAATAGCGCCATATAATAGTGCCAAATATTTTATGGCGCCAAATATTCAAAATAGCGCCAAAATAATAGCGCCAAATAATAGCGCCAATAATAGCATCAAATTATGGCGCCAATAATCGCGCCAATATTTGGCGCTATTATTTTGCGCCAAATAATAGCTCCCATATTTAAACATTCAATAATAGCGCCGATAACAGCACCATTAATAGCGCCAATAATAGCGCCAATATATAGCGCCAATAATAGTGCCAATATATTCATAGCGCCATTTTATAGAGCCAAACAATAGCGTCATATAATAGCGCCAAATATTAGTGTCATATAATAGTGCCATATAATAGCGCCATATAATAGCGCAAAATAATAGCACCATATAATAGCGCCAAATATAATATTGCCAAATAATAGCGCCAATATATATCCCCAATAATAGCACCAATATATTCATAGCGCCATTTAATAGGGCCAAATAATAGCGCCATATAATAGCGAGAAATATTTGCGCCATATAATAGCGCCAAATATTAGCACCATATAATAGAGCCAAATAATGGCGCCATATAATAGCGCCAAATATAATAACGCCAAATAATAGTGCCAAATAATAGCGTCAAATAATATCGCCAAATAATAACCTCAAATATTTAGCTCCAAATATTCATAATAGCGCCAAATAATATCGCTAAATAATAGCGCCAATAATAGAGCCCAATAATAGAGAAAAATATTCATAATAGCGCCAAATATTTGGCGCCATTTATTCATAATAGTGCCAAATATTTTTTGGCGCCAAATATTCATAATAACGCCAAATAATACCGCCAAATTATAACACCAATAAAAGCGCCAAATAATAGCGTCAATATTTGGCACCAATATTTGGCACCAATAATATTTGGCGCTAATATTTCGCACCAGTATTTCACGCTATTATTTGGCGCCAAATAATAGCGCCAATATTTTAACATTCAATAATAACGCCAAATAATCATAAGAGTGCCAATATTTTAACTTTCAGTATATTTTCAGTGTTATTTTAACATTCAATATAATAGCGCCAAATATATTTTCAGTGTTATTTTAATATTCATAATAGCGCCAACATTTTAATAGCGCCAATAATAGTACCAAATAATAGCGCCAAATATTATTTTGCACCAAATAATAGCGCCAAATATTATTTTGCGCCAAAAAATAGTGCTAATATTTTAACATTAATTAATAGCACCAAATATTCATAATAGCACCAAAATATTTATCTAGCGGTAAATAATTGTGCCTAATAACTGCGCCAAATAATAGCGCCAAATAATAGGGAAATATAATAGCACCAAATATTTGTAGGCGCAAAATATTCATAATAGCGCCAAAAAATAGCACCATATAATAGCGCCAAATAATAGCGGCAATAATAGCGCCAATATATTCATAGCGCCAAATAATTGCGCCAATATATTTATAATAGTGCCAATATATAATAACGCCAAATAATAGCACCAATATATTCATAATAGTGCCAATAATAGCGCCAATATATTCATAGCGCCATTTATTCATAATAGCGCCAATATATTTATAGCGGAAAATAATTGCGCCTAATAATAGCACCAAATAATAGCGCCAAATAATAGAGCCAAATAATAGCGCCAAATAATAGCACCAAATAATTGCGCAAAATAATTGCGCCTAATAACAGCGCCTAATAATAGCGCCATATAATAGCGCCAAATATTTTTTGGTGCAAGATATATAAATAGCGCCAATATATTGGGCCAAATAATTGCGCCAAATTATTGCGCCTAATAATAGCGATAAATAATAGCGCCATATAATAGCGCCAAATAATGGCGCCAAATAATGGCGCCAAATAATAGCGCCAAATAATAGAGCCAATAATAGCGTCAAATTATGGTGCCAATAATCGCGCCAATATTTGGCACCAATATTTGGTGCCAAATAATAGCTCCAATATTTAAACATTCAATAATAGCACCAATACAAGTGCCAATAATAACACCAATGATAGCGTCAATAATAGCGCCAATAATAGTGCCAATACATTCATAGCGCCATTTAATAGCGCCAAATAATGGCGCCATATAATAGCGCCAAATAATGGCGCCATATAATAGCGCCAAATATTAGCATCATATAATAGCGCCATATAATTGCGCCAAATAATAGTACCATATAATAGCGCCAAATAATCATGCCAATATATAGCGCCAATATATTCATAGCGCCATTTAATAGGGCCAAATAATAGCACCATATAATAGCGCCAAATATTCGCGTCATATAATAGCGTCATATAATAGCGCCAAATAATAGCACCATATAATAGTGCCAAATATAATAGCGCCAAATAATAGCGCCAAATAATAGCGCTAAATAATACCGCCAAATATTTGCCGCCAAACATTCATAATAGCGCCAAATAATAGGGCCAATAATAGCGCCAAATAATATAGCCAAATATTCATAATAGCGCCAAATATTTGACGTCATATATTCATAGTAGCGCCAAATATTTTTTGGCGCCAAATATTTATAATAGAGCCAACAATAATGCCAAATTATAGCGCCAAATAATAGCGCCAATATTTGGCAACAATAATATTTGGCCCCAATATTTAGCATTATTATTTGGCACCAAATAATAGCGTCAATATTTTGACATTCAATAATAGCGCCAAGTATTCATAATAGTACCAGTATTTTAACATTCAATATATTTTCAGTGTAATTTTAACATTCAATATAATAGAGCCAAATATATTTTAGGTGTTATTTTAATATTCATAATAACGCCAATATTTTAATAGCGTCAATATTTTAATAGCGCCAATTATAGCACCAAATAAGAGTGCCAAATAATAGCGCAAAATAATAGCGCCAAAAAATAGCGCCAATATTTTAACCTTCATTAATAGCGCCAAATATTCATAATAGCGCCAATATATTAATAGCGGAAAATAATTACACCTAATAATAACGCCAAATAATAGCACTAAATAATTGCGTCAAATATTTTTGGCGCCAAATATTCATAATAGTGCCAAAAAATAGCGCAAAAAATAGCGCAATATAATAGCGCCAATCATAGCGCCAAATAATAGCGCCAATATATTCATAATAGCGCCAATATATTATATCGCCAAATAATAGCGCCAGTATATTCATAATAGTGCCAATAATAGCACCAATATATTCATAGCGCCATTAATTCATAATAGCACCAATATATTTATAGCGCCAAATAATTGCGCCTAATAATAGTGCCAAATAATTGTGCCAAATAATTGCTCCAAATAATTGATGAGGATCATGGAACACATGGGCATCACGGGGTTGGAGGTGGACATGATGAGGAAGGCGGAATGCACACAAGTGGACAAGACCCTTTGCGTGGAATTGGAGGCCCAATGACAAGGGAGCGGACCAAGAGAATGAAGGAGGCCTTAAATGGATTAATCATGGAATTCCAAGAGGAGGCCCAACACCTTTGCTTGGGGGAAGCATTCGGGCCTATAATTACATTAATTAAGGCCCAAACATGCTTTTAAAAACCCAACCCAAGTGGTGCTACGAGATTTTAAGCCCACCCACCATGGAATCTTCAAAGTCAAAAGGTGGTGGGCTACTTGTCTTTACTTTTTCCAAAAGGGTGTGCTACTTGTCTCCTAAAGTCATGGTCAAGTGCCAAAGTTGTCAAAAGCATCCTATAGGCTTTTTGACTATGGAAAACTAGCCATAAGACTAATATAAAGAGCCACCCCATGTGTAATTCGAATTTCAAGTTTCTTTGGCTATAAATAGCCACCCCCTTGTACCCTTGAAGCATCATGAATGAAGGTAATGTTATTATGGTGAGTTTTGCTTGCAACCTTTGTGTTCTTGCTTAATTCTTGACTTATCAAAGAATTGGTCATCCTTTGTGGCGTCTTGTGGCTAGAGTTCTTAGAGACAAGTTCTCTTTGGGTTCTACCTTGACCAATTCCCCCTTTCTTCTCATTTCATTATCCGCACACCAAATACACTTGTTTTCTTGCGGCGATCTGGGTGCTCAACGCGCGTACATTATACAAGGTTCCTAGGACAATTCCTAGCGGGTCTTGCATCGCGCATCATTTGGTATCAGAGCCCATTTGCAAGAAATCAGGTTCTCTCTTTCTTATCCTTTCTTCCATTTTCATTTCTCTTCAAATCGGGCCAATATCAATTCTGGTCCATTTTCTTCTTCCCCTACAGACGTCATTTCTTCGTCTTTTCGGACGTACAGTATATCATTCTTGTAGTTGAGGAGCTCATCTTTCTTCTCCATTTGGAATCATCAAAATCAGAGCTATATATAGCGAGATACAGCGGGTTCAAATTTTGCAACAAATTCTGCAATTTTAAAACCACGCAAATCTCACGTTGATTCCATTTGATGTTACAAATTATTGCTTCTCCTGCATTTAAATATTGAAAAATTCATCTTGTTGCCGCTGCATCTACCAAAAAAAGAGCCAAAAAAAATCAAAAAAATCAAAAAAAAAATTTAAAGGCTCAAAAAAAAAAATTGCAACATTTTGAATTCTACGTCCCATTTTCATTCTTCTTCTTCCCTTTTCTTCCTCTTCCCAAATTTTTCATCTTGAATCCAATTTGAATTTTATCTTTGAATTCTAGTTCGGGATTGCCAAATTTCAAAGATCCTTTCGATTTGTTGAAATTGGGTAAGAACATTATAGGAAGCAAGTTGAGTGGTAAAAGGCAAGAGTGTTACATTTTGATAAAAGCCAAAATTGAGTGAAACACGAGCGAACATATTATTTTTGAGTGTAAACACGTGAGGGAGTGTGTGAGGTACATTTTCCTTTCTCTTCACTTTTTTTTACAGGATTCCTAAATGGCGGAGTCAAGTAATACCAATGAAGCGGACATTAAGATGTTCATGAGGGCTGTACAAGAACAATTCCAAAGGTTGAATGTGAGGATGGATGAACTCCAATCCCCTTCCAATTCTAGAGCACCACCAAGGAGGCGAGTTGTTGAAGAAGAGGAGGAGTTATCCGATTTTCACGAGTCACCAATTCGGAGAAATCAACCACCATGGAGGCAAGCCAATGATCTTGGAGGAGTAAAGTTGAGGATCCCTTCATTCCAAGGTAAGAATGATCCTGAAACTTACTTGGAATGGGAAAGAAAGGTCGAACATGTTTTTGGTTGTCACACCTATTCGGAGGAAAACAAAGTGAAGTTGGCGGCCGTGGAGTTCACCGATTATGCTAGTATTTGGTGGGACCAACTACAAGTGAGTTGACGACGAAGTGGAGAAAGACCCATCCACACTTGGGAGGAGATGAAAGTGGTAATGCGTAAGAGGTTCATTTCTAGCCACTATTATCGTGATTTGTTCCTCAAGTTGCAGGGTTTGAAACAAGGGGTCATGAGTGTTGAGGAGTATCACAAAGAGATGGAGATCATCATGATTCGAGCGAATATTGATGAGGAGCGAGAGGCCACCATGGCAAGGTTTGTGAATGGCCTCAACAATGACATTCGGGACATAGTGGACATGCACCACTACTTGGACATGGAGGATCTACTTCACATGGCCACCAAAGCGGAGAAGCAAGTAAAGGCAAGAAGGATGCGCCCTACATCTTATGGTAAGGATTCTAGACCTTCATTAAAGTTTAAGGATTCCAAACCACAAGAGCATGTAAGGGAACACAAAACTGATTCGAAGGAGTTGCCCAAACCAAAACCATTCTTTCCGGAATCCAAAGGTAAAATGGAGGGTAAGGTTGTTTCCAAATCACGAGATATCAAATGTTTTAAATGTCAAGGATTTGGACATATTGCCTCACAATGCCCAAACAAGAGGACAATGATTATTTTGGATGATGGAGATGTTCTTAGTGCTAGCTCAAGCGAAGATGAAATGCCATCCCTTGAGGATGATTCAGATGTGGAAGTAGAAAGCCCCGTACATGGAGAAATGCTTGTGGCAAGGCGTGCTTTGAGTGCTCAACCTGAAGGAGAACATGATCAAGAGCAAAGGGAGCACATTTTTCATACTAGATGCCTCGTCAAAGATAAGGTATGTAGTATGATTATTGATGGGGGTAGTTGTACAAACGCAGCAAGTGGTTTGATGGTTGATAAATTGGGATTGGCTACGACTAGACATCCTAGGCCTTATAGATTGCAATGGTTAAATAACAGCGGGGATGTCAAAGTGACTAAGAAAGCACAAGTTCCATTTTCTATTGGGAAGTATGAAGACAAGGTGATGTGTGATGTTGTTCCAATGCATGCTAGTCATATTTTGTTGGGAAGACCGTGGCAATTTGATAGGAGGGTCACACATGATGGATACACCAATCGATATTCTTTTGAGTATAATGGGAGGACGGTTATTCTTACACCATTGAGACCTTTGCAAGCTTATGAAGACCAAGTGAGGATTGAGAGAGATTGTGAGAAGCGAGAAAAAGAAAAGAGAGAAAAAAATAGAGAGAATGAGAAGAGTGGAAAAATCAAGAGTGAAAAAGGAGTTTTGAGTGAAAGCAAAAAAAATGAGGGAAATAAAAAAGTTGAAAATAAGAGTGAAAATAAGAGTGAAAACAAGAGTGTTGAGGGAAAAGTGAGCTTATTTTCAGGAAAAAGAGAGATAGAGAGAGCTTTGGAGGGGGAGGAAACTCTCGTGCTTTTATGCAAGGGAGAATGTTTCACCACTAACTCTCCTAACCCTTCTAGGCCTTCTAGTGTTATGTCTCTTTTGCAGGATTTTGGTGATGTTTTTCCTGAGGAAATTCCCGATGGCTTACCACCCTTGCGGGGTATCGAGCACCATATCGACTTCCTCCCCGGAGCAACACTTCCCAATCGACCGGCTTATCGGGCTAACCCGGAGGAGACTCGAGAAATCCGACGACAAGTGGAAGAATTGCTAAGGAAGGGATTTGTTCGAGAGAGCTTGAGTCCATGTGCCGTACCGGTAATCCTTGTCCCAAAAAAAGATGGTAAGTGGAGAATGTGTGTTGATTGTCGAGCTATCAACAAAATCACGGTAAAGTATCGTTATCCCATACCTCGTTTGAATGATATGCTTGATGAACTCCATGGTGCATGCTTGTTTACTAAAATTGACCTAAGGAGTGGATACCATCAAATTAGAATGAAAGAGGGAGATGAATGGAAAACCGCATTTAAAACAAAGTTTGGATTGTATGAATGGCTAGTTATGCCTTTTGGACTAACTAATGCCCCTAGTACATTCATGAACTTAATGAATCATGTTTTCCGTCCATTCATTGGGAAATTTGTGGTTGTGTATTTTGATGACATCCTTGTTTATTCTAAGAGCCTTGATGAACATTATGAACATTTGAAACATGTTTTTGAGACTCTTAGGAAAAATAGGTTGTTTGCAAACTTGGAAAAATGTACATTTTGTTTAAATTCAGTTGTTTTCCTTGGTTTTGTGGTAGGAGCTGATGGCATGAGGGTTGATGAAGAGAAGGTGAAGGCGATTCGGGACTGGCCACAACCAAAGAATGCCAATGAGGTGAGGAGCTTCCATGGACTTGCGAGTTTTTACCGAAGGTTCGTGAGAGACTTTTCAACAATCGCGGCACCATTGAATGAGTTGGTCAAGAAAGGGGTGAGTTTCAAGTGGGGAAAAGCTCAAGAGGAAGCCTTCTCCACACTCAAAGGTAAGTTAACCAATTCAACTCTCTTAGTTCTGCCTGACTTTTCTAAAGTTTTTGAGGTTGAGTGTGATGCCTCTGGAATAGGGATTGGGGCTGTTTTAATGCAAGACTCTAAGCCTATCGCATACTTTAGTGAGAAGCTTAATGGGGCTGCATTGAACTACTCTACCTATGACAAGGAATTGTATGCCCTCAAAAGAACTTTAGAAAATTGGCAACATTACTTGCGGCCAGGGGAATTTGTGATTCATTCGGATCATGAAAGCCTAAAATTTCTTAAGTCACAAGGAAAGTTGAATAGGCGGCATGCAAGATGGCTTGAATTCATTGAAACATTTCCTTACATCATTAAGCATAAAAAAGGAAAATAAAATGTTGTCGCTGATGCTTTGTCTAGGAGATATTCTCTTATTACTTCAATGCATGCTAAAATACTTGGTTTTGAAATGTTGAAAAGCATGTATGAGAATGATGTGGATTTTTCTGAAATTTGGAAGTTGTGTGAAAAACATGGAAAAAGTGATTTTTACAAACATGATGGATTTCTTTTTCGGAAAAATAAATTGTGTGTTCCATCTTGTTCCATGCGTGAATTGCTTGTTAGAGAAACACATGGTGGTGGATTAATGGGGCATTTTGGGGTTGAGAAAACATTGTCCTTATTGAGTGAACATTTTTATTGGCCTCACATGCGTAGGGATGTGGTAAGTGTTTGTGGAAATTGTAATGTGTGTAAACATGCAAAGTCGAAAGTGCTTCCACATGGCTTATACACCCCTTTGCCTGTTGCTTCTCATCCTTGGGTTGACATATCAATGGATTTTGTCCTCGGCTTGCCAAGATCACAATCAGGTAAGGATAGCATCTTTGTCGTGGTGGACAGGTTTAGTAAAATGGCTCATTTTATTGCTTGTTCTAAAACCAATGATGCAACTCATATCGCTGATTTGTTTTTCAGGGAAATTGTTAGGTTGCATGGCTTACCCAAGAGCATTGTGAGTGATAGGGATGTCAAATTCCTTAGTCACTTCTGGAGGACATTGTGGAACAAACTTGGAACCAAACTTTTGTTCTCCACCACTGCACACCCACAAACAGATGGTCAAACGGAGGTGGTCAATAGGACACTTTCCACATTATTGCGTTCCATCCTTAGAAAAAATCTAAAACATTGGGAAAGATGCCTTCCTCACATTGAGTTTGCTTATAATCGAGTGGTTCACTCCACTACTAATGCTTCACCGTTTGAAGTTGTGTATGGTTTTAACCCATTAACTCCACTTGATATTTTACCTTTTCCTACTAATCAATTTTCGAATCTTGAAGGTGAAAAGAAGGCAAAGTTTGTGCAGGAGTTCCATGCAAAGGTAAAGGCCAACATTGAGCGGAAGAATGAACAAGTAGCGAAGCACGCCAACAAAGGTCGGCGAAAAATGGTTTTTCAACCTGGAGATTGGGTGTGGCTACACTTGAGGAAGGAGAGGTTTCCGGAGCAACGAAAATCAAAACTTCATCCACGAGGAGATGGTCCTTTCCAAGTCTTAGAGAAGATCAATGATAATGCCTACAAGATTGATTTACCCGACAGGTATGGGAATGTTAGTGGTACCTTTAATGTTGCTGATCTTTCTCCCTTTGAATTTTCAGATTCGAGGACGAATCCTTTTGAGGAGGGGGGAGATGATGAGGATCATGGAACTCATGGGCATCACGGGGTTGGAGGTGGACATGATGAGGAAGGCGGAATGCACACAAGTGGACAAGATCCTTTGCGTGGAATTGGAGGCCCAATGACAAGGGAGCGGACCAAGAGAATGAAGGAGGCCTTAAATGGATTAATCATGGAATTCCAAGAGGAGGCCCAACACCTTTGCTTGGGGGAAGCATTCGGGCCTATAATTACATTAATTAAGGCCCAAACATGCTTTTAAAAACCCAACCCAAGTGGTGCTACGAGATTTTAAGCCCACCCACCATGGAATCTTCAAAGTCAAAAGGTGGTGGGCTACTTGTCTTTACTTTTTCCAAAAGGGTGTGCTACTTGTCTCCTAAAGTCATGGTCAAGTGCCAAAGTTGTCAAAAGCATCCTATAGGCTTTTTGACTATGGAAAACTAGCCATAAGACTAATATAAAGAGCCACCCCATGTGTAATTCGAATTTCAAGTTTCTTTGGCTATAAATAGTCACCCCCTTGTACCCTTGAAGCATCATGAATGAAGGTAATGTTATTATGGTGAGTTTTGCTTGCAACCTTTGTGTTCTTGCTTAATTCTTGACTTATCAAAGGATTGGTCATCCTTTGTGGCGTCTTGTGGCTAGAGTTCTTAGAGACAAGTTCTCTTTGGGTTCTACCTTGACCAATTCCCCCTTCCTTCTCATTTCATTATCCGCACACCAAATACACTTGTTTTCTTGCGGCGATCTGGGTGCTCAACGCGCGTACATTATACAAGGTTCCTAGGACAATTCCTAGCGGGTCTTGCATCGCGCATCAATAATAGTGCCAATATTTTAACATTCATTAATAACGCCAAATATTCATAATAGCACCAATATATTAATAGCGCCAAATAAGTGCGCCTAATAATAGTGCCAAATAACTGCGCCAAATAATAGCGCAAAAAAATAGCACCATATAATAGCGCCAAATATTTTTTGGCGCCAAATATTCATAATAGCGCCAAATAATAGCGCCAAATAATAGCGCCAAATAATAGCACCAATAATACCGTCCAATTATGACGCCAATAATAGCACCAATATATTCATAGTGCCAAATAATAGCGCCAAAATATTCATAATAGCGCAAATATATAATAGCACCAAATAATAGTGCCAATATATTCATAACAGTGCCAATAATAGCGCCAATATATTCATAGCGCCATTTATTCATAATAGCGCCAATATATTTATAGCGCAAAATAATTGCACCTAATAATAGCGTCAAATAATAGAGCAAAATAATTGCGCCAAATAATTGCACCAAATAATTGCACCAAATAATTGCTCAAAATAATTGCGCCTAATAACAGCGCCAAATAATAGCGGCATATAATAGCGCCAAATATTTTTTGGCTGAAAATATATAAATAGCGCCAATTTATTGCGCCAAATAATTGCGCCAAATAATTGCGCCAAATACTGGCGCCTAATAATAGCGCCAAATAATAGCGGCATATAAAAGCGCCAAATATTTTTTGGCGCCAGATTTTCATAATAGCGCTAAATAATAGCGCCAAATAATAGCACTAATAATAGCACTAATAATAGCATCAAATTATGGCGCCAATAATCGCGCCAATATTTTGCGTCAAATTATAGCGCCAATATTTAAACATTCAATAATCGCGCCAATAAAAGCGTCAATAACAGCACCAATAATAGCGCCAATATTTTCATAGCACCATTTAATAGCGCAAAATAATAGCACCATTTAATAGCGCCATATAATAGCCCCATATAATAGCGCAAATCATAGCGCTGTATAATAACGCCAAGTATAATAGCGCCAAATAATAGCGCCAATATATCGTCCCAATAATAGCGCCAATATATTCGTAGCGACATTTAATAGGGCCAAATAATAGCACCATAAAATAGCGCCAAATATTAGCGCCATATATTAGCGCCATATAATAGCGCCATATAATACCGCCAAATAATAACGCCATACAACAGAGCCAAATATAATAGCGGCACGTAATAACGTGAGATAATAGCGCCAAATAATATCACCAAATAATAGCACCAAATATTTGGCGCCAAATATTCACAATTGCGCCAAATAATAGCGCAAATAATAATTCCAAATAATAGAGCCAAATATTCATAATAGCACCAAATATTTGGCGCCATATATTCATAGTAGCGCCAAATATTTTTTGGAGCCAAATATTCATAATAGCGGCAAATTATAGCGCCAATAAAAGCGCCAAATAATAGCGCCAATAATAGCGTCAATATTTGGCGCCAATCTTTGGCGCCAATATTTTAACATTCAATTATAGCGTCAAATATTCATAATAACGCCAATATTTTAACCTTCAATATAATAGCGCCAATATTTTAATAGCACAAATATTGTAATAGCGCCAATAATAGCGCCAAAGTATGGCGCCAAATATTATTTGGCGCTAAATAATAGCGCCAATAATTTAACATTCATTAATATCGCCAAATATTCATAATAGTGCCAATATATTAATAGCGGAATATAAATGCGCCTCATAATATCGCCAAATAATAGCGCCATATAAAATTGCCATATAAGAGCGCCACATATTTTTTGGCGCCAAATATTCATAATAGCGTCAAAAAATTGCGCAAAAAAATAACGCCAAAAAATAGCACAAAAAAAAAAGCGTCATATAATAGCGCCAATATATTCATAGCGCCAATATATTCATAATAGCGCCAATAAATAATAGCACCAAAAAATAGTGTCAGTATATTCATAATAGTGCCAATATTAGCACCAATATATTCATAGCGCCATTTATTCATAATAGAGCCAATATATTTATAGCGCCAAATAATTGCGCCTAATAATATCGCCAAATAATTGCGCCTAATCATTGTACCAAATAATAGCGCCAATATTTTAACATTCATTAATAGCGCCAAATATTCATAATAGCGCCAATATATTAATAGCGCCAATATATTAATTGTGCCTAATAATATCACCAAATAATAGTGCCAAATAATAGCGCCCAATAATAGCGCCAAATAATACTGCCAAATAATAATGCCATATAATGGCACCAAATATTTTTTGGCACCAAATTTTCATAATAGCGCCAAAAAATAGCGCCAAAAAATAGCGACAATAATAGCGCCAATATATTTATAGTAGCGCCAATATATAATAGTGCCAAATAATAGCGCCTATATATTCATAATAGTGCCACTAATAGTGCCAATAATAGTGCCAATATATTCAGAGATCCATTTATTCATAATAGTGCAAATATATTTATAGCGCAAAATAATAGCGCTCTATAATAGCGCCAAATAATTGCGCCAAATAATTGTGCCAAATAATTTCGCCAAATAACAGTGCCAAATAATAGTGCCATATAATCGCGCCAAATATTTTTTGGCGCAAAATATATAAATAGCGCCAATATATTGCGCCAAATAATTGCGCCAAATAATTGTGCCAAATAATAGCCCCATATAATAGCACCAATATTTAAACATTCAATAATAGCCCCATATAATAGCGCCAATATTTAAACATTCAATAATAGCGCCAATAAAAGCGCCAATAACAGCACCAATAATAGGGCCAATAATAGCGCAATTATATAGCGCCAATAATAGCACCAATATATTGATAGCGCCATTTAATAGCGCCAAATATTGGCGCCATATATAATAGAGCCAAATAATAGCGTCATATAGTAGCGTCAAATATAATATCACCAAATACTAGCACCAATATATAGCGCTAATAATATCGCCAATATATTCATAGCCCCATTTAATAGGGCCAAATAATAGCGCCATATAATAGTGCCAAATATTAGCGCCATATAATAGCACAATATAATAGCACCATATAATAGTGTCATATACTAGCGCCAAATATAATAGCGCCAAATAATAGCGCCAAATAACAGATACTAGCGCCAAATATACTAGCGCCAAATATACTAGCGCCAAATATACTAGCGCCAAATAATAGCGCCAAATAACAGCGCCAAATAATTTCACCAAATAATAGCGCCAAATAATAGCGCTAAATTATATCGCCAATAAAAGCGCCAAATAATAGCGCCAATTATAGCTCCAATATTTGGCGCCAATAATATTTTGCGCCAATATTTGGTGCTATTATTTGGCACCAAATAATAGCGCCAATATTTTTACATTCAATAATAGCGCCAAATATTCATAATAGCGCCAATATTTTAACATTCAATAAATTTTCAGTGTTATTTTAACATTCAATATAATAGCGCCAAATATATTTTCAATGTTATTTTAATATTCATAATAGCGCCAATATTTTAATAGCACCAATAATAGCGTCAAATATAGTTTGGCACCAAATAATAGTGCCAAATAATAGTTCCAAATAATAGCGCCAAAAAAAAGCGCCAATATTTTAACATTCATTAATAGCGCCAAATATTCATAATAGCGCCAATATATTAATAGCGGCAAATAATCGCGGCTAATAATAGCGCCAAATAAGAGCGCCAAATAAATGGGACAAATAACTGCGCCAAATAACTGCGCCAAATAACTGCGCCAATTAATAGCGCCAAATAATAGCACCATATAATAGCGCCAAATATTTTTTGGGGTCAAATATTCATAATAGCGCAAAAAAATAGCGCCAAAAAATAGTGTCATATAATAACGCCAATAATAGCGCCAAATAATCGCGCCAATAATAGCACCAATATATTCATAGCGCCAAATAATAGCGCCAATATAGTCATAATAGAGTCAAATATAATAGCGCCAAATAATAGCGCCAGTATATTTATAATAGTTCCAATATTAGCGCCAATATATTCATAGCGCCATTTTTTCATTATAGCGCTAAAATATTTATAGCGCCAAATAATTGCGCCTAACAATAACACCAAATAATAGCGCCAAATAATTACACCAAATAATTGCGCCAAATAATAGCATCAATATTTTAACATTCATTAATAGCGCCAATATATTAATAGCGGTAAATAATTGCGCCTAATAATGGCGCCAAATAATAGCGCCAAATATTTGTGACAAATAACTGCGCCACATAATAGTGCCAAATAATACCGCCAAATAATAGTGTCATATAATGGCGCCAAATATTTTTTGGCGCCAAATATTCATAATAGCGCCAAAAAATAGCGCCAAATTATAGCGCCAAATAATAGCGCCAAATAATAGCGCCAATATATTCATAATAGCGCCAATATATTCATAATAGTGCCAATAATAGCGCCAATATATTCAAAGCTCCATTTATTCATAATAGTGCAAATATATTTATAGCGCAAAATAATAGCGCCAAATAATTGCACCAAATAATTGCACCAAATAATAGCACCAATATATTCATAATGTTGCCAATAATATAGCCTATAATAGCGCCAATATATTCATAGCACCATTTATTCATAATTGTGCCCATATATTTATAGCAAAATAATAGAGCCTAATAATAGCGTCAAATAATTGCACCAAATAATTGCGCCAAATAATTACACCAAATTATTGCGCGAAATAATTGCGCCTAATAACAGCACCAAATAATAGCGCCAAATATGTGCGGCAAATTACTGCGCCAAATAATACCACCAAATAATAGTGTCATATAATGGCGCCAAAAATTTTTTTGCGCCAAATATTCATAATAGCGCAAAAAAAAGCGCCAATAAAAGCACCAAATATTAGCGCCAATATTTTAACATTCAATAATAGCGCCAATATTTTAACATTCAATAAATTTTCAGTGTTATTTTAACATTCAATATAATAGCGCCAAATATATTTTCAGTGTTATTTTAATATTCATAATAGCGCCAATATTTTAATAGCACCAATAATAGCGTCAAATATAATTTGGCACCAAATAATAGCGCCAAATAATAGTTCCAAATAATAGCGCCAAAAAAAAAGCGCCAATATTTTAACATTCATTAATAGCGCCAAATATTCATAATAGCGCCAATATATTAATAGCGGCAAATAATCGCGCCTAATGATAGCGCCAAATAAGAGCGCCAAATAAGTGCGACAAATGACTGCGCCAAATAACTGCGCCAAATAACTGCGCCAATTAATAGCGCCAAATAATAGCACCATATAATAGCACCAAATATTTTTTGGGGCCAAATATTCATAATAGCGCAAAAAAATAGCGCAAAAAAATAGCGCCAAAAAATAGTGTCATATAATAACGCCAATAATAGCGCCAAATAATCGCGCCAATAATAGCACCAATATATTCATAGCGCCAAATAATAGCGCCAATATATTCATAATAGAGCCAAATATAATAGTGCCAAATAATAGCGCCAGTATATTTATAATAGTTCCAATATTAGCGCCAATATATTCATAGCGCCATGTTTTCATTATAGCGCTAAAATATATATAGCGCCAAATAATTGCGCCTAATAATAACACCAAATAATAGCGCCAAATAATTACACCAAATAATTGCGCCAAATAATAGCATCAATATTTTAACATTCATTAATAGCGCCAATATATTAATAGCGGTAAATAATTGCGCGTAATAATGGCGCCAAATAATAGCGCCAAATAATAGCGCCAATAATAGCGCCAAATAATAGCGCCAATATATTCATAATAGCGCCAATATATTCATAATAGTGCCAATAATAGCGCCAATATATTCAAAGCTCCATTTATTCATAATAGTGCAAATATATTTATAGCGCAAAATAATAGCGCCAAATAATTGCGCCAAATAATTACACCAAATAATAGCACCAATATATTCATAATGTTGCCAATAATATAGCCAATAATAGCGCCAATATATTCATAGCGCCATTTATTCATAATTGTGCCCATATATTTATAGCAAAATAATAGAGCCTAATAATAGTGTCAAATAATTGCACCAAATAATTGCGCCAAATAATTACACCAAATTATTGCGCGAAATAATTGCGCCTAATAACAGCACCAAATAATAGCGCCAAATATGTGCGGCAAATAACTGCGCCAAATAATAGCGTCAAATAATACCGCCAAATAATAGTGTCATATAATGGCGCCAAATATTTTTTGGTGCCAAATATTCATAATAGCGCCAAAAAAAAGCGCCAATAAATGCACCAAATATTAGCGCCAATATATTCATACTGAAAAATAATAGCGCCAATATATAATAGCGCCAAATAATTGCGCCATATAATAGCACCATATATTTTTTGGTGCAAAATATTTAAATAGCCCCAATATATTGCGCCAACTAATTGCACCAAATAATTGCGTCAAATAATTGCGCCAAAAAATAGCGCCAATACATTTATAGCGCCAAATAATAGCGCTAATCTATAATAGCGCCAATATATTCATAATAGTGCCAAAAATAGCCCCAATATATTCATAGATCCATTAATTCATAATAGCGCAAATATATTTATAGCGCCAAATAATAGCGCCAATAATAGCACCAATATATTCATTGCACCAAATAATAGCGCAAATATATTAATCATAGCGGCAATATATTACAGCGCCAAATAATAGCGCCAGTATATTCATAATAGTTCCAATAATAGCGTCAATATATTCATAGTACCATTTATTCATAATTGCACCAATATATTTATAGCGCCAAATAATTGCGCCTAATAATAGCGCCAAACAATTGCACCTAATAATTGTGCCAAATTATAGTGCCAATATTTTAATATTAATTAATAGCGCCAAATATTCATAATAGCTCCAATATCTTAATAGCGCCAAATAAGTGCGCCAAATAATAGTGCCAAATAAGTGCGCCAAATATTTGAGCCAAATAACTGCGCCAAATAATAGCATCACATAATAGCACCAAATATTTTTTGGCGCCAAATATCCATAATAGCGCAAAAAAATAGCACCAGAAAATAACACCAAAATATAGCGCCAATAATAGTGCCAAATAATAGCGCCAATATATTAATAGCGCCACTAATAGTGCCAAATAATAGCGCCAATGATAGCGCCAATATATTAATAGCGCCAAATAATAGCGCCAATATATTCATAATAGCGCCAATATATAATAGCACCAAATAATAGCGCCAATATATTCATAATAGCGCCAAAAAATAGCGCCAAAAAATAGCACCAAAATATTCATAACGCCAAATAATAGCACCAAAATATTCATAACGCCAAATAATAGCGCTAATATATTCATAATAGCGCCAATATATAATAGCGCCAAAATATTCATAATAGTACCAATAATAGTGCCAATAATAGCGCCAATATATTCGTAGCTCCATTTATTCATAATAGCGCCAATAATAGCGCCAAATAATTGCGCCAAATAATTGTGCCTAATAATTGTGCCTAATATTCATAATAGCGCCAAATAATAGCGCCAATAATAGCGTCAAATTATGGCGCCAATACTTGGCACTACTATTTTGCGCCAAATAATAGAGCCAATATTTAAGCATTCAATAATAGCGCCAATAAAAGCGCTAATAACAGCACCAATAATAGCGCCAATAATAGCGCCATTATATGGCGCCAATAATAGCACCAATATATTCATAGCGCCATTTAATAGCGCCAAATAATAGCGCCATTAATAGCGCTATACAATAGCACCAAATAATAGCGCAATATAGTAGAGCCAAATATAATAGCGCCAAATAATATCGCCATTATAGCGCCAATAATATTGCCAATATATTCATAGCGGCATTTAAAAGGGCCAAATAATATCGTCATATAATAGCGCCAAATATTAGCGCAATATAATAGCGCGATATAATAGTGCCATATAATCGCGTCAAATAATAGCGCCATATAATAGCTTCAAATAATAGCGCCAAATAATAGCGCCAAATAATTTCGCCAAATAATAGCACCAAATATTTGGTGCCAAATATTCATAATTCCGCCAAATAATAGCGCTAAATAATAGCGCCAATAATGGTGCCAAATAATAGAGTCAAATATTCATAATAGCACCAAATATTTGGCACCATATATTCATAGTAGCACCAAATATTTTTTGGCGCCAAATATTCATAATAGCGCTAAATAATAGCGCCAAATTATAGCGCCAATAAAAACGCCAAATAATTGCGCCAATAATAGCGCCAATATTTGGTGCCAAATAATAGCGCCAATATTTTAACATTCAATAATAGCGCTAAATACTCATAATAGCGCCAATATTTTAATAGCGCCAATATTTTAACATTCAATAATAGCGCTAAATATTCATAATAGCGCCAAATATATTTTCAGTGTTATTTTAATATTTATAATAGCGCCAATATTTTAATAGCACCAATATTTTAATAGCACCAATAATAGTACCAAATAATTGGGCCAAATATTATTTGACACCAAATAATAGCGCCAAAAAATAGCGTCAATATTTTAACATTCATTAATAGCCCGAAATAATCATAATAGCTCCAATATATTAAGAGCGGCAAATAATTGCGCCTAATAATAGCATCAAATAATATCTCCAACTAATTGCGCCAAATAACTGCGCCAAATAACTGCACCAAATAATAGCGCACTATAATAGCGCCAAATATTTTTTGGCGCCAAATATTCATAATAGGACCAAAAATAGAGCCAAAAAATAGCGTCATATAATAGCGACAAATATTTTTTGGCGCCAAATATTCATAATAGTGCCAAATAATAGCGCCAATAATAGTGTCAAATTATGGCGGCAATAATCGCGCCAATACTTAGCGCTATTATTTTGCGCCAAATAATAGCGCCAATATTTAAATATTCAATAATAGCGCCAATAAAATTGCCAATAACAGCACCAATAATAGCGCCATTATATCGCGCCAATAATAGCGCCAATATATTCATAGCGCCATTTAATAGGGCCAAATAATAGCGCCAAATATTGGCGTCATATAATAGCACCACATAATAGCGCCAAATAATAGCGCCATATAGTAGCGCCAAATATAATAGCGCCAAATAATAGCACCAATATATAGCACCAATACTATCGCCAATATATTCATAGCGCCATTTAATAGGGCCAAATAATAGCGCCATTTAATAGCGCCAAATATTAGCACCATATAATAACGCGATATAATAGCGCCATATAATAGCACCAAATAATAGCGCCATATAAAAGCGCCAAATATAATAGCGCCAAATAATAGCGCCAAATAATTTCGCAAAATAATAGCGCCAAATAATAGCGCCAAATAATAACGCCAACAATGGTGCCAAATAATAGAGCCATATATATTCATAGTAGCGCCAAATATTTTTTGGCACCAAATATTCATAATAGCGCCAAATAATAGCGTCAAATTATAAAGCCAATAAAAGCGCCAAATAATAGCACCAATATTTTAACATTCAATATACTTTCAGTGTTATTTTAACATTCAATATAATAGCGCCAAATATATTTTCAGTGTAATTTTCATATTCATAATAGCGCCAACATTTTAATAGCGCCAATATTTTAATAGTGCCAACAATAACGCCAAATAATAGCGCCAACTATTATTTGGCGCCAAATAATAGCGCCAATATTTTAACATTCATTAATAGCGCCAAATATTCATAATAGCGCTAATATATTAATAGCGTCAAATAATTGCGCCTAAGAATACCGCCAAATAATTGCGCCAAATAACTGCGCCAAATAACTGCACCAAATAATAGCACCATATAATAGCGCCAAATATTCATTATAGCGCCAAAAAATAGCGCCAGATAATAGCGCCAATATATTCATATCGCCAAATAATAGCGCCAATATATTCATAATAGCGCCAATATATAATAGCGCCAAATAATAGCCCCAATATATTCATAATAGTGCCAATAATACGCCAATATTTTCATAGCATCATTTATTCAAAATAGCGGTAATATATTTATAGCGCAAAATAATTGCGCCTACTAATAGCGCCAAATAATTGCGCCAAATAATTGCGTCTAATAATTGCGCCAAATAATTGCGCCAAATAATAGCGCCAATATTTTAACATTCATTAATATCGCCAAATATTCATATGAGCGTCAATATATTAATAGTGCCAAATAATTGCACCTAATTATAGCGCCAAAAAATAGTGCCAAATAACTACGCCAAATAAGAGCGCCAAATAACAGCGCCAAATAATAGCGTCATATAATAGCGCCAAATATTTTTTGGCGCCAAATATTCATAATAACGCAAAAAAATAGTGCCAAAAAATAGCGCCAATAATAGCGCCAGTATATTCGTAGCGCCAATTAATAGCGCCAATATATTCATAATAGCGCCAATATATAATTGCGCTTAATAATAGCACCAAATAAGAGCGCCAAATAATTGCGCCAAATAACTGCGCCAAATAATAGCGTCATATATTAACGCCAAATATTTTTTGGCACCAAATATTCATAATAGCGCCCAAAAATAGTGCCAAAAAATAGCGCCAAATAATAGCGCCAATAATAGCGCCAAATAATAGCGCCAATATATTCATAATAGTGCCAATTTATAATAGCGCCAATATATTCATAATAGTGTCAATAATAGTGTCAATATATTCATAGCGCTATTTATTCATAATAGCGCCAATATATTTATAGCGCAAAATAATTGCGCCTAATAATAGCGCCAAATAATAGAGCCAAAAAATTGCGCCAAAAAATTGTGCCAAATAAGTGTTCCAAATAATTGCACAAAATAATTGCGCCTAATAACGGCGCCAAATAATAGCGCCAAATATTCATAATAGCGCCAAAGAATAGCGCCAAATAATAGCGTCAAATTATGGCATCAATAATCGCGCCAATATTTGGTGCCAATATTTTGCGCCAAATAATAGCGCCAATATTTAAACATTCAATAATCACGCCATTAAAAGCGCCAATAACAGCACCAATAACAGCGCAAATAATGGCGGCAATATATAGCGCCAATAATAGCGCCAATATATTCATAGCGCCATTTAAGAGCGCCAAATAATAGCACCATATAATAGCGCTAAATATTAACACCATATAATAGTGCCATACAATAGCGTCATATAATAGCGCCATATAATAGCGCAATATAATAGCGCCAAATATAATAGCACCAAATAATCGCGCTAATATATAGCGCCAATAATAGCTCCAATATATTCATAGCGCCATTTAATATGGCCAAATAGTGGCGCCATATAATAGCACCAAATATTAGGGCCATATAATAGCGCCATATAATAGCGCCAAATAATAGCGCCAAATATAATAGCGCCAAATAATAGTGCCAAATAATATCGCCAAATAATAGCGCCAAATAATAGTGCCAATAATAGCGCCAAATAATAGAGCCAAATATTCATAATAGCGCCAATTATTTGGCATCATATATTCATAATAGGGACAAATATATTTTGGCGCCAAATATTCATAATGGCACCAAATAATAGTGCCAAATTATAGCTCTAATAAAAGCGCCAAATAATAGGGCCAATAATAGCGTCGGTATTTGGCGCCAATAATATTTGGCGCCAATATTGGGCGCTATTATTTGGCGCCAAATAATAGCGCTAATATTTTAAACTTCAATAATAGCGCCAAATATTCATAATAGCGCCAATATTTTAACATTTAATATATTTTCAGTGTTATTTTAACATTCAATATAAAAACACCAAATATATTTTCAGTGTTATTTTAATATTCATAATAGCGCCAATATATTAATAGCACCAATATTTTAACATTCATTAATAGACCCAAATATTCATAATAGTTCCAATATATTAATAGCAGCATAAAATTGCACCTAATAATAGCGCCAAATAATAGCGCCAAATAATTGCGCCAAATATTTGCGCCAAATAATTGCGCCAAATAATAGCGCCAAATAACGTCAAATAATAGCGCCAATTATTTTTTGGCGCAAAATATATAAATAGCGCCAATATATTCATAGCGCCGAATAATTGCGCCAAATAATTGTGCCAAATAATTGCGCCAAATAATTGCGCCAAATAATTGCGCCAAATAATTGCGCCAAATAACAGCGCCAAATAATAGCCCCATATAATAGCGCCAAATATTTTTTGGCACAAAATATATAAATAGCACCAATATATTCATAGCATCAAATAATAGCGGCAAATAATTGCGCTAAATAATTTCGCCAAATAATTGCACCTTACAATAGTGCCAAATAATAGCGCCAAATAATTTTGCCAAATAATTGCGCCAGATAATTGCGCCAAATAAGTGCGCAAAATAATTTCGCCTAATAACAGCGGCAAATAATAGCGCCAAATATTTTTTGGCGCAAAATACATAAATAGCGCCAAATAATTGCACCAAATATTTACGCCAAATAACTGCGCCAAATAATAGCGCCAAATAATACCGCCAAATAATTCCACCATATAATAGCGCCAAATATTGTTTGGCGCCAAATATTCATAATAGCGCCAAAAAATAGCGCCATATAATAGCGCCAAATAATTTCACCTAAAAATAGCGCCAAATAATAGCACCATATAATAGTGCCAAATATTTTCTGGCGCCAAATATTCATAATAGCGTCAAATAATAGCGCCAAAATAATAGCGCCAAATAATAGCGCCAATAATAGCGTCAAATTATGGCGCCAAGAATCGCGCCAATATTTGGCGCTATTATTTTGCGCCAATATATAAGGCCAATATATAGCGCCAATAATAGTGTCAATATATTCATTGTGTCATTTAACAGCGCCGAACGATAGCGCCATATAATAGCGCCAAATATAAGTGTCATATAATAGTGTCATATAATAGCGTCATATAATAGCGCCAAATATTAGCGCTATATAATAGCTCCAAATATAATAGCGCCAAATAATAGGGCCAAATAATAGCGCCATATAATATCACCAAATAAGAGCACCAAATATTTGGCGCCAAATATTCGTAATAGCGCCAAATAATACCACCAATAACAGCGCCAAATAATAGAGCCAAATATTCATAATAGCGCCAAATAATAACGCCAAATTATAACGCCAATAAAAGCGCCAATAATAGCGCCATCATTTGGCGCCAGTATTTGGCACCAATAATATTTGGCGCCACTATTTGGCGCTAATATTTGGCGCCAGTATTTGGTGCTATTATTTGACGTCAAATAATAGCGCCAATATTTTAACATTCAATATATTTTCAGTGTTATTTTTACATTCAATATGACAGCACCAAATATATTTTCAGTGTTATTTTAATATTCATAATAGCACCAATATTTTAATAGCGCCAATATTTTAATACCGCCAATAATAGCACCAAATAATAGCGCCAAATATTATTTTGCACCAAATAATAGCGCCAATTATTATTTTGTGCCAAAAAATAGTGGTAATATTTTAACATTAATTAATAGCACAAAATATTCATAATAGCGCAGATATATTAATAGCGGCAAATAATTGCGGCTAATAACTACGCCAAATAATAGCGCCAAATAATAGCGTCAAATAATAGCGCCATATAATAGCGCCAAATATTTTTAGGCGCCATATAGTCATAATAGCGCCAAAAAATAGCGCCAAAAAATAGCACCATATAATAGCTCCAATAATAGCGCCAAATAATAGCACCAATAATAGCGCCAATATATTCATAGCGCCAAATAATTGCGCCAATATATTCATAATAGCGCCAATATATAATAGCGCCAGATAATAGCACCAATATATTCATAATAGTGCCAATAATAGCGCCATATATTCATAGCGTCATTTATTCATAATAGCGCCAATATATTTATAGTGCAAAATAATTGCGCCTAACAATAGCGCCAAATAATTGCGCCAAATAATTGCGCCAAATAATTGCGCAAAATAATTGCGCCTAATAACAGCGCCAAATAATAGCGCCATATAATAGCGCCAAATATTTTTTGGTGCAAAATATATAAATAGAGCCAATATATTGCACCAAATAATTGCGCCAAATAATTGCGCCTAATAAAAGCGCCATATAATAGCGCCAAATATTTTTTGGAGCCAAATATTCATAATAGCGCCAAATAATAGCGTCAAATAATATAGCCAATATATCGCGCCAATAATAGCACCAAATATAATAGCGCCAAATAATAGCGCCAATATATCGCGCCAATAATAGCGCCAATATATTCATAGCGCCATTTAATAGGGCCAAATAATAACGCCATAAAATAGCGCCAAATATCAGCACCAAATATTAGCCCCATATAATAACGCCAAATAATAGCGTCATATAATAGCACCAAATATAATAGTAGCACATAATAGCGTCAGATAATAGCACCAAATAATATCACCAAATAATAGCACCAAATATTTGGCGCCAAATATTCATAATAGCGCCAAATAATAGCGTCAAATTATATTGCCAATAATCGCTTCAATATTTGGCGCTATTATTTTGCGCCAAATAATAGCGCCAATGTTTAAACATTCAATAATAGCGCCAATAAAAGCGCCAATAACAGCAGTAATAATGGCGCCAATATATAGCGCCAATAATAGCGTAAATATATTCATAGCGTCATTTAATAGCGTCAAACAATAGAGCCATATAATAGCGCCAAATATTAGCATGATATAATAGTGTCATATAATAGCGCCATATAATAGCGCCAAATAATAGCTCCATATAATAGCGTCAAATATAAAAGCGCCAAGTAATAACGCCAATATATATCCCCAATAATAGCGCCAATATATTCATAGCATCATTTAATAGGGCCAAATAATAGTGACATATAATAGCGACAAATATTAGCGCCATATAATAGCGCCAAATATTAGCGCCATATAATAGCGCCAAATAATAGCACCATATAATAGCGCCAAATATAATAGCGCCAAATAATAGTGCCAAATAATAGCGCCAAATAATATTGCCAAATAATAGCACCAAATATTTGGCCCCAAATATTCATAATAGTACCAATTAATAGCGCCAAATAATAGCGCCAATAATAGTGCCAAATAATATAGTCAAATATTCATAATTGTGCCAAATATTTGGCGCCATATATTTATAGTAGCGCCAAATATTTTTTGGCCCCAAATATTCATAATAGCGCCAAATAATAATGCCAAATTATAAAGCCAATAAAAGCGCAAAATAATAGTGTCAATAATAGCGCCAATATTTGGCGCCAATATTTGGCACCAATAATATTTGGCGCCAGTATTTGGCGCTATTATATGGCGCCAAATAATAGCGCCAATATTTTAACATTCAATATATTTTCAGTGTTATTTTAACATTCAATATAATAGCGCCAAATATATTTTCAGTGTTATTTTAATATTCATAATAGTGCCAATATTTTAATAGCGCCAATATTTTAATAGCGCCAATAATAGCGTCAATAATAGCGCCAAATAATAGCGCCAAATTTTATTTTGCACCAAATAATAGCGCCAAATATTATTTTGCACCAAAAAATAGTGCTAATATTTTAACATTAATTAATAACGCCAAATATTCATAATAGCGCCAATTTATTAATAGCGGCAAATAATTGCGACTAATAACTGTGCCAAATAATAGCGCCAAATAATAGCGCCAAATATTTTTAGGTACCAAATATTCATAATAGCGCTAAAAAATAGCCCCAAAAAATAGCGCCAATAATAGCGCCAAATAATTGCGCCAAATATTCATAATAGCGTCAAATAATGGTGCCAAATAATAGAGTCAAATAATAGAGCCAATAATAGCATCAAATTATGGTGCTAATAATCGCGCCAATATTTGGCGCCAAATAATAGCGCCAATATTTAAACATTCAACAATAGCGCCAATAAAAGCGCCAATAATAGCAGCAATGATAGCGCTAGTAATAGCGCCAATATATAGCACCAATAATAGCGCCAATATATTCATAGCGCCATTTAATAGCACCAAATAATGGCGCCATATAATAGCGCCAAATATTAGCCCCATATAATAGCGCCACATAATTGTGCCAAATAATAACGCCATATAATAGCGCCAAACATTCACGCCAATATATTCATAGCGCCATTTAATAGGCCCAAATAATAGCACCATATAATAGGGCCAAATAATAGCACCTTATAATAGCACCATATAATAGCGCCAAATAATAGCGTCATATAATAGCGCCGAATATAATAGCGCCAAATAATATCGCCAAATAATAGCGCTAAATATTTGGCGCCAGATATTCATAATAGAGCCAAATAATAGGGCCAATAGTAGCGCCAAAAAATATCGCCAAATAGTAGCGCCAAATATTTGGTGCCAAATATTCTTAATAGCACCAAATAATAGCGCCAAATATTCATAATAGCGCCAAATATTTGGCGTCATATATTAATAGTAGTGCTAAATATTTTTTGGCGCCAAATATCCATAATAGCGCCAATAAAAGCGCCAAATAATAGCGCCAATATTTGGTGTCAATATTTGGCACCAATAATATTTGGCGCCAATATTTGGCACCAATAATATTTGGAAACATTATTTGGTGCTATTATTTGGCGCCAAATAATAGCGCCAACATTTTAACATTCAATAATAGCGCCAAATATTCATAATAGCGCCAATATTTTAACATTCAATATATTTTCAGTGTTATTTTAACATTCAATATAATATAGCCAAATATATTTTCAGTGTTATTTTAATATTCATAATAGCGCCAATATTTTAATAGCGCCAATAATTGCGCCAAATAAGAGCGCCAAATATTATTTGGCGCTAAATAATAGCGCAAAATAATAGCGCCAATATTTCAACCTTCATTAATAGCGCCAAATATTCATAATAGCGCCAATATATTAATAGCGGCAAATAATTGCGCCTAATAATAGCGCCAAGTAATAGCGCTAAATAATTGCGACAAATATTTGCGCCAATATTTTTTGGCGCCAAATATTCATAATAGCGCCAAAAAATAGCGCCATATAATAGCGCCAATCATATCGCCAAATAATAGCATCAATAATAGCACCAATATATTCATAGCTCCAAATAATAGCGCCAATATATTCATAATAGCGCTAATATATTATAGCGCCAAATAATAGCGCCAGTATATTCATAATAGTGCTAATAATAGCACCAATAATAGCGCCAATATATTCATAGCGCCATTAATTTATAATAGCGCCAATATATTTATAGCGCCAAATAATTGCGCCTAATAATAGTGCCAAATAATTGCTCCAAATAATAGGGCCAATATTTTAACATTCATTAATAACTCCAAATATTCATAATAGCGCCAATATATTAATAGAGCCAAATAAGTGCGCCTGATAATAGCGCCAAATATTAGCACCAGATAAGTGCGCCAAATATTTGAGCCAAATAACTGCGCCAAATAATAGCACAAAAAATAGCACCATATAATAGCGCCAAATATTTTTTGGCACCAAATATTCATAATAGCGCCAAATAATAGCGCCAAATAATAGCACCAATAATAGCGTCAAATTATAGAGCCAATAGTAGCACCAATATATTCATAGCGCCAAATAATAGTGCCAATATATTCATAATAGCGCCAATATATAATAGCGCCAAATAATAGCACCAATATATTCATAATAGTGCCAATAATAGCGCCAATAGTAGCGCCAATATTTTCATTGCGTCAGTTATTCATAATAGCACCAATATATTTATAGCGCAAAATAATGGCGCCTAATAATGGCGCAAATAATAGCGCCAAATAATTGCGCCAAATAATTGCGCCAAATAATTGCGCAATATAATTGCGCCTAATAATAGCGTCAAATAATAGCCGCATATAATAGCGCCAAATATGTTTTGGCGGAAAATATATAAATTGCGCCAATTTATTGTGCCAAATAATTACGCCAAATAATTACGCCAAATACTTGCGCCTAATAATAGCGCCAAATTATAGCGCCATTTAAAAGCGCCAAATATTTTTTGACACCAAATATTCATAATACCGCTAAATAATAGCGCCAAATAATTGCACCAATAATAGCATCAAATTATGGCGCCAATAATCGCTCCAATATTTTGCGCTATTATTTTGCGCCAAATTATAGCGCGAATATTTAAACATTCAATAATCACGCCAATAAAAGCGCCAATAACAGCACCAATAATAGCACCAATAATAGCGCCAATATATTTATCGCGCCATTTAACAGCGCCAAATAATTGCACCATATAATAGCGCCAAATATTAGCACCATATAATAGCCCCATATAATAGAGCAAATCATAGCACCATATAATAGCGCCAATATATCACGCCAATAATAACGCCAATATATTCATAGCGCCATTTAATAGGGCCAAATAATAGCGCCATAAAATAACGCCAAATATCAGCGCCAAATATTTGCGCCATATAACAGTGCCATATGATAGCGCCATATATTAACGCCAAATAATAGCGCCATATAATAGCACCAAATATAATAGTGGCACATAATAGCGTCAGATAATAGCAACAAATAATATCACCAAATAATAGCACCAAATATTTTGCGCCAAATATTCATAATAGCGCCAAATAATAGCGTCAAATTATAGCGCCAATAATCTCTTCAATATTTAGCGCTATTATTTTGCGCCAAATAATAGCACCAATGTTTAAACATTCAATAATTGCGCCAATAAAAGCGCCAATAACAGCACAAATAATAGCCCCAATAATAGCGCCAATATATAGCGCCAATGATAGTGCCAATATATTCATAGCGCCATTTAATAGCGCCAAACAATAGCGCCATATAATAGCACCAAATATTAGCACCATATAATAGTGTCATATAATAGCGCCATATAATAGCGCCAAATAATAGCTCCATATAATAGCGCCAAATATAATAGCACCAAATAATAGCGCCAATATATATCCCCAATAATAGCGCCAATATATTCATAGCGCCATTTAATAGGGTCAAATAATAGCGACATATAATAGCGACAAATATAAGCGCCATATAATAGCGCCAAATAATAGCACCATATAATAGTTCCAAATATAATAGCGCCAAATAATAGTGCCAAATAATAGCGCCAAATAATATTGCCAAATAATAGCATCAAATATTTGGCCCCAAATATTCATAATAGCACCAAATAATAGCACCAAATAATAGCGCCAATAATAGTGTCAAATAATAGAGCCAAATATTTATAATAGTGACAAATATTTGGCGCCATATATTCATAGTAGCACCAAATATTTTTTGGTGGCAAATATTTATAATAGCGCCAAATAATAACGCCAAATTATATTGCCAATAAAAGCACAAAATAATAGTGCCAATAATAGCGCCAATATTTGGTGCCAATATTTGGCACCAATAATATTTGGCGCCAATATTTGGCGCCAGTATTTGGCGCTATTATTTGGCGCCAAATAAGAGCACCAATATTTTAACATTCAATAATAGCGCCAAATATTCATAACAGCGCCAATATTTTAACATTCAATATATTTTCAGTGTTATTTTAACATTCAATATAATAGCGCCAAATATATTTTCAGTGTTATTTTAATATTCATAATAGTGTCAATATTTTAATAGCGCCAATAATAGCGCCAAATAATAGCGCCAGATATTATTTTGCACCAAATAATAGCGCCAAATATTATTTTGCGCCAAAAAATAGTGCTAATATTTAAACCTTAATTAATAGCGCCAAATATTCATAATAGCGCCAATATATTAATAGCGGCAAATAATTGCGCCTAATAACTGTGTCAAATAGTAGGGCAAAATAATAGCGCCATATAATAGCGCCAAATATTTTTAGGTGCCAAATATTCATAATAGCGTCAAAAAATAGCACCATATAATAGCGCCAATAATAGCACCAATAATAGCGCAAATATATTCAAAGCGCCAAATAATTGCGCCAATATATTCATAATTGCGCCAATATATTCAAAATAGCGCCAATATATAATAGTGCCAAATAATAGCACCAATATATTCATAATAGTGCCAATAATAGCGCTAATAATATCGCCAATATATTCATAGCGCCATTTATTCCTAATAGCGCCAATATATTTATTGCGCAAAATAATTAGGCCATAAAAGCGCCAAATAATAGCGCCAAATAATTGCGCCAAATAATTGTGTCAAATAATTGCGCAAAATAATTGCGCCTAATAACAACGCGAAATAATAGCGCCATATAATAGCGCCAAATATTCTTTGGCGCAAAATATATAAATAGCGCCAATATATTGCGCCATATAATTGCGCCAAATTATTGCGCCTATTAATAGCGCCAAATAATAGCGCCATATAAAAGCACCAAATATTTTTTGGCGGCAGATATTCATAACAGCGCCAAATAATGGCGCCAAATAATAGCGCCAAATAATAGAGCCAATAATAGCGTCAAATTATGGCGCCAATAATCGCGCCAATATTTGGCCCCAATATTTGGCGCCAAATAATAGCGCAAATATTTAAACATTCAATAATAGAGCCAATAAAAGCGACAATAATAGCACCAATGATAGCCCCAATAATAGCGCCAATATATAGCGCCAATAATAGCGCTAATATATTCATAGCGTCATTTAATAGCACCAAATAATGGCGCCATATAATAGCGCCAAATATTGGCACCAGATAATAGCGCCATAAAATTGCGCCAAATAATAGCGCCATATAATAGCGCCAAATAATCACGCCAATATATAATGCCAATATATTCATAGCGCCATTTAATAGGGCCAATTAATAGCACCATATAATAGGGCCAAATATTAGCGCCATATAATAGCGCCATATAATAGCGCCAAATAATAGCACCATATAATAGCGCCAAATAAAACAGCGCCAAATAGTAGCACCAAATAATAGCGCTAAATAATATCGCCAAATAATAGTGCCAAATATTTGGCGCCAAATATTCATAATAGCGCCAAATAATATGGTCAATAATAGCGCCAAATAATATCGCCAAATAAGAGCGCCAAATATTTAGAGCAAAATATTTATAATAACGCCAAATAATGGCGCCAAATATTCATAATAACACCAAATATTTGGCGCCATATATTCATAGTAGCGCCAAATATTTTTTGGTGCCAAATATCCATAATAGCGCCAAATAATAGCACCAATATTTTAACATTCAATAATTGCCCCAAATATTTATAATTGCCCCATATATTCATAGTAGCGCCAATATTTTAATAACGCCAATAATAGCACCAAATAATAGCGCCAAATATTATTTTGCACCAAATAATAGCGCCAAATAATATTTTGTGCCAAAAAATAGTGCTAATATTTTAACATTAATTAATAGCGCCAAATATTCATAATAGCGCCAAGATATTAATATCGGCAAATAATTGCGCCTAATAACTGGGCCAAATAATAGCGCCAAATAATAGCGTCAAATAATAGCGCCATATAATAGCGCCAAATATTTTTAGGCGCCAAATATTCATAATAGCGCCAAAAAATAGCACCATATAATAGCTCCAATAATAGCGCCAAATAATAGCACCAATAATAGCGCCAATATATTCATATCGCCAAATAATTGCGCCAATATTCATAATAGCGCCAATATATAATAGCGCCAGATAATAGCACCAATATATTCATAATAGTGCCAATAATAGGGCCATATATTCATAGCGTCATTTATTCGTAATAGCGCAAATATATTTATAGTGCAAAATAATTTCGCCTAATAAGAGCGCCAAATAATTGCGCCAAATAATTGCGCCAAATAATTACGCCATATAATTGCGCAAAATAATTGCGCCTAATAACAGCGCCAAATAATAGCGCCATATAATAGCGTCAAATATTTTTTGGCGCCAAATATTCACAATAGCGCCAAATAATGGCTCCAAGAGGAGGCCCAACACCTTTGCTTGGGGGAAGCATTCGGGCCTATAATTACATTAATTAAGGCCCAAACATGCTTTTAAAAACCCAACCAAAGTGGTGCTACGAGATTTCAAGCTCACCCACCATTGAATCTTCAAAGTCAAAAGGTGGTGGACTACTTGTCTTTACTTTTCCAAAAGGGTGTGCTACTTGTCTCCTAAAGTCATGGTCAAGTGCCAAAGTTGTCAAAAGCATCCTATAGGCTTTTTGACTATGGAAAACTAGCCATTAGACTAATGTAAAGAGCCAACCCAAAGAATAGCGCCAAAGAATGGCGCCAAATATTATTTGGCGCCAAATAATAGCGCCAATATTTTAACATTCATTAATAGCGCCAAATATTCATAATAGCTCCAATATATTAATAGCGGCATATAATTGCGCCTAATAATAGCGCCAAATAATTGCGCCAAATAATTCCGCCAAATATTTGTGTCAAATAGCTGCGCCAAAAAATAGCGTCAAATAACAACGCCAAATAATAGCGCCATATAATAGCGCCAAATATTTTCTGGTGCAAATTACATAAATAGCGCCAATATATTCATTTCGCCAAATAATAGCGCCAAATAATTGCGCCAAATAATTGCACCAATTAATTGCGCCAAATAAGAGCACCAAATAATTGCGCCAAATAACGGCGCCAAATAATAGCGCCTTATAAAAGCGCCAAATATTTTTTGACGCAAAATATATAAATAGCACCAATATATTCATAGCGCTAAATAATGGGGCCAAATAATTGCGCCAAATAATTGCGCCTAACAATAACGCCAAATAATAGCGCCAAATAATTGCGCCAAATAATTGCGCCAGATAATTGCGCCAAATAAGTTCGCAAAATAATTTCACCTAATAACAACGGAAAATAAGAGCACCATATAATAGCGCCAACCATTTTTTGGTGGAAAATATATAAATAGCGCCAAATAATTGCGCCAAATATTTACGCCAAATAACTGCGCCAAATAATAGCGCCAAATAATACCGCCAAATAATACCGCCATATAATAGCGCCAAATATTTTTTGGCGCCAAATATTCATACTAGCGCCAAAAAATAGCGTCATATAATAGCGCCAAATTATTGCGCCAAATAATAGCGCCATATAATAGTGCCAAATATTTTCTGGCGCCAAATATTCATAGTAGCGCCAAATAATAGCGCCAAAATAATAGCGCCAAATAATAGCACCAATAATAGCGTCAAATTATGGCGCCAATAATTGCCCCAATATTTGGTGCTATTATTTTGCGCCAAATAAGAGCGTCAAATTATGGCGCCAATAATCGCACCAATATTCATAATAGCGCTAATATATTAATAGTGGCAAATAATTGCGCCTAATAATAGCGCCAAATAATAGCACCAAATAATTGCGCCAAATAACTGCGCCAAATATCTGCGCCAAATAATAGAGCCAAATAATAGCGCCATATAATAGCGCCAAATATTCATAATAGCGCAAAAAAATAGCGTCATATAATAGTGCCAATAATAGCGCCAATATATTCATAGCGCCAAATAATAGTGTCAATATATTCATAATAGCGCCAATATATAGTAGCGCTAAATAATAGCCCCAGTATATTCATAATAGTGCCAATAATAGCGCCAATATATTCATAGCGCCATTTATTCATAATAGCGAAAATATATTTATAGCGCCAAATAATTGTGCCTAATAATAGCGCCAAATAATTGCGCTGAATAATTGCGCCAAATAATAGCGCCAATATTTTAACATTCATTAATATCGCCAAATATTCATAATAGCGCCAATATATTAATAGCGCCAAATAATTGCGCCTAATAATAGCGCCAAAAAATAGCGCCAAATAATAGCGCCAAATAATAGCGTCATATAATAGCACCAAATATTCATAATAACGCCAAAAAATAGCGCAAAAAAATAGCGTCAAATAATAACGCCAAAAAATAACAGCAATAATATCGCCAATATATCCGTAGCGCCAAATAATAGCGCCAATATATTCATAATAGCGCCAATATATAATTGCGTCTAATAATAGCGCCAAATAATAGCGCCAAATAATTACGCCAAATAACTGCGCCAAATATTTTTTGGCACCAAATATTCTTAATAGTGCCAAAAAATAGTTCCAAAAAATAGCGCCAAATAATAGCGCCAATAATAGCGCCAAATGATAGCGCCAATAATAGCGCCAATATATTCATAACACCAAATAATTGCGCCAATATATTCATAATAGTGCAAATTTGTAATAGCGCCAAATAATAGTGCCAATATATTCATAATAGTGCCAATAATAACGCCAATATATTCATAGCGCAATTTATTCTTAATAGCGCCTATATATTTATAGCGCAAAATAATTGCACCTAATAATAACGTCAAATAATTGTGCCAAATAATTGTGCCAAATAATTACGCCAAATAATTGCGCAAAATAATTGCGCCTAATAACAGCGCCAAATAATAGCTCCATATAATAGCGCCAAGTATTTTTTGGCGCAAAATATATAAATAGCACCAATATATTGCGCCAAACAATTGCACAAAATAATTGTGCCTAATAATAGCGCCAAATATTTTTTGGCGCCAAATATTCATAATAGCGCCAAATAATAGCGTCAAATATTTTTTGGGGCCAAATATCCATTATAGCGCAAAATAATAGTGCCAAATTATAGAGCCAATAAAAGCGCCAAATAATAGAGCCAATATTTGGCGCCAATATTTGGCCCCAATAATATTTGGAGCCAATATTTGGCACCAATAATATTTGGCGCCAATATTTGGTTCTATTATTTGGCGCCAAATAATAGCGTCAATATTTTAACATTCAATAATAGCGCCAAATATTCATAACAACGCCAATATTTTAACATTCAATATATTTTCAGTGTTATTTTAACATTCAATATAATAGCGCCAAATATATATTCAGTGTTATTTTAATATTCATAATAACGCCAAGTCATTGTCTCTCCAAGCAGCACGTTGCCCTCGCCTAGGAGTTGATTCTTCGAAATCGGAGTACTCATTATCACCTTCATAAATTTCTTGCCTTCTTGGAGCCTTTGAAGATGAGGAACTTTGTATATCATCCAACCTAGCATTCAATCTTGTAAATTGGTCAGCGACTGCTTTCATGAATAATTTAATGTCGATCTCCCTTCTTTGTCCCTCACTTGCCATTTTTTTTTAATTCCTCACAGTCTTTCTCTTTTTTTTATCTCTCAAAAGGTTCCTCATACTTTCTAGCACAACAACTTGGTTCCTACAAGTGTTCTTAAATAGAATCAAGAAGACAACTAGTAGAAGCAATCAATTCATGACAATCTTTAAAAATCAGAAATTTTAAAAGGGTTTGAATCAATGAGGTCCAAGAAACGTGGGGGGTAAATGGGAGAAAATGTTATAGAAGAAGGTTGGATATGGATGAAGGAAAGAACATGATGGATAAGAAAATTACAATAAAATTTATGACATATGAGAAAACGCAATGTTTCAAATGAGCAGCTTCCCTTTTTTTTGTATTTTTTTTTTGATTGATTTTTTTTTTGATTTTTTTTTTGCTACTCAACAAAAAAGAATTGCAAAGAGTGTGCTTTTCCTGCTCAAAGTACAACAAATGGAAAATGTACTAATCTGATTGCAATGATGTAAATGGTTGTGATAACTTGAACTTCAAACTCAAATGGAAATCCGCCTTGGAGATTGTTAGATTTCATAAGAGTGAAACTGTTGCACGAATTGATTCGGCTATATCTCCAAATATACGTGTCGGATTTTTGTGTTTCCAAATCGAGAAGAAAGAGGAGATTCTGAACTATTTAAAAGACATATTATACGCCCAGAAACTCAAAGAAACAGCAGACGAAAATATGGAAGAAAGTTCCGTCCAGAATGGGTGATGGCAGAAAATGGAAGAAGGGGGAGAAAAAAAAAGATGGGAGAAATAGAAATGAAAGAACCTGGTTTCCATTAACCTGCCTCTGATACCAAATGATATGATACCGTATATGAGTGCGGTATTCGTTGGCAAAAATGCGGAAACACAAGCGAAGAAAGAAGAGGGGAATGAAAATTAAAAGAAATGCAATAGGAATAAAAGGGGAAGGGGATGATCAATTAGGACCCCAAGGAGACTTGCCCCTTGAAACTCTAATTATAAAGCGCCACAAAGGTTGATCACTCCTTTGACGAGCCTTACTTGCATTCACCTAAGAACACAAGAAACACAAGCATAATAATGCTAGAAACTCTCAAATTCAAAATTAACCTTCAAGGGGGTACAAGAGGTGGCTATTTATAGCCAAATGAGAGGAATACATGTCAAACTACCTATCCCAAAAAATTCTAAAGTCTATCCCACGAATTTGACTTTGTTTACACATGTCCATGACTTTAGGGGAAAAGATATCTCTAAAGAAGACTTTTAGGAACCACCCCAAAGATTTTGAAGATTCCCACCATGGATTTGGAGACAAGGGGCCCACCACTTTTGACATTGGAGATTTCCTTCATGCAAGTGGATTGAATTTCGTGGAAGCATATGGGTGTTCCTTTTAGGTTCACTTTTGGGCTTTAATAAGTGTGATTAAAGGCCCATTTGCTCCTCCCATGCATGCATGTTGGGCCTCCTCTTTTAATTTCAAAATGAGGCCATGTAAAGCCTCTCTCATCCTCCTCATTCTTCCTCTTGTCATTGGGCCACCAATCCCATGAAATGGGTCTTTTCCATTAATGATCCTTCCACGATCAATGCCATGATCACCCTAAACTCCTTGCTGCTTGTGTGCACCATGATCCGCATCATCCTCTCCCTCTTCAAAAGGATTCTTCCTCGAATCTGCATATTCAAAAGGAGAGAGATCAGAAATATTAAAGGTAGCACTCACGTTTCCATACCTGCTGGGCAAGTCAATCTTGTAGGCATTATCATTGATTCTTTCTAAAACTTGAAATGGACCATCTCCTCGTGACTGAATTTTTGATTTTCTTTGCTCCGGGAACCTTTCCTTCCTCAAATGCACCCACACCCAATCTCCAGGTTCTAGTACAACCTTATGCCTACCCTTGTTTGCTTGCTTTGCATATTGTTCATTTCTTCTTTCAATGTTGGGTTTCACCTTGGCATGTAAATCCTGAACAAATTTGGCCTTCTCATCACCTGCGAGATCAACAACCTCATTAGTAGGCAATGAAAGAATATCTAATGGAGTCATTGGATTAAATCCATATACAATCTCAAAATATGAGAAGTTAGTAGTGGAATGAACTACTCGGTTATATGCAAACTCTATGTGTGGCAAACAATTTTCCCAATTCTTTAGATTTTTTTGAATTATTGCACGCAAGAGGGTAGAAAGAGTCCTATTCACCACTTCAGTTTGCCCATCAGTTTGAGGATGTGCAACAGTTGAGAACAATAATTTAGTTCCCAATTTATTCCACAATGTCCTCCAAAAGTGGCTAAGGAATTTCACATCCCTATCACTTACAATGGTTTTGGGCAGTCCATGTAATCTCACAATTTCTTTGAAAAACAAATCTGCTATATGTATAGCATCATTAGTTTTTGAGCATGCAATGAAATGGGTCATTTTGCTAAAGCGATCCACAACAACAAAAATGCTATCTCTTCCCGATTTGGATCGAGTCAATCCCAACACAAAATCCATAGAGATGTCGGTCCAAGGATGGGATGGAACGGGCAAGGGGGAATACAATCCATTTGGTTGAACCTTGGACTTTGCATGCTTACAAGTGACACACCTAGCACAAATTGCAATAACATATTTTCTCATGCTTGGCCAATAAAAATGTTCATGCAAAGTAGCTAGTGTTTTATCAACCCCAAAATGCCCCATCAAACCACCCCCATGAGTTTCTTTTACAAGCAATTCTCGAGTTGAACAATTTGGAATGCACAATTTATCCCTTTTGAAAAGAAACCCGTCATTTTTTTAATAGTCTTTAAAACCATGTTTTTCATAAGATGTCCAAATTTTAGAAAAATCTCCATCATTTTCATACATTCCCTTTAGTAACTCAAATCCAAGTAATCTAGAATGAAGAGAAGTAAGAAGTGAATACCTTCGTGAAAGAGCATCAGCAACCACATTTTCCTTACCTTTTTTGTGTTTGATCACGTAGGGGAAAGTCTCAATGTATTCCAGCCAAGATGCATGCCGCCGATTCAACTTACCTTGGGACTTCAAATACTTAAGGCTTTCATGGTTAGGATGAATAATGAACTCTTTAGGCCATAAGTAATGTTGCCATGTTTCCAGGGTTTGTTTCAAAGCATAAAGTTCTTTATCGTAAGTTGAATAATTTAATGCTGCCCCGTTCAATTTCTCACTAAAGTAAGCAATTGGACGTGACTCTTGAGTCAAAACAGCACCAATTCCAACTCCCGATGCATCACACTCAATTTCAAAGACTTTTGTGAAATCAGGTAGCCTTAAAAGGGGAGCATTGACCAATTTTTCTTTAAGTGTGTTAAAAGCTTTTTCTTGTTTTTCACCCCATTTAAAGACCACATGTTTCTTTACAAGTTCATTAAGAGGTGCAAAAGGAACATTTTTGAAGATTGGCATAAAGTTGGTTTTGTTTAAGGGTCTCACACACCAAACGCAAGTGTTCAACATGGTTGTCTAGAGATTTCCTATACACTAAGATATCATCAAAATAGACAACCACAAATTTTCCAATGAATGAACGAAGGACATGGTTCATTAAGCTCATGAATGTACTTGGTGCATTAGTTAAACCAAATGGCAAAACTAACCACTCATACAAACCAAACTTAGTTTAAAAAGCAGTTTTCCACTCATCTCCTTCTTTCATTCGAATTTGGTGGTATCCACTTTTAAGATCAATTTTTGAAAACAAAGAGGCCTCATGTAATTCATCAAGCATGTCATCAAGTCGAGGGATGGGATAACGATACTTAACTGTTATTTTGTTGATGGCGCGACAATCCACACACATCCGCCATGTTCCATCTTTCTTGGGTACTAGGATCACCGGAACGGTGCATGGACTCATGCTTTCCCTTACTAACCCTTTCTTCATGAGTTCTTCAACTTGACACTGGATCTCTCTAGTCTCTTCCAGATTACCTCTATATGCTGGCCTATTTGGAATTGCGGCACCGGGTATGAAGTCAATCCTATGCTCAATGCCTCTCAAAAGGGGTAGTCCGTCGGGTGTTTCTTTAGGAAACAAATCACCAAATTCCTGTAGTAAAGACACAACACAAGATGGCAAAGAATGGTGAAGTTCATTAGTTGCAAGGTAGGCATCCTTACTAATGAGTAAGAACACTTTCCCGCTCAATAAAGCACCTTTCATCTCACTTTTTCCAGAAAATAAACTCACCTTTCGCTCATCACTCTTGTTTTCATCTCTTTGATTTCCCTCATTTCTTTTTATGTCACTCAACTCTCCTTTTTCACTCTTAATTTTTCCACTCTTTTCATTTTTTTCTCTCATTTCCTTTTTCATCAACTCATCACTCTATTTTTTATCACTCAAAATTTTATTTTTCCCACTATCTTTTTCACTCATTTCTTTTTCCTTTCGTATTCTTTCTCTATCCTCATTTGATCTTCATATGCTTGTATGGGACTTAGAGGAGTCAAAACAATCTTTCGACCGCTGAAATGAAAAGAGAAGCGGTTAGCATAGCCATCATACATCACCCTCCTATCAAATTGCCATGGTCTCCCTACTAGAAAATGTCCAGCTTGCATCGGAGCAACATCACACAACACCCCATCATGATATTTTCCAATGGAAAAAGAAACTATGGCTTGTTTTGTGACCCTCACTTCCCCACTATCATTCAACCATTGTAATCTATAGGGTCTAGTATGCCTTAGAGTAGGCAAACTCAACTTTTCCACCAACAATGTACTCGCCACATTGGTACAACTTCCACTATCAATGATCATACTACATACCTTCTCCTTGATGTGGCATCTCGTATGAAAAATATGTTCCCGTTGCTCCTCATCATGATCATCTTTGGGTTGAATGTTTAAAGCTCTTCTTGCCACCAATGCATCTCCATGTACGGCTTCTTCAACTTCTACATCGGAAACCTCCTCCAAAGATGGAATCTCATCATCGCTAGAGTGCTCACTAAGGATGTCTCCATTATCCAAAATAATCATGGCCCTTTTGGTTGGGCATTGAGATGCAATATGACCAAGTCCTTGACACTTAAAACACTTTATATCACGAGATTTAGAAGGGAAATTTGTGTCCATTTTTCCTTTTTAATCAGTGGGGAAGAACTTATTTTTGGCCTCTTCTCTTTGTTTTGGAACAAATTTAGAATCCCTTAGTTTCGTTTCATTCCACTTAGAAATTGATTTTCGATCTTTCCGGTTATCCTTCCAAAAATTATGGGAACTTACTTGAATTCCCCGAGAATGTAGTTGTTTTTCGACCTTCACTGCCTTATGTAGCAACTCCTCCATGTCAATGTAGGTATGTAGTTCCACCACATCTCTAATTTCCGGATTCAAGCCATTGATGAACCTTGCCATGGTAGCTTCGCGATCCTCCTCCAAATTGGCTCGAATCATTGATATCTCCATTTCCTTGTAGTATTCCTCCACACACATGGAACCTTGCACAAGTTTTTGTAACTTCAAATGTAAGTCTCGATAGTAATGACTAGAAATGTACCTTTTACGCATTACTATCTTCATTTCTTCCCAAGTTCGAATTGGTCTTTCTCCATTTCGTCATCGACTTACTTGTAATTGGTCCCACCAAATACTTGCATAGTCATTGAACTCAAGGGCTGCCAATTTTACCTTCTTCTCCTCCGAGTAGTTGTGAAGTCCAAACACATGGTCAACCTTCCGCTCCCACTCCAAATAAAGTTCTGGGTCACTCTTCCCTTGAAAGGGTGGAAGTGTCACTTTGATGCTTCCCAAGTCATTGTCTCTCCAAGCAGAACGTTGCCCTCGCCTAGGAATTAATTCTTCGAAATCGGAGTACTCATCATCACCTTCATTAATTTCTTGCCTTCTTGGAGCCTTTGAAGATGTGGAACTTTGTATATCATCCAACATAGCATTCAATCTTGTAAACTGGTCAGCGACTGTTTTCATGAATAATTCAATGTCAATCTCACTTCTTTCTCCCTCACTTGCCATTTTTTTTAATTCCTCACATACTCTTTCTCTTTTTTTTATCTCTCAAAAGGTTCCTCACACTTTCTAGCACAACAACTTGGTTCCTACAAGTGTTCTTAAATAGAATCAAGAAGACAACTAGTAGAAGCAATCAATTCATGGCAATCTTTAAAAATCAGAAATTTTAAAAGGGTTTAAATCAATGAGGTCCAAGAAACGTGGGGGGTAAATGGGAGAAAAGGTTATAGAAGAAGGTTGGATATGGATGAAGGAAAGAAGATGATGGATAAGAAAATTGCAATCAAATTTATGACATATGAGCAAACGCAATGTTTCAAATGAGCAGCTTCCCTTTTTTTTTGTATTTTTTTCTTGATTGATTTTTTTTTGATTTTTTTTTTGCTACTCAAGAAACAAGAATTGCAAAGAGTGCGCTTTTCATGCTCAAAGTACAAAAAATGGAAAATGTACTAATCTGATTGCAATGATGTAAATGGTTGTGATAACTTGAACTTCAAACTCAAATGGAAATCCGCCTTGGAGATTGTTAGATTTCACAAGGGTGAAACTGTAGCACGAATTGATTCGGCTATATCTCCAAATATAGGTGTCGGATTTTAGTGTTTCCAAATCGAGAAGAAAGATGAGATTCTAAAATATTTAAATGACAAATTATACGCCCAGAAACTCAAAGAAACAGTAGAAGAAAATATGGAAGAAAGTTCCGTCCAGAATGGGTGATGACAGAAAATGGAAGAAGGGGGAGAAAAAAAAAGATGGGAGAAATAGAAATGAAAGAACCTGGTTTCCGTTAACCTGCCTCTGATACCAAATGATATGATACCGTATATGAGTGTGGTATTCGTTGGCAAAAATGCGGAAACACAAGCGAAGAAAGAAGAGGGGATTGAAAATTAAAAGAAATGCAATAGGAATAAAAGGGGAAGGGGATGATCAATTAGGACCACTTGGGCCTCCTCTTGTAATTTCAAAATGAGGACATGTAAAGCCTCTCTCATCCTCCTCATTCTTCCTCTTGTCATTGGGCCACCAATCCCACGCAATTGGTCTTTTCCATTAATGATCCTTCCACGATTAATGCCATGATCACCCACAACTCCTTGCTGCTTGTCTGCACCATGATCCGCATCACACCAATAATAGCGCCAAATAATAACGCCAAATATTATTTTGCAACAAATAACAACGTCAAATATTATTTTGCGCCAAAAAATAGTGCAAATATTTTAACATTAATTAATAGCGCCAAATATTCTTAATAGCGCCAATATATTAATAGCGGCAAATAATTGCGCCTAATAACTGCGCCAAATAATAGCGCCATATAATAGCCCCAAATATTTTTAGGTGCCAAATATTCATAATAGCGCCAAAAAATAGTGCCAAAAAAAGCACCATATAATAGCGCCAATAATAGCGCCAAATAATAGCGCCAATAATAGCGCCAATATATTCAAAGCGCCAAATAATTGTGCCAATATATTCATAATAGCGTCAATATATAATAGCGCCAAATAATAGCACCAATATATTCATAATAGTGCCAATAATAGTGCCAATAATAGCGCCAATATATTCATAGCGCCATTTATTCCTAATAGCGCCAATATATTTATAGCGCAAAATAATTGCGCCTAATAATAGCGCCAAATAATAGCGCCAAATAATTGCGCCAAATAATTGCGCCAAATAATTGCGCAAAATAATTGCGCCAATATATTCATAATAGTGCCAATAAATAATAGCACCAAAAATAGCGCCAGTATATTCATAATAGTGCCAATATTAGTGCCAATATATTCATAGCGCCATTTATTCATAATAGCGCCAATATATTTATAGCTCCAAATAATTACGCCCAATAATAGCGCCAAACAATTGCGCCAAATAATTGCGCCAAATAATTGTGTCAAATAATAGCACCAATATTTTAACATTCATTAATACCGCCAAATATTCATAATAGTGCCAATATATTAATAGCGCCAATTTATTAATAGCGCCAAGTAAGTGTGCCTAATAATAGCGCCAAATAATAGTGCCAAATAATTGCGCCAAATATTTGCGCCAAATAACTGCGCCAAATAATAGCGCCAAATAATAGTGTCATATAATGGCGCCAAATATTTGTTGGCACCAAATATTCATAATAGTGCCAAAAAATATCTCCAAAAAATAGCACCAAATAATAGCGCCAATAATGGCACCAAGATATTCATAATAGCGCCAATATATAATAACGCCAAATAATAGCGCATATATTTTCATAATAGTGCCAATAATAGCGCAAACCATAGTGCCAATATATTCATAGCTCCATTTATTCATAATAGCGCAAATATATTTATAGCGCAAAATAATAGCGCCAAATAATAGCGCCAAATAAGAGCGCCAAATAAGAGCGCCAAATAATTGCGCCAAATAATTGCGCCAAATAATTGTGCCTAATAACAACGCCAAATAATAGTGCCATATAATCGCGCCAAATATTTTTTGGCGCAAAATATATAAATAGCGCCAATATATTGTGCCAAATAATTGCGCCAAATAATAGCGCCATATAATAGCGCCAAATATTTTTTGGCGCCAAATATTCATAATTGCGCCAAATAATAGCGCCAAATAATAGTATCAAATAATAGCGCCAATAATAGCATCAAATTATGGCCCCAATAATCGCGCCAATATTTGGCGCCAATATTTGGCGCTATTATTTTGCGCCAAATAATAGCGCCAATATTTAAAAATTCAATAATAGCGCCAATAAAAGCGCCAATAAAAGCACCAATAATAGCGCCATAATATAGCGCCAATATATTGTTAGCGCCTTTTAATAGCGCCGAATAATAGCACCATATAATAGCGCCAAATATTGGCGCCAGATAATAGCGCCATATAATAGGGCCATATAATAGGGCCAAATAATAGCGTCATATAGTAGCGCCAAATATAATAGTGCCAAATACTAGCACCAATATATAGCGCCAATAATATCGCCAACATATTCATAGCCCCATTTAATAGGGCCAAATAATAGCGCCATATAATAGCACCAAATATTTGCGCCATATAACAGCGTGATATAATAGCGCCATATAATAGCTCCAAATAATAGCACCATATACTAGGGCCAAATATAATAGCGCCAAATAATAGCTTCAAATAATAGCCCCAAATAATTTCGCCAAATAATAGCACCAAATATTTGGTGCCAAATATTCATAATAGCGTCAAATAATAGCGCCAATAATGGCGCCAAATAATAGATCCAAATATTCATAATAGCGCCAAATATTTGGCGCCACATATTCATAGTAGCGCCAAATATTTTTTGGCGCCAAATATTCATAATAACACCAAATAATAGCGCCAAATTATAGCGCCAATAAAAGCGCCAAATAATAGCGCCAATATTTGGCCCCAATAATATTTGGTGCCAATATTTTAACATTCAATAATAGCGCCAAATATTCATAAGAGTGCCAATATTTTGACATTCAATATATTTTCAGTGTTATTTTGACATTCAATATAATAGCGCCAAATATACCTTCAGTGTTATTTTAATATTCATAATTACGCCAATATTCACAATAGCGCTAATATATTAAAAGCGGCAAATAATTGCGCCAAATAATAGCGTCAAATAATTGCACCAAATAACTGAGCCAAATATCTGGGCCAAATAATAGTGCCAAATAATAGCGCCATATAATAGCGGCAAATATTTTTTTGCGCCAAATATTCATAATAGCACCAAAAAGTTGCACCAAAAAATTGCGTCTTATAATAGCACCAATATATTCATAGCGACAATATATTCATAATAGCGCCAATATATAATAGTGCCAAATAATAGCTCCAGTATATACATAATAGTGCCAATAATAGCGCCAAATAATTGCCCCAAATAATTGCGCCAATATTTTAACATTCATTAATATCGCCAAATATTCATAATAGCGCCAATATATTAATAGCGTCAAATAATTGCGCCTAATAATAGCACCAAAAAATAGCCCCAAATAACTGCGCCAAATAATAACGCCAAATAATAGTGCCAAATAATAGCGTCATATAATAGCGCCCAATATTTTTTGGCGCCAAATATTCATAATGATGCCAAAAAATAGCGCAAAAAAATAACGCCAAATAATAGCGCCAAATAATAGCGCCAAAAAATAGCACCAGTAATAGCACCAATATATTCGCAGCGCCAAATAATATCACTAATATATTCATAATAGCGCCAATATATAATTGCGCCTAATAATAGCGTCAATTAACTACGCCAAATAATAGAGCCATATAATAGCGCCAAATATTTTTGGGCGCCAAATATTCATAATAGCGCCGAAAAATAGTGCCAAAAAATAGCGCCAAATAATAGCGCCAATAATAGAGCCAAATAATAGCGCCAATAATAGCGCTAATATATTTATAGCGCCAAATAATTGCGCCAATATATTCATAATAGTGCCAATTTATAATAGCGCTAAATAATAGCACCAATATATTCATAATGGTGCCAATAATAGCACCAATATATTCATAGCGTCATTTATTCATAATAGCGCCTATATAATTATAGCGCAAAATAATTGCGCCTAATAACTGCGCCAAATAATAGCACCAAATAAATGCGCCAAATAATTGTGCCAAATAATTGCGCCAATTAATTGGGCAATATAATTGCGCCTAATAATAGCACCAAATAATAGCTCCATATGAGAGCGTCAAATATTTTTTGGTGCAAAATATATAAATAGCACCAATATATTGCGCCAAATAATTGCACCAAATAATTGCGCCTAATAATAGCGTCAAATAATAGCGCCAAATATTTTTTGGCGCCAAATATTCATAATAGCGCCAATAATATCTTCAAATTATGGGAACAATAATCACGCCAAAATTTGGCACCAATATTTTGCGCCAAATAATAGCATCAATATTTAAACATTCAATAATCGCGCCAATAAAAGCACCAATAAGAGCACCAATAATAACGCAAATAATGGCACCAATATATATCTCCAATATATTCATAGTGCCAATTAATAGAGCCAAATAATAACACCATATAATAGCCCCAATTATTAGCGCCATATAATAGCGCCAAATAATAGCGCCAAATAATTGCGCCATATAATATCGCCAAATATAATAGCGCCAAATAATCGCGCCAATATATAGCGCCAATAATAGCGCCAATATATTCATAGCGCCATTTAATAGGGCCAAATAGTAGCGCCATATAATAGCGTCAAATATTAGGGTCATATAATAGAGTCATATAATAGCGCCAAATAATAGCGCCAAATATAATAGCACCCAATAATAGCGCCAAATAATAGCACCAAATAATATCGGCAAATAATATTGCCCAATATTTGGCGCCAAATATTCATAATAGCGCTAAATAATAGTGCCAATAATAGCGCCAATAATAGCGCCAATAATAGCACCAATAATAGCGCCAATATATTCATAGCGTCTTTTAATAGTACCAAATAATAGCACCATATAATAGCGTCAAATATTAGCGCCATATAATAGCCTCAATAATAGCACAAATCCTAGCGCCATATAATAGCGCCAAATATATTAGCGCCAAATAATAGCACCAAGATATTGCACCAATAATAGCGCCAATATATTCATAGCGCCATTTAATAGGGCCAAATAATAGCGCCACAAAATAGCGCCAAATATTAGCGCCAAATATTAGAGCCATATAATAGCACTATATAATAGCGCCATATAATAAGGCTAAATAATAGCGTCATATAATAGTGCCAAATATAATAGCGACACATAATAGCGTCATATAATAGTACCAAATAATATCACCAAATAATAGCACCAAATATTCATAACAATGCCATATAATAGCGCAAATAATAGCGCCAAATAATAGAGCCAAATATTCATAATAGCACCAAATATTTGGCGCCATATATTTATAGTAGGGCCAAATATTTTTTGGCGTGAAATATTCATAATAGCGGCAAATTATAGCGCCAATAAAAACGACAAATAATAGCGCCAATAATAGCGCCAATATTTTAACATTCAATAATTACGCCAAATATTCATAATAACGCCAATATTTTAACATTCAATATATTTTCAGTGTTATTTTAACATTCAATATAATAGCGCCAAATATATTTTCAATGTTATTTTAATATTCATAATAGCGCCAATATTTTAATAGCACCAATATTTTAATAGCCCCAAAGTATGGTGCCAAATATTATTTGGCGCTAAATAATAGCGCCAATATTTTAAAATTCATTAATAGCGCCAAATATTCATAATAGTGGCAATATATTAATAGCGGCATATAAATGCACCTCATAATAGCACCAAACAATAGCACCAAATAATAGCGTCAAATAATAGCGCCATATAATAGCGCAATATAATAGGGCCATATAATAGCACCAAATATTTTTTGGTACCAAATATTCATAATAGCGTCAAAAAATTGCGCAAAAAAATAGCCCCAAAAAATAGCACCAAAAATAGCGTCAAAAAATAGCGCCAATAATAGCGCCAATATATTCATAGCGCCAAATAATAACGTTAATATATTCATAATAGCGCCAATAAATAATAGCGCCAAAAAATAGCGCCAGTATATTCATAATAGTGCCAATATTAGTGCCAATATATTCATAGCGCCATTTATTCATAATAGCGCCAATATATTTATAGCGCCAAATAATTGTGCTTAATAATAGCGCCAAATAATTGCGCCAAATAATTTTGTCAAATAATTGTGCCAAATAATAGCGCCAATATTTTAACATTCATTAATAGTGTCAAATATTCATAATAGCGCCAATATATTAATAGAACCAATATATTAATAGCGCCAAATAAGTGCGCCTAATAATAGCGCCAAATAATAGCGCCAAATAAGTGCGCCAAATATTTGCGCCAAATAACTGAGCCAAATAATAGCGCTAAATAATAGCGTCAAATAATAGTGCCATATAATGGCGCCAAATATTTGTTAGCACCAAATATTCCTAATAACGCCAAAAAATATCACCAAAAATAGCACCAAATAATAGCGCCAATAATGGCGCCAATATATTCATAATGACGCCAATATATAATAGCGCCAAATAATAGAGCCTATATATTCATAATAGTGCTAATAATAGCCCCAATAATAGCGCCAATATATTCATAACTCCATTTATTCATAATAGCGCAAATATATTTATAGCGCAAAATAATAGCGCCAAATAATAGCGCCAAATAAGAGCGCCAAATAATTGCGCCAAATAATTGCACCTAATAACAGCGCCAAATAAGAGCGCCATATAATCGCGCCAAATATTTTTTGGCGCCAAATATATAAATAGCGCCAATATATTGCGTCAAATAATTGCGCCAAATAATTGCGCCAAATAATAGTGCCATATAATAGCGCCAAATATTTTATGGCGCCAAATATTCATAAGAGCACCAAATAGTAGTGCCAAATAATAGCGCCAATATTTAAAAATTCAATAATAACGTCGATAAAAGCACCAATAACAGCACCAATAATAGCGCCAATAATAGTGCCATTATATAGCGCCAATATATTTTTAGCGCCTTTTAATAGCGCTAAATAATTGCGCCATATAATAGCGCAAAAGTTTTGCGCCATATAATAGCGCCATATAATAGGGCCAAATAATAGCGCCATATAGTAGCGCCAAATATAATAGCGCCAAATACTAGAACCAATATATAGCGCCAATAATATCGCCAATATATTAATAACCCCATTTAATAGGGCCAAATAATAGCACCATATAATAGCGCCAAATATTTGCGCCATATTATAGCGCGATATAATAGCACCTTATAATAGCGCCAAATAATAGTACCATATACTAGCGCCAAATATAAAAGTGCACAATAATAGCTCCAAATAATAGCGCCAAATAATTTCGCAAAAAATAATAGCACCAAATATTTGGTGCCAAATATTCATAATAGCGCCAAATAATAGCGCCAATAATGGTGCCAAATAATAGAGCCAAATATTCATAATAGCGCCAAATATTTGGCGCCATATATTCATAGTAGCGCCAAATATTTTTTGGCGCCAAATATTCCTAATAGCGCCAAATTATAGCGCCAATAAAAGCGCCAAATAATAGCGCCAATATTTGGTGCCAATAATATTTGGCGCCAATATTTTAACATTCAATAATAGCGCCAAATATTCGTAATAGTTCCAATATTTTGACATTCAATATATTTTCAATGTTATTTTGACATTCAATATAATAGCGCCAAATAAACCTTTAGTGTTATTTTAAAATTCATAATTGCGCCAATATTCATAATAGCGCTAATATATTAATAGCGGCAAATAATTGCGCCTAATAATAGCGCCAAATAATTGCGCCAAATAACTGCGCCAAATATCTGGGCCAAATAATCGCGTCAAATAATAGCGCCAAATATTTTTTTGCACCAAATATTCATAATAGGGCCAAAAAATAGCACCAAAAAATAGCGCCATATAATAGCGCCAATAATAGCGCCAATATATTCATAGTGCCAAATAATAGCGTCAATATATTCATAATAGCGTCAATATATAATAGCGCCAAATAATAGCCCCAGTATATTCATAATAGTGCTAATAATAGCGCCAAATAATTGCGCCTAATAATTGCATCAAATAATAGCGCCAATATTTTAACATTCATTAATATCGGCAAATATTCATAATAGCGCCAATATATTAATAGCGCCAAATAATAGCGCCAAATAATAACATCTTATAATAGCGTCCAATATTTTTTGGCGCCAAACATTCATAATGATGCCAAAAAATAGCGCCAAATAATAGCGCCAAAAAATAGCACCAATAATAGCACCAATATATTCGTAGCACCCAATAATAGCACTAATATATTTATAATAGCGCCAATAAATAATTGCGCCATATAATAGCGCCAAATAACAGCGCCAAATAATTTCGCCAAATATTTGCGCCAAATAACTGCGCCAAATAATTGAGCCATATAATAGCGCCAAATATTTTCTGGCGCCAAATATTCATAATAGCGCCAAAATCTTGTGCCAAAAAATAGCGCCAAATAATAGCGCCAATAATAGAGCCAAATAATAGCGCCAATAATAGCGCCAATATATTCATAACACCAAATAATACCGCCAATATATTCATAATAGTGCCAATTTATAATAGCGCCAAATAATAGCGCCAATATATTCATAATAGTGCCAATAATAGCGCCAATATATTAATAGCGCCATTTATTCATAATAGCGCCTATATATTTATAGCACAAAATAATTGCGCCTAATAATAGCGCCAAATAATAGCGCCAAATAAATGCGCGAAATAATTGTGCCAAATAATTGCGCCAAATAATTCCGCAAAATAATTGCACCTAATAAAACGCCAAATAATAGCTCCATATAATAGCACCATATATTTTTTGGTGCAAAATATATAAATAACACCAATATATTGCGCCAAATAATTGCACCAAATAATTGCGCCTAATAATAGCGCCAAATATTTTTTGGCGCAAAATATTCATAATAGCACCAAATAATAGCGCCAATAATATCGTCAAATTATGACAACAATAATCGCGCCAATATTCATAATAGCGCTAATATATTAATAGCGGCAAATAATTGCGCCTAATAATAGCGCCAAATAATAGCGCCAAATAATTGCGCCAAATAACTGCGCCAAATATCTGCGTCAAATAATAGAGCCAAATAATAACACCATATAATAGCTCCAAATATTTTTTGGCGCCAAATATTAATAATAGCGCCAAAAAATAGCGCCAATAATAGCGCCAATATATTCATAGCGCCAATATATTCATAAAAGCGCCAATATATAATAGCGCCAAATAATAGCCCCAGTATATTCATAATAGTGTCAATGATAGCGCCAATATATTCATAGCGCCATTTATTCATAATAGTGGAAATATATTTATAGCGCCAAATAATTGCACCTAATAATATCGCCAAATAATTGCGCTGAATAATTGCGCCAAATAATAGCTCCAATATTTTAACATTCATTAATATCGCCTAATATTCATAATAGCGCCAATATATTAATAACGCCAAATAATTGCGCCAAATAATAGCGTCATATAATAGCACCAAATATTCATAATAACGCCAAAAAATAGCGCCAAAAAATAGCGCAAAAAAATAACACCAAATAATAGCGCCAAAAAATAGCAACAATAATAACGCCAATATATTCGTAGCGCCAAATAATAGCGCCAATATATTCATAATAGCGCCAATATGTAATTGCGCATAATAATAGCGTCAAATAATTGCGCATAATAATAGCGTCAAATAATAGCGCCAAATAATTGCGCCAAATAACTGCGGCAAATAATAGTGCCATATAATAGCGCCAAATATTTTTTGGCACCAAATATTCTTAATAGCGCTAAAAAATATTTAAAAAAATAGCGCCAAATAATAGCGCCAGTAATAGCACCAAATAATAGTGCCAATAATAGCGTCAATATATCCATTGCACCAAATAATTGTGCCAATATATTCATAATAGTGCAAATTTGTAATAGCGCCAAATAATAGCGCCAATATATTCATAATAGTGCCAATAATAACGTCAATATATTCATAGTGCAATTTATTCATAATAGTGCCTATATATTTATAGCGCAAAATAATTGCGCCTAATAATAGCGCCAAATAATGGTGCCAAATAATTGTGCCAAATAATTGCGCAAAATAATTGCGCCTAATAAGAGCGCCAAATAGTAGCTCCATATAATAGCGCCAAATATTTTTTGGCGCAAAATATATAAATAGCACCAATATATTGCGCTAAATAATTGCACCAAATAATTGCACCAAATAATTGTGCCTAAATAATTGCACCAAATAATAGCGCCATATAATAGCGCCAAATATTTTTTGGCGCCAAATATTCATAATAGCGCCAAATAATAGCGCCAATAATAGCGTTAAATTATGGCGCCAATAATCGCTCCAATATTTGGCGCCAATATTTGGCGCTATTATTTTGCGCCAAATTATAGCGCCAATATTTAAAAATTCAATAATAGCACCAATAAAAGCGCCAATAAAAGCACCAATAGTAGCGCCAATAATAGCGCCATAATATAGCGCCAATAATAGCGCCAATATATTGTTAGCGCCTTTTAATAGCGCCAAATAATAGCGCCGTATAATAGCGCCAAATATTGGCGCCTTATAATAGCGCCATATAATAGGGCCATATAATAGGGCCAAATAATAGTGCCATATAGTAGCGCCAAATATAATAGTGCCAAATACTAGCACCAATATAAAGCACCAATAATATCGCCAACATATTCATAGCCCAATTTAATAGGGCCAAATAATAGCGTCATATAATAGCGCCAAATAATAGCGCCATATACTAGTGAAAAATATAATCGCGCCAAATAATAGCTCCAAATAATAACACCAAATAATTTCGCCAAATAATAGCACCAAATATTTGGTGCCAAATATTCATAATAGCGTCAAATTATGGCGCCAATAATCACGCCAATATTTGTCGCTATTATTTTGCGCCAAATAATAGCGCCATATACTAGTGAAAAATATAATCGCGCCAAATAATAGCTCCAAATAATAACACCAAATAATTTCGCCAAATAATAGCACCAAATATTTGGTGCCAAATATTCATAATAGCGTCAAATTATGGCGCCAATAATCACGCCAATATTTGTCGCTATTATTTTGCGCCAAATAATAGCGCCAATATTTAAAAATTCAATAATAGCGCCAATAAAAACACCAATAACAGCACCAATAATAGGGCCAATAATAGCGTTATTATATAGCGCCAATAATAGCGCCAATATATTGTTAGCGCCTTTTAATATCGCCAAATAATAGCGCCATATAATAGCGCAAAATTTTGGCGCCATATAATAGCGCCATATAATAGGGCGATATAATAGGGTCAAATAATAACGCCATATAGGCGCCATATATTATTTGGCCCTATTATATGGCCCTATTATATGGCGCTATTATATGGCGCGCCAAATATAATAGCGCCAATAATTGCACCAATATATAGGGCCAATAATATCGCCAATATATTCATAGCCCCATTTAATAAGGCCAAATAATAGCGCCATATAATAGCGCCAAATATTTGCGCCATACAATAGCGCGATATATTAGCTCCATATAATAGCGCCAAATAATAGCCCCATATACTAGCTCCAAATATAATAGCGCCAAATAATAGCTCCAAATAATAGCGCCAAATAATAGCGCCAATAATGGCGCCAAATAATAGAGACAAATAATAGCGCCAATAATTACGCCAAATAATAGAGCCAAATATTCATAATAGCGCCAAATATTTGGTGCCATATATTCAAAGTAGCGCCAAATATTTTAACAATCAATAATATCGCCAAATACTCATAATAGTGCCAATATTTTGACATTCAATATATTTTCAGTGTTATTTTGATATTCAATATAATAGCTCCAAATATACCTTCAGTGTTATTTTAATATTCATAATTGCGCCAATATTCAAAATAGCGCTAATATATTTAAAGCGGCAAATAATTGCGCCTAATAATAGCGCCAAATAATTACGCCAAATAACTGCGCCAAATATCTGGGCCAAATAATAGCGCCATATAATAGCGCCAAATATTTTTTTGCGCCAAATATTCATAATAGCGCCAAAATATAGCACCAAAAAATAGCGCCAATATATTCATAGAGCCAAGTAATAGCGCTAATATATTCATAATAGCGCCAATATATAATAGCGGCAAATAATAGCCCCAGTATATTCATAATAGTGCCAATAATAGCGCCAAATAATAGCGCCTAATAATTGCGCCAAATAATAGCGCCAATATTTTAACATTCATTAATATCGCCAAATATTCATAATAGCACCAATATATTAATAGCACCAAATAATTGCGCCTAATAATAGCGCCAAAAAATAGCACCAAATAACTGCGCCAAATAATAGCGCCATATAATAGCGTCATATAATTGCGCCCAATATTTGTTGGCACCAAATATTCATAATAGCACCAAAAAATATCTCCAAAAAATAGCACCAAATAATAGCGCCAATAATGGCGCCAAATATTCATAATAACGCCAAAAAATTGTGTCAAAAAATAGCGCCAAAAAATAGCTTCAATAATAGAGCCAAATAATAGCGCCAATAATAGCGCCAATATATATTCATAGAGCCAAATAATAGCGCCAATAGATTCATAATAGGGCCAATTTATAATAGCGTCAATATATTCATAATAGTGCCAATAATAGCGCCAATATATTCATAGCGCCATTTATTCATAATAGCGCATATATATTTATAGCGCTAAATAATTTCGCCTAATAATAGCGCCAAATAATAGCGCCAAATAATAGCCCCATATACTAGCGCCAAATATAATAGCGCCAAATAATAACTCCAAATAATAGCGCCAAATAATTTCTCCAAAATAGTAGAACCGAATATTTGGTGCCAAATATTCCTAATAGGGCCAATAATGGCGCCAAATAATAGAGTCAAATTATAGCGCCAATAATGACGCCAAACAATAGAGCCAAATATTCATAATAGCACCAAATATTTGGCGCCATATATTCATAGTAGCGCCAAATATTTTAACAATCAATAATATCGCCAAATATTCATAATAGTGCCAATATTTTGACCTTCAATATATTTTCAGTGTTATTTTGACATTCAATATAATAGCTCCAAATATACCTTCAGTGTTATTTTAATATTCATAATTGCGCCAATATTCATAATAGCGCTAATATATTTATAGCGGCAAATAATTGCGCTTAATAATAGCACCAAATAATTACGCCAAATAACTGCGCCAAATATCTGGGCCAAATAATAGCGCCATATAATAGCGCCAAATATTTTTTTGCGCCAAATATTCATAATAGCGCCAAAATATAGCACCAAAAAATAGCGCCATATAATAGCGCCAATAATAGCGCCAATATATTCATAGAGCCAAATAATAGCGCTAATATATACATAATAGCGCCAATATATAATAGCGCCAAATAATAGCCGCAGTATATTCATAATAGTGCCAATAATAGCGTCAAATAATAGCGCCTAATAATTGCGCCAAATAATAGCGTTAATATTTTAACATTCATTAATATCGCCAAATATTCATAATAGCGCCAATATATTAATAGCACCAAATAATTGCGCCTAATAATAGCGCCAAAAAATAGCACCAAATAACTGTGCCAAATAATAGCGCCAAAGAATAGCATCATATAATTGCGCCCAATATTTGTTGGCACCAAATATTCATAATAGCGCCAAAAAATATCTCCAAAAAATAGCACCAAATAATAGCGCCAATAATGGCGCCAAATATTCATAATAACGCCAAAAAATTGTGTCAAAAAATAGCGCCAAATAATAGCGCCAATAATAGAGCCAAATAATAGCGCCAATATATATTCATAGCGCCAAATAATAGCGCCAATATATTCATAATAGGGCCAATTTATAATAGCGCCAAATAATAGCGCCAATATATTCATAATAGTGCCAATAATAGCGCCAATATATTCATTGCACCATTTATTCATAATAGCGCCTATATATTTATAGCGTAAAATAATTTCGCCTAATAATAGCGCCAAATAAATGCGTCAAATGATTGTTCCAAATAATTGCGCCAAATAATTGCGCAAAATAATTGCACCTAATAAAAGCGCCAAATAATAGCTCCATATAATAGCGCCAAATATTTTTTGGTGCAAAATATATAAATAACATCAATATATTGTGTCAAATAATTGCACCAAATAATTGCGCCTAATAATAGCGCCAAATAATAGCGGCATATATTTTTTGGCGCCAAATATTCATAATAGCGCCAAATAATAGCGCCAATAATATCGTCAAATTATGGCAACAACAATCGCGCCAATATTTGGCGTCAATATTTTGCGCCAAATAATAGCGCCAATATTTAAACAATCAATAATCACGCCCATAAAAGCGCCAATAACAGCACCAACAATAACGCAAATAATGGCGCCAATATATAGCACCAATATATTCATAACGCCATTTAATAGCGCCAAATAATAGCACCATATAATAGCACCAAATATTAGCGTTATATAATAGCACCATATAATAGCGCCAAATAATTGCACCATATAATAGCGCCAAATATAATAGCGCCAAATAATCGCGCCAATATATAACGCTAATAACAGCGCCAATATATTCATAGCGCCATTTAATAAGGCCAAATAGTAGTGTCATATAATAGTACCAAATATTAGGGCCATATAATAGCGCCAAATATTAGGGCCATATAATAGCGCCAAATAATTGCGCCAAATAATTCCGCCAAATATTTGCGGCAAATAGCTGCGCCAAAAAATAGCGTCAAATAACAGCACCAAATAATAGCGCCATATAATAGCGCCAAATATTTTTTGGCGCAAATTATATAAATAGCGCCAAAATATTCATAGCGCCAAATAATACGCCAAATAATTGCGCCAAATAATTGCGCCAAATAAGTGCGCCAAATAATTCCGCCAAATAATTGTGCCAAATAAGAGCACCATATAATTGTGCCAAATAACGACGCCAAATAATAGCGCCATATAATAGCGCCAAATATTTTTTGGCGCAAAATAAATAAATAGCACCAATATATTCATAGCGCTAAATAATAGGGCCAAATAATTGCGTCAAATAATTGCGCCAAACAATAGCGCCAAATAATAGCGCCAAATAATAGCGCCAAATAATTGCGCCAGATAATTGCGCCAAATAAGTGCGCAAAATAATTTCGCCTAATAACAGCGGCAAATCATAGCGCCATATAATAGCTCCAAATATTTTTTGTTGCAAAATATATAAATAGCGCCAAATAATTGCGCCAAATATTTACGCCAAATAACTACGCCAAATAATACCGCCAAATAATACCGCCATATAATAGCGCCAAATATTTTTTGGCGCCAAATATTCATAATAGCGCCAAAAAATAGCGCCATATAATAGAGCCAAATAATTGTGCCAAATAATAGCGTCATATTATAGTTCCAAATATTTTCTGGCGCCAAATATTCATAGTAGCGCCAAATAATAGTGCCAAAATAATAACGCCAAATAATAGCACAAATAATAGCGTCAAATTATGGCACCAATAATCGCCCCAATATTTGGCGCTGTTATTTTGCACCAAATAAGAGCGTCAAATATTGGCGCCAATAACAGCAGTAATAAAAGTGCCAATAATAGCGCCAATATATTCATAGCGCAAAATAATAGCACCATATAATAGCGCCAAATATTAGCGCCATAAAATAGCCCCATATAATAGCGCAAATCATAGCGCCATATACTATCGCCAAATATAATAGCGCCAATATATAGCGCCAATAATAGCGTCAATATATTCATAGAGCCATTTAATAGGGCCAAATAAATAGCGCCATAAAATAACGCCAAATATTAGCGATAAATATTAGTGCCATATAATAGAGCAATATAATAGCGCCATATAATAACGCAAAATAATAGAGCCATATAATAGCGCCAAATATAATAGCGGCACATAATAGCGTCAGATAATAGCGCCAAATAATATCACCAAATAATAGCACCAAATATTTGGCGCCAAATATTCACAATAGCGCCAAATAATAGCACCAAATAATAGCGCAAATAATAGTGCCAAATAATAGAGCCAAATATTAATAATAGCACCAAATATTTGGCGCTATATATTCATAGTAGCACCAAATATTTTTTGGCGCCAAATATTCATAATAGCGGCAAATTATAGCACCAATAAAAGCGCCAAATAATAGCGCCAATAATAGCGTCAATCTTTGGCGCCAATCTTTGGTGCCAATATTTGGCTCTATTATTTGGCGCCAAATAGTAACGCCAATATTTTAACATTCAATAATAGCGCCAAATATTCTTAATAACGCCAATATTTTAACATTCAATATATTTTCAGTGTTATTTTAACATTCAATATAATAACGCCAAATATATTTTCAGTGTTATTTTAATATTCATAATTGCGACAATATTTTAGTAGCACCAATATTTTAATAACGCCAATAATAGCACCAAAGTATGGCGCCAAATATTACATGACGCTAAATAATAGCGCCAATATTTTAACATTCATTAATAGCGTCAAATATTCATAATAGTGCCAATATATTAATAGTGGCATATAAATGCGGCTCATAATAGCACCAAATAATAGCACCAAATAATAGCGCCATATAATAGCGTCAAATATTTTTTGGTGCCAAATATTCATAATAGCGCCAAAAAATTGCGCAAAAAAATAGCGCCCAAAAAAAGCGCCATATAATAGCGCCAAAAAATAGCGCCAGTATATTCATAATAGTGTCAATATTAGCACCAATATATTCATAGCGCCATTTATTCATAATAGCGCCAATATATTTATAAAGCCAAATAATTGCGCCTAATAATATCGCCAAATAATAGCGCCAAATAATTGCGTCAAATCATTGTGCAAAATAATAGCGTCAATATGTTAACATTCATTAATAGCGCCAAATATTCACAATAGTGCCAATATATTAATAGCGCCAAATAAATGCGCCTAATAATAGCGCCAAATAATTGTGCCAAAATAATTGCGCCAAATAATTGGGCCAAATAACTGCGCCAAATAATAGCGCCAAATAATACCACCAAATAATAGTGCCATATAATGGCGCCAAATATTTTTTGGCACCAAATATTCATAATAGTGCAAAAAAAATAGCGCCAAAAAATAGCGCCAAATAATAGCGTCAATAATAGCGCCAATATATTCATAATAGCGCCAATATATAATAGTGCCAAATAATAGCGCCTATATATTCATAATAGTGCCAATAATAGCGCCCATAATAGTGCGAATATATTCATAGCTCCATTTATTCATAATAGCGCAAATATATTTATCGCGCAAAATAATAGCGCCAAATAATAGCACCAAATAATAGCGACAAATAACTGCGCCAAATAATAGCGCCAAATAATCGCGCCAAATAATTGCGCCTAATAACAGCGCCAAATAATAGCGCCAAATAATCGCGCCAAATAATTGCGCCTAATAACAGCGCCAAATAATAGCGCCATATAATCGCATCAAATATTTTTTGGTACAAAATATATAAATAGCGCCAATATATTGTGCCAAATAATTGCGCCAAATAACTGCACCAAATAATTGCACCAAATAATAGCGCTATATAATAGCACCAAATATTTTTTGGCGCCAAATATTCATATCGCCAAATAATAGCGCCAATAATAGCGTCAAATTACGGCGCCAATAATCGCGCCAATATTTGGCGCTATTATTTTGTGCCAAATAATAGCGCCAATATTTAAACATTCAATAATAGCGCCAATAAAAGCGCCAATAACAGCACAAACAATAGTGCCAATAATAACTCCATTATATAGCACCAATAATAACACCAATATATTGATAGCGTTATTTAATAGCGCCAAATAATAGCGCCATATAATAGCGCCAAATATTGGCGCCATATAATAGCGCCATATAATAGGGCCATATATTAGGGTCAAATAATAGCGCCATATAATAGCGCCAATATATTCATAGCGCCAATATATTCATAATAGCGCCAAAAAATAGCTCCAGTATATTCATAATAGTGCCAATATTAGCACCAATATATTTATAGCGCCATTTTTTCATAATAGCGCCAATATATTTATAGCGCCAAATAATTGCGCCTAATAATATTACCAAATAATAACGCCAAATAATTGCGCCAAATAATTGTGGAAAATAATAGCGTCAATATTTTAACATTCATTAATAGCGCCAAATATTCATAATAGCGCCAATATATTAATAGCGCTAATATATTAATAGTGCCAAATAATTGCGCTTGATAAAAGCGCCAAATAATAGTGCCAAATAATTGCGCCAAATAATTGCGCCAAATAACTGCGCCAAATAATAGCGCCAAATAATACCGCCAAATAATAGTGCCATATAATGGTGCCAAATATTTTTTTACACCAAATATTCATAATAGCGCCAAAAAATAGCACCAAAAAATAGCGCCAAATAGTAGCGCCAATATATTCATAATAGCGCCAATATATAATAGTGCCAAATAATAGCGCCTATATATTCATAATAGTGCCAATAATAGCACCCAAAATAGCGCCAATATATTCATAGCTCCATCTATTCATAATAGCGCAAATATATTTATAGCGCAAAATAGTAGCGCCAAATAATAGTTCCAAATAATAGCGCCAAATAAGTGCACCAAATAATTGCGCCAAATAATCGCGCCAAATAATTGCACCTAATAACAGCGCCAAATAATAGCGCCATATAATCGCACCAAATATTTTTTGGCGCAAAATATATAAATAGCGCTAATATATTGCGCCAAATAATTGCACCAAATAATAGCGCTATATAATAGCGCCAAATATTTTTTGGCGCAAAATATTCATAATATCGCCAAATAATGGCGCCAAATAATAGCGCCAATAATAGCGTCAAATTACGGCGCCAATAATCGCGCCAATATTTGGCGCTAATATTTGGCGCTATTATTTTGCGCCAACTAATAGCGCCAATATTTAAACATTCAATAATAGCGCCAATAAAATTGCCAATAACAGCACCAATAATTGCACCAATAATAGCGTCATTATATAGCACCAATTATAGCGCCAATATATTGATAGCGCTATTTAGTAGCGCTAAATAATAGTGGCATATAATAGCGCCAAATATTGGCACCATATAATAGCGCCATATAATATGGCCATATAATAGGGCCAAATAATAGGGCTATATAGTAGCGCCAAATATAATAGCGCCAAATACTAGTGCCAATATATAGCGCCACTAATATCGCCAATATATTCATAGCCCCATTTAATAGGGCCAAATAATAGCGCCATATAATAGCGCCAAATATTAGCGCTATATAATAGCGAGATATAATAGCACCATATAATAGCGTCAAATAATAGCGCCATATACTAGCGCCAAATATAATAGCGCCAAATAATTTCACCAAATAATAGCACCAAATATTTGGTACCAAATATTCATAATGGCGCCAAATAATAGCGCCAAATAATAGCGCCAAATAATAGTGCCAATAATGGCGCCAAATAATAGAGCCAAATATTCATAATAGCGCCAAATAATAGCGCCAATAAAAGCGTCAAATAATAGCGCCAATAATAGCGGCAATATTTTGCGCCAATAATATTTGGTGCCAATATTTGGCGCTATTATTTGGCGCCAAATAATAGCGGCAATATTTTAACATTCAATAATAGCACCAAATATTCATAATAGTGCAAATATTTTAACATTTAATATATTTTCAGTGTTATTTTAACATTCAATAAAATAGCGGCAAATATATTTTCAGTGTTATTTTAATATTCATAATAGCGCCAATATTTTAATAGCACCAATAATAGCACCAAATAATAGCGCCAAATATAATTTGGCACGAAATAATAGCGCCAAATAATAGTTCCAAATAATAGCGCCAAAAAATAGCGCCAATATTTTAACATTCATTAATAGCGCCAAATATTCATAATGGCGCCAATATATTAATAGCGGCAAATAATTGTGCCTAATAATAGCGCCAAATAATAGCGCCAAATAAAGGCGACAAATAACTGCGCCAAATAACTGCGCCAAATAATTGCGCCAATTAATAGCACCAAATAATAGCGCCATATAATAACGACAAATATTTTTTGGGGCCAAATATTCATAATAGCGCAAAAAAATAGCGCCAAAAAATAGTACCATATAATAGCGCTAATAATAGCACCAAATAATAGCGTCAATAATAGCCCCAATATATTCATTGCACCAATATATTCATAATAGAGCCCATATATAATAGCGCCAGTATATTTATAATAGTGCCAATATTAGCGTCAATATATTCATAGTGCCATTTATTCATAATAGAGCCAATATATTTATAGCGCCTAATAATAGCTTCAAATAATTGCGCCAAATAATTGAGCCAAATAATAGCACCAATATTTTTACAGTCATTAATAGCGCCAAATATTCATAATAGCGACAATATATTAATAGTGCCAAATAATTGCGCATAATAATAGCGCCAAATAATAGTAACAAATAATTGCGCCAAATATTTGCGCCAAATAACTGCGCCAAATAATAGTGCCAAATAATACCGCCAAATAATAGTGTCATATAATGGCGCTAAATATTTTTTGGCGCCAAATATTCATAATATCACCAAAAAATAGCGCCAAAAAATATTTCCAAATTATAGCTCCAATAATAGCGCCAAATAATAGTGCCAATATATTTATAGTGCCAATATATTCATAACAGTGCCAATAATAGCCCCAGTATATTCATAATTGTGCCAATATATTCATAGCGCCATTTATTCATAACAGCGGAAATATATTTATAGCGCCACATAATTGCGCCTAATAATAGCGTCAAATAATTGCGCTGAATAATTGCGCCAAATAATAGCGCCAATATTTTAACATTCATTAATATCGCCAAATATTCATAATAGCGCCAATATATTAATAGCGCCAAATTATTGCGCCTAATAATAACTCCAAAAAATAGCGCCAAATAATAGTGCCAAATAATAGCGTCATATAATAGCACCAAATATTCATAATAACGCCAAAAAATAGTGCCAAAAAATAGCGCTAAATAATAGCGCCAAATAATAGCGCCAATATATTCCCCCAATAATAGCGCCAATATTTTCATAGCGCCATTTAATAGGGCCAAATAATAGCGTCATATAATAGCAACAAATATTAGAGCCATATAATAGCGCCAAATATTAGCATCATATAATAGCGCCAAATAATAGTGCCATATTATAGCGCCAAATATAATAGCACCAAATAATAGTGCCAAATAATAGCGCCAAATGATATCACCAAATAATAGCACCAAATATTTGGTGCCAAATATTCATAATAGCGCCAAATAATAGCGCCAATAATAGCGCCAAATAATAGAGCCAAATATTCATAATAGCGCCAAATATTTGGCGCCATATATTCATAGTAGCGCCAAATATTTTTTGGCGCCAAATATTCATAATCGCGCCAAATAATAACGCCAAATTATAACACCAATAAAAGCGCCAAATAATAGCGCCAATAATAGCGCCAATATTTGGAACCAATAATATTTGGCGCCAGTATTTGGCGCTATTATTTGGCCCCAAATAATTGCGCCAATATTCACTACTGGAATTTGGGTTTTTCCCAACGGCAGTATACCAACGGTTCAATTAAACCGTTGGTATACTCAGCCTTTGCCAACGGTTTTCTGAAACCGTTGGCAAAGGGCATTCCAGTGACCCATTTAGGCGTGCTTATTTGGCACTATTACTTGGCGCTATAAATATATTAGCGCTATTATTGGTGCCAAATATGTGCGCTAAAACACATTCTTAGGATGCTCCCAGGAAACTACTGCTCTCACCTTCTATGGGTCTACTGAAACTCCTACCTCTGAGATAATGTGACCCAGGAAGTGAATCTGGTCCATCCAAAAGTGGCACTTTGAGAGCTTAGCATATAGTCGATGCTCTCCCAGTGTACTTAATACGATCTCAAGATTGGTGGCATGGTCGTGTCGAGTGGGAGAGTACACCAAGATGTCGTCCACGAATACTACCACAAATTAATCAAGATACGGATGGAACACACGATTCATCAGAGCCATGAAAACTGCTGGCACATTTTTCAGTCCGAACGGCATAACCATATACTCATATATACCATACCTACTCCTGACAGCTGTGAGAGGTATATCAGATGGTCTAACATGCAGTTGATGATATCCGGATCTCATGTCTATCTTTGAGAACACTCGTGCTCCATGAAACTGATCAAACAGATCATCTATCCTCGACAAGGGATATCAGTTCTTAATCCTCAACTAGTTCAGCTTCTGATAATCCACGCAAAGCCTAAGGGTACCATATGCCTTCTTCGCAAAAAGGACCGGATAACCCCAAGGAGAAGTACTGGGTCGGATAAAACCCTTCGCCTGTAGCTCCTTTAACTGCCTCTTGAGCTCCGTCAACTCAGGCGTGGCCATCCTATAAGGAGGAATGGACACCGGTGCTGCTCCTGGCACTAGCTTGATAGAGAAATCCACCTCACGCACTGGTGGTAGACCTAAAAAGTCTTCCGGGAAGACATCCCTGAAACGATAGACAACTGGAGGGAAATCCGTCTGATAAGTCCCCTGGTCATCCAGATATAAGCTCACAATCTAGGCTGTGACTCCACCTCACCCATGATGCTCTGGTCGAGCTCGACTCGCCTGAACATCCCATTCGCCATTGTATAGAAACTCTCTGCCCTCTGTTGACGTGAAACACACCCTACGATGATAGCAGTCTACAAAAGCTCGGAAGGGAACCAACCAGTCCATCCCGAGAATGACGTCATAGCTCGTCATCTCCAAGACATAGAGGTCCCAAAGGAAGTGACACCCACCAACCTCAAGGGGGAACCCCTTGCACTCACGCACACCAGCCGTTCTAGTCCTCAACGGAGTGTCTAGCGTCATGATATCAGAAGAAGAAGAAACACCGAGCCCAAGGCTCCCCACAACGGGTACATATATGAAACTATGCGTAGCACCCATATCAAAAATTACTGAAGACAAGACAGAAGCTACTAGAATAGTACCTCTGACTGTAGAAGGTCCGGGATCCTGCTCTTGCTGGGTCTGTTGCACTGCATATGTCTGCCCAGTTCCGTGGCCCTGCGACACAGCCTGGCTACCCTGAGCTGTCCCGCCCTACTGCCTCTGCGATCCTGGTGTCTGGCTACCACAGCCACGACCACCATCTCTGCCTGCACACCCTGAGGTATTCCAGTTCCCAGATTGGTAAGAAGCCACTGGTCTTGCTCCCACACACGAAGTCTGCACAGAACCCCTCTCACTGGTCATTGCTGGAAACGCCCTACAAAAGCATTGCAGATGACCCATCTTGCCACAATCTCGGCACTCCACTGGGTCTCGTGGACACTGCGGTCTCTTGTGCCCCTCTCTACCACACTGGTAGCACCTGACCGGGCCACTTGAAGAAGCTGTCTGGCTGGTACTGCCGCCCTAAGAGAAGTCCACCTTTCTCTTCCACTTGCCCGCATAAATAGTACCAGTAACTGGTGCTGAACCGCCTTGGCCCACACCACCAGATTCTCGCAGGTTCCACTCTGTAATCAGTGCCTGATTCACAATCGCATGTACAGTAGGCAACCTGAAAACATTCACCAGCACTCAGATGTCATACCGAAGACCATCCTAAAAATATCTGGCTCTCAACGTCTCATCACCCACCCGCACGGGTGCAAAGCACTGAAGCTCCGTAAAACGAGCAGAATAGTCCATCACTAACATAGCGCCCTGCTGCAGATTCATTAACTCCCGAGCTCTATCTACCCTCAGCGTCTCAGGAAAGAAGAATTCATAGAAGACTGCCTGAAAATCTTCCCACGCCATGTCCCTGTGATGCTCTGACTGGGTGGTAAAATCCAACCACCTCTTGGCAGAATCACGCAGCATATATGTCGCGAGCTTGACCCTCCGCCCTGGAGCCATCTCAAGATGCTCGAAAATAGTCTGCACCGATCTTAGCCAAGACTCTACAGCCTGTGGTCCGCCATCGCCTGAAAACGTAGGCGGATGCTGCTGCTGAAAGATACGCGTCAGCTCGACCATAGATGTGGCAGCCTACGGTGCTCCCTGAAAGGTCTGCATGAACTGCAATAAGCCTTCATGGAATTGCGCTTCCGTGCCTATGTCCGGTATAAAAGGTGGCGCCGCATCTGGCTCTGCTGGTGGATTAACGGGTAGCCCATGGCCCACCATCTCCGGAGAATAATCATCGCCACTCTCCTGGAAAACAACTCGTGGTCGTCTTGGCGGCATGAAACTACAAGGTCAAAAGCACGCCTCAGATTTAATATTATTAAGACTGGAGGCAAAGGAACCACAAAGGAAACAAGAGGAAGAAAGCATTCAAAATTGCAAAACAAGACAACACAGCATGTATAATGACTACACAGCGTGTACTTGACTTCCCTTCCCCTGCCCGGGTCCTTCTACACGGCTAAGACACATGGCTTCCGTTGAACAAAACTACATGGCGTGTATAATATCTACACGGCGTGTACGGTGTTATTTTCCAACTGCTCGTGTCATCTGTGACACGGCCGCCTACTCGGCTTAACACTACACGGCGTGTTACACCCGTACACGGTGTGTACACCACCCTGTTTCCCATCCACACGGCTAAATCCACACGGTCTGTCCTCGGACAAGACTACACGGTGTGTCCCACAGGTACACGGCGTGTTCAGGGAGAGGTGACACTGGCCCATGTTGTTAGTTACACAACCGAGTCCCCAGGTCACACTACACGGCGTGTCTATAACTGACATGACGTGTTCTGTCAAGGAGTTCACTGACCCGTGTTGTTAGTTACACGGCCGGACTCCGGGCCAAACTACACGGTGTGCACAAAAACCACACGACGTGTTTTACACAAGCCCTTCCCTACCCCGTGTTGCCGCCCACACGGTTTGTGGCACGGGAATAGACTACACGGCGTGTACTCGGGGTACACGGCGTGTACTCAAAAAGGTCATTTTTCTTCCCGAACATAAGAACACACACGGCGTGTATGAGGTCCTACACGGCGTGTATTCTGGGTTTTCGGGATAGTATGCCTCAGAAACTTCCTCGGAACCCAGAAAATACTAAAAAAAATCAACACCTAAGTGTCAAATTCGGATCCGTGAGGGCACATACTCCCGGCGAATCAAATTTTGACATCTTATCTGTGTTATAACCAATAAACAGTCAATGATCCGCCAAATAATTGCGCCAAATATTTGTGCCAAATATTTGCGCCAAATAACTGCACCAAATAATAGCGCCAAATAATACCGCCAAATAATAGCGCCATATAATAGCACCAAATATTTTTTGGCGCCAAATATTCATAATAGCGCCATGAAATAGCGCCATATAATAGCGCCAAATAATTGCGCCTAATAATAGCGCAAAAATAATAGTGCCCTATAATAGCGCCAAATATTTTTTGGCACCAAATATTCAGAATAGTGAAAAATAATAGCGCCAAAATAATAGCGCCAAATAATAGCACCAATAATAGCATCAATTTATTGCACCAATAATCGCGCCAATATTTGGCGATATTATTTTGCGCCAAATAATAGCACCAATATTTAAACATTCAATAATAGCACCAATAAAAATGCCAATAACAGCATCAATAATAGCGCCAATAATAGCACCAATATATAGCGCCAATAATAGTGCCAATATATTCATAGCGCCATTTAATAGCGCCAAATAATAGCGCAATATAATAGCGCCAAATATTAATGCCATATAATAGCGTCATATAATAGATCCATATAATAGCGCCAAATAATAGCACCAAATAATAGCGCCAAATATAATAGCGCCAAATAATAGCGCCAATATATATCGCCAATAATAGCGCCAATATATTCATAGTGCCATTTAATAGGACAAAATAATAGCACCAAATATTAGCGCCAAATATTAGCCCCTTATAATAGCGCCAAATAATAGAGCCATTTAATAGCACCAAATATAATAGCGCCAAATAATAGCGCCAAATAATAGTGCCAAATAATATTGCCAAATAATAGCACCAAATATTTGGCGCCAAATATTCATAATAGCGCCAAATAATAGCGCCAATAATAGCGCCAAATAATAGAGACAAATATTCATAATAGCGCCAAATATTTGGCGCCATATATTCATAGTAGTGCCAAATATTTTTTGGTGCCAAATATTCATAATAGCACCAAATAATAGCGCCAAATTATATCGCCAATAAAAGTGCCAAATAATAGCGCCAATAATAGTGCCAATACTTGGCGCCAATATTTGGAACCAATAATATTTGGCGCCAATATTAGGTGCTATTATTGGGCACCAAATAATTGCGCCAAATATTCATAATAGCGCCAATATTTTAACATTCAATATATTTTCCGTGTTATTTTAACACTCAATATAATTGCGCCAAATATATTTTCAGTGTTATTTTAATATTCATAATAGCGCCAATTTTTAAAAAGCACCAATTTTTTAATAGCGCCAATAATAGCACCAAATAATAGCGCCAAATATTATTTTGCGCTAAATAATAGCGCCAAAAAATAGCGCCAATATTTTAACATTAATTAATAGCGCCAAATATTCATAACAGTGCCAATATATTAACAGCGGCAAATAATTGCGCCTAATAATAGCGCCAAATAATAGCGCCAAATAAGTGCGCCAAATATTTGCGCCAAACAACTGTGCCAAATAATAGGGCCAAATAATAGCGTCAAATAATAGCGCCATATAATAGCGCCAAATATTTTTTGGCGCCAAATATTCATAATAGCACCAAAAAATAGCTCCATCTAATCGCGTCAATAATAGCGCCAAATAATAGCACCAATATATTCATAGCGCTATTTATTCGTAATAGCGCCAATATATTTATAGCGCAAAATAATTGTGCTTAATAATATCGCCAAATAATTGCACCATATAATTGCACCAAATAATTGCGCCAAATAATTGCACAAAATAATTGCGCCTAATAACAGCGCCAAATAATAACGCCATATAATAGCGCCAAATAGTTTTTGGCACAAAATATACAAATAGCGCCAATATATTGCGCCAAATAATTGCGCCAAATAATTTCCCCAAATAATTGCACCAAATAATTGCGCTTAATAATAGCGCCAAATAATAGCGCCATATAATAGCGCCAAATACTTTTTGGCACCAAAAATTCATAATAGTGCCAAATAATAGGACCAAATAGTAGAGCCAATAATAGCGTCAAATTATGGCGCAAATAATCGCGCCAATATTTGGCACCAATATTTGGCGCCAAATAATAGCGCCAATATTTAAATATTCAATAATAACACCAATAAAAGCACAAATAATAGCACCAATAATAGCGCCAATAATAGCGCCAACATATAGCGCCAATAATAGCGCCAGTATATTCATAGCGCCATTTAATAGCGCCAAATAATAGCGCCATATAATAGCGCCAAATATTAGCACCATATAATAGCCCCATATAATAGCGCCAAATAATAGCGCCATATAATAGCGCCAGATATAATAGCGCCCAATAATCACGCTAATATATAGCGCCAATAATAGCGCCAATATATTCATAGCGCCATTTAATAGGCCAAATAATAGCACCATATAATAGCGCCAAATATTAGCGCCATATAATAGCACCATATAATAGCTCCAAATAATAGCGCCATATAATAGCGCCTAATATAATAGCGCCAAATAGTAGCGCCAAATAATAGCGTCAAATAATATCGCCAAATATTTCGCATCAAAAATTCATAATAGCACCAAATAATAGCGCCAATAATAGCGCCAAATAATAGAGCCAAATATTTATAATAGCACCAAATATTTGGCACCATATATTCATAGTAGCGCCAAATATTTTTTGTCGCCAAATATTCATAATAACGCCCAATAATAGCGCCAATAAAAGCGCCAATATTTGGCACCAATAATATTTGGCGCCAATACTTGGCACCAATAATATTTGGTGCCAATACTTGGCGCCAATATTTGGCGCTATTATTTGGTGCCAAATAATAGCGCCAATATTTTGACATTCAATAATAGCGCCAAATATTCATAATAGCGCTAATATTTTAACATTCAATATATTTTCAGTGTTATTTTAACATTCAATATGATAGCACCAAATATATTTTTAGTGTTATTTTAATTTTCATAATAGCGCCAATATTTTAATAGCGCCAATATTTTAATAACGCTAATAATAGCGCCAAATATTATTTGGCGCAAAATAATAGTTCCAAATAATAGCGCCCAAAAATAGCACCAAAACATTACGCCAAAATTTTAACCTTCATTAATAGTGCCAAATATTCATAATAGCGCCAATATATTAATAGTGGCAAATAATTGTGACTAATAATAGCGCCAAATAATAGCGCCAAATATTTGCTCCAAATATTTTTTGGCGCCAAATATTCATAATAGCGCCAAAAAATAACACCTAAAAATAGCGCCATATAATAGCGCCAATCGTAACGCCAAATATTAGGGCCAATAAAGAGCCAATATATTCATAGCGCCAAATAATAGCATCAATATATTCATAATAGTGCCAATATATTATAGCGCCAAATAATAGAGCCAGTATATTCATAATAGTGCCAGTAATAGTGCCAATAATTGCGCCAATATTTTCATAGTGCCATTTATTCATAATAGCGCCAATATATTTATAGCGCCAAATAATTGCGCCAAATAATTGCGCCAAATAATAGTGCAAATATTTTAACATTTATTAATAGCACCAAATATTTATAATAGCGCCAAATAATCACGCCTAATAATAGCGCCAAATAATATCGCCAAATAAGTGCGTCAAATATTTGAGCCAAATAACTGCGCCAAATAATAGCACCAAATAATTGCACCATATAATAGCGCCAAATATTTTTTGGCGCCAAATATTCATAATAAAGCCAAAAAATAGCGCCAAAAAATAGCACAAAAAAATAGCGCCAATAATAGTGCCAATAATAGTGCCAATATATTAATAGCGCCAAATAATAGTGCCAATATATTCATAATAGCACCAATATATATTAGCGCCAAATAATAGCCCCAATATATTCATAATTGTCACGACCCATCCTCGGGGCCCGTGCCGTGACTACCCCAAGCCCGCCTTCCATAGGCCAGGGCTGGCGACTAGCACCAAAGCGTAAATCCCGGTAAAAAGGGAAGGCATTGCCTTTGTAAAGTAAACAAGCACCACAGAGTAAGCAAGCGGAAGAAATAAACACTAAGTAAAAGCTGGTACAACAGTAAGTGCAGAAAAGTAAAGGGGGGCAGAAATACAAGCCCAACTGTAAAGTACAACTGAAAGGGGGAAAACAGCAACTGAAAGGAAAAGCCGCTGCGTCGAGGCGTCCTCTGGAAGTCCCACCTGAAGGGTGAGTACAGATAGCCTCCACAGCTCCTCGGTCCAGTCGTCCGCTCCGAGTACACCCCGCCCAGTGGTCCACCTCCAGGTACCGTCCTGCTCCGCAAGCCTCCACCACGATCAGTGTTGTCCGTCGTCTGCAACCAACACAACGTAGTGCGGGCATAGCCCGTGCAGGGGTGAGTATAAGCTACTCAGTAGGGACCCCGAGACCCCCGAAGGTCTCCCAGAATCCACAAAGGATAAGCCACAAAGGAAAGATACAATCACGAAGTAACATCCGACACTGCTTAGGTATATGCCCATACATATACCTAAGTCATCAATTCCCGTCTGGCTCCAACATCCGGGCCCAAGCACAACCCAGTTCACACAGGAAAGCAAAACGTAAATCCACACATGATAGCACAACACATTCCACAAAGGAAAGAAAAACGTAAATCCACACAGGATAGCACAACACAATCCACAAAGGAAAGCAAACAGGATTCAGCTTACACAAGTACTTCTTCGTATGACGTTAGAGATGATCAGATGTAGCCACTGATTCATCTAAGCCGTTGGACCCACAAAGGATCTGTAGGTACTAATCGTCGCAATGACCCACATAGGATCGATCATGAAGTTGAACCCAAAGCTATTGGGAAACTCCTTCTCCATCAAGTATAGTGGTTATGCCGCTACAACCAAGCGCTTCCCTCTTACCTTAGACTGCTGTAGTTCTCCACCTATCGGGTACTGTGGGCCTGCTGCTACAACCAAGCGCTCCCTCGTGCCGCTACAACCAAGCGCTCCTCCGTCGTGGGTCTGCCGCTACAACCAAGCGCTCCCCTTTGCCGCTACAACCAAGCGCACCTCTGTCGTGGGTCTGCCGCTACAACCAAGCGCTCACCTATGCCGCTACAACCAAGCGCACCTCTGTCGTGGGTCTCCCGCTACAACCAAGCGCTCCCCGGTGCCGCTACAACCAAGCCCACCTCTGTCGTGGGTCTGCCGCTACAACCAAGCGCTCCCCTGTGCCGCTACAACCAAGCGCACCTCTGTCGTGTTATCCGTAACACACCGAGTCGTTCGATCAGCAGTCTTCAAGTCTCAACCGTCTCTAGGGTTTCCGCCCAGGGCATGCTCGTTCCGGGAGCGTCCACTCCACGAGCTACGAGGTCAATGCATCAACTGACATGTAGTCCGGAGTTGACGTATCCCAAGATGTACCGTATTAGTCACTGCCGAAAACACGGAGGATTCCCGTACGGTTTTCATCATCGTCGCAGTCGAATCCACTGAGGATCTCTGTACAGTCATCGTCGTCACAGCAGCAGTAGCAGCCAGCTCTAGGGTTCCCGCACACAGCAAGCTCGTTCGGGAGGGTCCGCTCCACGAGCTGAGAGGCTGATACATCAACTGACACAAAGTCCAAAGTTGATGTATCCAAAAGTTCCGTATCGTCAACAGGAACTCAACGTCGCAGACGGCGCGTCAATCGGACGCCCGGTCTGAGAGTTATTGACTTTTTCGTCCCAGGGGTCCGATTGGTTTCTAAGGCAAAACCAACCCGACCGTACTCCACCTGCGTCCAAACCTTGGGCGGAGTAAGCCAAAAGATCCGTCCCACTTAGAGGAATTCAACAAAGTCGACGGCACGTCAATCGGACGTTTGAAGCTCAAGATATGAGCGTTTCCGCTCCGAGAGCTCGGTTGGTTTCGTGTACGAACCAACCCGGCCGAACCCAAAATATTCTGAAACCTTGAGTGTAATATACCGAAACGACCGTCTCGATCCAAGGATCGCGTTGCCGCTGACGGCGCGTCGATCGGAGGTCCGTATCCCAAGATATGGGCAAAAGACCGAAAATGTCCGAAAACAGGGGGTCTGGGCCCGGTCCAACCCGGCCCACCCCCCTGGGTCAGCCCGAACCGGGTCGACCCGACCCGGGTCCGACCCGATTTGGCGCGACCCGGCCCGATCAGGGCAGCCCGGCCCCGCCTGGGCGCGACCCGACCGGTCGAATCGGCTCGGCCCGGCTCGGCTCGGCCGAGCGGGCGGAGCCCGTGGCGAGGGGCGCGCTGCCCCAGCGTGTCATCACCGCGGCCCCCGGAGTTACTCCGGTGGTCCGATTTCCTTCCCGTCTGCGCCGAAGCTCCTCCCGGGTCCCGTTCTTCGCTGCGGAATCAACGGATCGTCCCTGCGGCATGTTTTGTCGTTGCCCGCCAATCCGCGCATCAACGAAGAACTGCGTAGGGTTGTCGGGCCGTGTTTGTTTGGCCCGCACCCTCCGCGTTAGATTATAACAGTCGGGAGAAATAAACAATACATAGAAAACACAACAAAAAACAATTTTAATAAATTAAAATTGTTCTTTTGAAACCGGGTTCTTTGTTTTGAACGGAAACATCCACGGAGTAAAATCATTCCCAATAAAACCCCTACCTCGTCAAGTCGTCGCATGCGCGTTCTTCGCGGAATTGATCGTCGCGGAAGGAGGGGACCGTCGCGTCGTCGCGGTATCCAGCGTTGCGTCGACGAAATCAAGCAGTTGGTGATTGGAGATCGTGGCGAGGAAGAACGTCTCGGATGAAGCGTCGTCAATCTCCGAGGGTGACGGCGTTCTTCGCGTTCTTCGCGAAGGAGGATGAAGGAACAAGATTTCTGTCAAAAGTCTCTCAACGAGCAATCCTCAAGATGTCGTGCGTTGGTCTTATTTTATTATTACGCCAACGGATTTTAAACAGGTTAAGAAACGATTAAATTAATTCATAGAATTAATTTAACGAAGTTAACCGCCCAATTAAATGGTGCGTTAAGAATTTAAGAAAACGCGTCAGTTGACTTTCATAATGACGGGTTTTCGCGTGTGCGTTACTTAGCGGAAAAGAAACGGTGGGGCTCGTGCGGGCCCCGCCTCACAAATATCCTACCAAGAGGGTAGGATATTTTTGGATAGCACCCTATCCGCATCAACTCAGCTTAAGCAGCTTTAAGTGGCTTTCAAGTGACTTTAAGTGAAATAAAATAAAGTTTGTCGTACCAATTATTTTATTTCTTAACTTTAAGCCCAAAAAATTAAAAACCACACCCGAGCAAACGCAACTCTGGAAGAGGCGTTTCTAAGCAAATATCGGCGTTGCGATTCCATCGGTGCCCTCAGAATTCGATTCCGAGCACCGGTTTAAAAGTTAGAAAAACCCGCTCGTTCGTTCACTGAACGTACCCGAGCACAACTTCGGAAAATGATTCTGGGCACACCGGGTCTCGAAATCAGGTGCCGTCAGAAATTGCGTTCTTTTAAAATTCCAAGGAAAATTAAGAAAAAAAAATTCCTTGAAATTTACGGTCTTTACAATAATAGTGCCAATAAATAGCGCAAATAATAGCACCAATATATTCATAGCGCCATTTATTCATAATAGCGCCAATATATTTATAGTGAAAAACAATTGCGTCTATTAATAGCGCAAAATAATAGCGCCAAATAATTGCGCCAAATAATTGCGCCAAATAATTGCGCAAAATAATTGCGCCTAATAACAACGCCAAATAATAGTGCCATATAATAGCACCAAATATTTTTTGCCACAAAATATATAAATAACGCCAATATATTGCGCCAAATAATTGCGCCAATTAATTGCGCCAAATACTTAAGCCTAATAATAGCGCCAAATAATAGCGCCAAATATTTTTTGGCGCGAAATATTCATAATAGAGCCAAATTAGAGCCCCAATAATTGTGTCAAATTATGGCGCCAATAATCGCGACAATATTTGGCTCTATTATTTTGCGCCAAATAATAGCGCCAATATTTAAACATTCAATAATAGCTCTAATAAAAGTGCCAATAACAACACCAATAATAGCACCAATAATAGCGCCAATATATTAATAGCGTCATTTAATATCGCCAAATAATAGTGCCATATAATAGCGCCAAATATTAGCACCATATAATAGCGCCAAATAATTGCGCCAAATAATAGCACTATATAATAGCGCCAAATAATAGGGCTAATATATAGCGCCAATAATAGCACCAATATATTCATAGCACCGTTTAACAGAGCCAAATTATAGCGCCAAATATTAGCGCCATATAATTGCGCTAGAAAATAACGCGAGATAATAGCGCCATATAATAGCACCAAATATATTAACGCCATGTAATAGCGCCAAATAATATCCCCAAATAATAGCACCAAATATTTGGCACCAAATATTCATAATAGCGCCGAATAATAGCGCCAAATAATAGCGCAAATAATAGCGCCAAATAATAGAGCCAAATATTCATAATAGCTCTATATAATAGCGCCAAATAATATCCCCAAATAATAGCACCAAATATTTGGCACCAAATATTCATAATAGCGCCAAATAATAGCGCAAATAATAGCGCCAAATAATAAAGCCAAATATTCATAATAGCGCCAAATATTTGGCGCCATATATTCATAGTTGCACCAAATATTTTTTGACGCCAAATATTCATAATAGCGCCAATATTCTAACATTCAATATATTTTTAGTGTTATTTTAACATTCAACATAATAGCACCAAATATATTTTCAGTGTTATTTTGATATTCATAATAACGCCAATATTTTAATAGCACCAATATATTAATAGCGCCAATAATAGCGCCAAAGAATGGTGCCAAATATTATTTGGCGCCAAATAATAGCGCCAATATTTTAACATTCATTAATAGTGCCAAATATTCATAATAGTGCCAATATAATAATAACACCAAATAATTGTGCCAAATTACTACGCCAATATATTGCGCCAAATAATTGCGCCTAATAATTGCGCCAAATAATAGCGTCATATAATAATGCCAAATATTTTTTTGGCGCCAAATATTCATAATAGCGCCAAAAAATAGCGCCAAATAATAGCGCCAATAATAGCACCAAATAATAGCGCCAATATATTCATAGCGCCAAATAATTTCGCCAATATATTCATAATAGCACCAATATATAATAGCGCCAAATAATAGGGCTAGTATATTCATAATAGTGCCAATATTAGCGCCAGTATTATCATAGCGCCATTTATTCATAATAGCGCCAATATATTTATAGCACCATATAATTGAACCTAATAATAGCGCCAAATAATAATGCTAAATAATTGCGCCAAATAAAAGCGCCAATATTTTAACATTCATTAACAACGCCAAATATTCATAATAGCGTCAAATAATTGCGGCTAAAAATAGCGCCAAATAATTGCGCCAAATATTTGCGCCAAATAACTGCGCCAAATAATAGCGTCAAATAATACCGCCAAATAATAGTGTCATATAATGCCGCCAAATATTTTTTGGCGCCAAATATTCGTAATAGTGCCAAATATTCATAATAGTGCCAAAAAATAGCGGCAAATATTGGCGCCATATAATAGCGACATATTATGGCGCCACACAATAGCGCCAGATAATAGCGCCATATAGTAGTGCCAAATATAATAGGACCAAATAGTAGCGTCAATAATATCACCAATATATTCATAGCACCATTTAATAGGGCCAAATAATAACGCCACATAATAGCGCCAAATATTAGCACCATATAATTGCGCCATATAATAGCGCAAAATAATAGCGCCATATAAGAGCGCCAAAAATAATAGCGCCAAATAATTTTACCAAATCATAGCACCAAATATTTGGTGCCAAATATTCATAATAGCGCCAAATAATAGCGCCAAATAATAGCACCAATAATGGTGTCACTGATAGAGCCAAATATTCATAAAAGCGCCAAATATTTAGCGCCATATATTCATAGTAGTGCAAAATATGTTTTGGCACCAAATATTCTTAATAGCGCCAAATAATAGCGCCAAATTAATAGCGCCAATAAAAGCGCCAATATTTGGCACCAATAATATTTGGCACCAATAATTGGCGCCAATATTTGGCACTATTATTTGGCGCCAAATAATAGCGTCAATATTTTGACATTCAATAATAGCACCAAATATTTATAATAGCGCCAATATTTTAACATTCAATATATTTTCAGTGTTATTTTAACATTCAATTTAATAGCTCCAAATATATTTCCAGTGTTATTTTAATATTCATAATAGCACCAATATTTTAATAGCACTAATAATAGTGCCAAATAATAGCGCCAATATTTTAACATTCATTAATAGCGTCATACATTCCTAATAGCGCCAATAATAGCGCCAAAGAATAGCGCCAATATTTTAACATTCATTAATAGCGTCATATATTCCTAATAGCGCCAATAATAGCGCCAATATATTAATAGCACCAATAATAGCGCCAAAGAATGGTGCCAAATATTATTTGGCGCCAAATAATAGCGCCAATATTTTAACATTCATTAATAGCGCCAAATATTCATAATAGTGCCAATATATTAATAGCGGCATATAATTGCGCCTAATAATATGCCAAATAATACGCCAAATAATAGCGCCAAATAATGGCGCCAAATAACTACGCCAATATATTGCGCCAAATAATTGCGCCTAATAATTGCGCCAAATAATTGCGCCATATAATAGCGCCAAATATTTTTTTGGCGCCAAATATTCATAATAGCGCCAAAAAATAGCGTCAAATAATAGCGCCAATAATAGCATCAAATAATAGCGCCAATATATTCATAGCGCCAAATAATTTCGCCAATATATTCATAATAGCGACAATATATAATAGTGCCAAATAATAGCGCCAGTATATTCATAATAGTGCCAATATTAGCGCCAGTATTATCATAGCGCCATTTATTCATAATAGCGCCAATATATTTATAGCGTCATATAATTGAACCTAATAATAGCGCCAAATAATAATGCCAAATAATTGCGCCAAATAAAAGCGCCAATATTTTAACATTCATTAACAATGCCAAATATTCATAATAGCGCCAATATATTAATAGCGCCAAATAATTGCGCCTAAAAATAGCGCCAAATAATAGTGCCAAATAATTGCGCCAAATATTTGCGCCAAATAAGTGCGCCAAATAATAGCGCCAAATAATACCGCCAAATAATAGTGTCATATAATGGCGCCAAATATTTTTTGGCGCCAAATATTCGTAATAGTGCCAAATATTCATAATAGTGGCAAAAAATAGCGCCAAATATTGGCGCCATATAATAGCGACATATTATAGAGCCACACAATAGCGCCAGATAATAGCGCCATATAGTAGTGCCAAATAAAATAGGACCAAATAGTAGCGCCAATAATATCGCCAATATATTCATAGCGCCATTTAATAGGGCCAAATAATAACGCCACATAATAGCGCCAAATATTAGCACCATATAATAGCGCCATATAATAGCGCAAAATAATAGCGCCATATAACAGCACCAAATATAATAGCGCCAAATAATAGCGCCAAATAATAGCGCCAAATAATTTCACCAAATCATAGCACCAAATATTTGGTGCCAAATATTCATAATAGCGTCAAATAATAACGCCAAATAATATCACCAACAATGGTGCCACTAATAGAGCCAAATATTCATAAAAGCGCCAAATATATAGCGCCATATATTCATAGTAGTGCAAAATATGTTTTGTCACCAAATATTCTTAATAGCGCCAAATAATAGCGCCAAATAATAGCACCAAATTAATAGCGCCAATAAAAGCGCCAATATTTGGCACCAATAATATTTGGCACCAATACTTGGCGCCAATATTTGGCACTATTATTTGGCGCCAAATAATAGCGCCAATATTTTGACATTCATTAATAGCGCCAAATATTTATAATAGCGCCAATATTTTAACATTCAATATATTTTCAGTGTTATTTTAGCATTCAATTTAATAGCGCCAAATATATTTGCAGTGTTATTTTAATATTCATAATAGCACCAATATTTTAATAGCGTCAATATTTTAATAGCACTAATAATTGCGCCAAATAATAGCGCCAATATTTTAACATTCATTAATAGCGTCATATATTCCTAATAGCGCCAATATATTAATAGTGACAAATAATTGCGCCTAGTAATAGCGCCAAATAATATCGTCAAATAATTGCACCAAAAAACTGCACCAAATAACTGCGCCAAATAATCGCGCCAAATAATATCGCCATATAATGGCGCCAAATATTTTTTGGTGCAAAATATTCATAATAGCGCCAAAAAATAGTGCAAAAAAAATAGCGCCAATAATAGCGCCAGTATATTCATTTACCCAAATAATAGCGCCAATATATTCATAATAGCGCCAATATATAATAGCGCCAAATAATAGCGCCAGTATATTCGTAATAGGGCCAATAATAGCGCCAAATAATAGCGCCAAATAATAGCTCCAAATAATACCGCCAAATAATAGCGCCAAATATTTGGCTCCAAATATTCATAATAGTGACAAATAATAGCGCCAATAATAGCACCAAATAATAGAGCCAAATATTCATAATAGCAACAAATATTTGGAGCCATATATTCATAGTAGTGCCAAATATTTTTTGGTGCCAAATATTCATAATAGCGCCAAATAATAGCCCCAATAAAAGCATCAATTAATAGCACCAACAATAGCGCCAATATTTGGCGCAAATATTTCGCACCAATAATATTCGACGCCAATATTTGGAACCAATATTTGGCGCTTTTATTTGGCACCAAATAATAGCGCCAATATTTTAACATTCAATATTAATTTCAAATATTCATAATAGTGTCAAATATATTTTCAATGTTATTTTAATATTTATAATAGCGTTAATATTTAAATAGTGCCAATAATAGCGTCAAATAATAGCGCCAAATAATAGTGCCAAAAAATAGCGCAAAAAATTAGCGCCAATATTTTAACATTCATTAATAGCGCCAAATATTCATAATAGCGCCAATATATTAATAGCGGCAGATAATTGCACCTAATAATAGCGCCAAATAATAGCGCCAAATAATTGCGCCAAATAACTGCGCCAAAAAACGGCGCCAAATAATAGAGCCAAATAATAGCGCCATATAACAACGCCAAATATTTTCTGGCGCCAAATATTCATAATAGCACCAAAAAATAGCTCCAAAAAATAGCCCCATATGATAGGGCCAATAATAGCGCCAAATAATAGAGCCAATATTAGCGCCAATATATTCAAACCGCCAAATAATAGCGCCAATATATTCATAATAGAGCCAGTATGTAAAAGCACCAAATAATAGCGCCAGTATATTCATAATAGTGCCAATCACAGCGCCAATAATAGTGCCAATATATTCATAGCGCCATTTATTCATAATAGCGCCAATATATTTATAGCACAAAATAATTGCGCCTAAAAATAGCGCCAAATAATAGCGCCAAATAATTACACCAAATAATAGCGCCAATATTTTAACATTCATTAATAGCGCCGGATATTCATAATAGCGCCAATATATTAATAGCGCCAAATAATTGCGCCTAATATTAGGGCTAAATAATAAAGCCAAATAATAGCGCCAAATAATAGCGCCATATAATAGCGCCAAATATTTTTTGGCTCCAAATATTAATATTAGCGCCAAAAAATAGCGCCAATAATAGTGCCAAATAATAGCGCCAATAATAGTGCCAATATATTCATAGCGCCAAATAATAGCGCCAAAATATAATAGCGCCAAATAATAGTGCCAATATATTCATAATAGTGCCAATAATAGCGCCAATATATTCATAGCGTCATTTATTCATAATAGCCCCTATATATTTATAGCGCAAAATAATTGCACCAAATAATTGTGTCAAAAAATTGCGCCAAATAATTGTGCAAAATAATTGCGCCAATATATTAAGAGCGCCAAATAATTGCACCTAATAATAGCGCCAAATAATTGCGCCAAATATTTGTGCCAAATATTTGCGCCAAATAACTACACCAAATAACAGCGTCAAATAATACCGCCAAATAATAGCATCATATAATTGCACCAAATAGTTTTTGGCGCCAAATATTCATAATAGCGCCAAGAAATAGCTTCATATAATAGCGCCAAATAATTGTGATATGATACCGTATATGAGTGCGGTATTCATTGGCAAAAATGCGGAAACACAAGCGAAGATAGAAGAGGGGAATGAAAATTAAAAGAAATGCAATAGGAATAAAAGGGGAAGGGGATGATCAATTAGGACCCCAAGGAGACTTGCCCCTTGAAACTCTAATTATAAAGCGCCACAAAGGTTGATCACTCCTTTGATGAGCCTTACCTGCATTCACCTAAGAACACATGAAACACAAGCATAATAATGCTAGAAACTCTCAAATTCGAAATTAACCTCCAAGGGGGTACAAGAGGTGGCTATTTATAGCCAAATGAGAGGAATACATGTCAAACTACCTATCCCACAAAAGTCTAAAGCCTATCCCACGAATTTGACTTTGTTTACACATGTCCATGACTTTAGGGGACAAGATATCTCTAAAGAAGACTTTTAGGAACCACCCCAAAGACTTTGAAGATTCCCACCATGGATTTGGAGACAAGGGGCCCACCACTTTTGACATTGGAGATTTCCTTCATGCAAGTGGATTGAATTTCGTGGAAGCATATGGGTGGTCCTTTTAGGTTCACTTTTGGGCTTAAATAAGTGTGATTAAAGGCCCATTTGCTCCTCCCATGCATGCATGTTGGGCCTCCTCTTGTAATTTCAAAATGAGGCCATGTAAAGCCTCTCTCATCCTCTTCATTCTTCCCCTTGTCATTGGGCCACCAATCCCATGCAATGGGTCTTTTCCATTAATAATCCTTCCACGATCAATGTCATGATCACCCTCAACTCCTTGCTGCTTGTGTGCACCATGATCCGCATCAAATTGTGCCTAATAATAGCGACAAATAATACTGCCCTATAATAGCGCCAAATATTTTTTGGCCCCAAATATTCATAATAGTGCAAAATAATAGCGCCAAATAATAGCGCCAATAATACCATCAAATTTTTGCGCCAATAATCGCGCCAATATTTGGCGATATTATTTTGGGCCAAATAATAGCAACAATATTTAAACATTCAATAATAGCGCCAATAAAAGCGCTAATAACAGCATCAATAATAGCGCCAATAATAGCACCAATATATAGCGCCAATAATAGCGCCAATATATTCATAGCGCCATTTAATAGCGCCAAATAATAGTGCCATATAATAGCGCCAAATATTAGTGCCATATAATATCGCCATATAATAGCACCATATAATAGCGCCAAATAATAGCGCCAAATATAATAGCTTCAAATAATAGCGCCAATATATAGCGCCAATAATAGCGCCAGTATATTCATAGCGCCATTTAATAGCGCCAAATAATAGCGCCATATAATAGCGCCAAATATTAGCACCATATAATAGCGCCATATAATAGCGCCAAATAATAGCGCCATATAATAGCGCCAAATATAATAGCGCCCAATAATCGCGCTAATATATAGCGCCAATAATAGCGCAAATATATTCATAGCGCCATTTAATAGGCCAAATAATAGCACCATATAATAGCGCCAAATATTAGCACCATATAATAGCATCATATAATAGCTCCAAATAACAGCGCCATATAATAGCGCCAAATATAATAGCGCCAAATAGTAGCGCCAAATAATTGCGCCAAATAATATCGCCAAATAATAGCGCCAAATATTTCACGTCAAATATTCATAATAGCGCCAATAACAGCGCCAAATAATAGAGCCAAATATTCATAATAGCACCAAATATTTGGCGCCTTATATTCATAGTAGCGCTAAATATTTTTTGGCGCCAAATATTCATAATAGCGCCCAATAATAGCGCCAATATATAGCGCCAATATTTAGCACCAATAATATTTGGCGCCAATATTTGGCGCTATTATTTGGTGCCAAATAATAGCGCCAATATTTTGACATTCAATAATAGAGCCAAATATTCAATAATAGCGCCAAATAATACCACAAAATAATAGTGCCAAATAATTGCGTCTAAAAATAGCGCCAAATAACAGCGCCAAATAATAGCGCCAATATTTTAACATTCATTAATAACGCCAATATATTAATAGCGCCAAATAAGTGCACCTAATAATAGCGCCAAATAATTGCGCCAAATATTTGTGCCAAATATTTGCGCCAAATAACTGAACCAAATAATAGCGCCAAATAATACCGGCAAATAATAGCGCCATATAATAGCACCAAATATTTCTTGGCGCCAAATATTCATAATAGCGCCAAAAAATAGCGCCATATAATTGCGCCAAATAATTGCACCTAATAATAGCGCCAAATAATAGCGCCCTATAATAGCGCCAAATATTTTTTGGCACCAAATATTAATAATATTGCAAAATAATAGCGCCAAATAATAGCACCAATAATAGCAGCAAATTATTGCGCCAATAATCGCGCCAATATTTGGCGATATTATTTTGCGCCAAAAAATAGCGCCAATATTTAAACATTCAATAAAAGCGCCAATAAAAGTGCCAATAAAAGCGCCAATAACAGCACCAATAATAGCGCCAATAATAGCGCCAATATATAGCGCCAATAATAGCGCCAATATATTCATAACGCCATTTAATAGCGCCAAATAATAGCGCCAAATATTAGTGCCATATAATAGCGCCATATAATAGCACCATATAATAGCGCCAAATAATAGCGCCATATAATATCGCCAAATATAATAGCTCCAAATAATAGCGCCAATATATATCGCCAATAATAGCGCCAATATATTCATAGCGCCATTTAATAGGGCAAAATAATAGCACCAAATATTAGAGCCATATAATAGCGCCAAATATTAGCACCATATAATAGCGCCAAATAATAGAGCCATTTAATAACACCAAATATAATAGCGCCAAATAATAGCGCCAAATAATAGTGCCAAATAATATTGCCAAATAATAGCACCAAATATTTGGCGCCAAATATTCATAATAGCGCCAAATATTTGGCGCCATATATTCATAGTAGCGCCAAATATTTTTTGGTGCCAAATATTCATAATAGCACCAAATAATAGCGCCAAATTATATCGCCAATAAAAGTGCCAAATAATAGCGCCAATACTTGGCGCCAATATTTGGCACCAATAATATTTGGCGCCAATATTTGGTGCTATTATTTGGCACCAAATAATAGCGCCAAATATTCATAATAGCGCCAATATTTTAACATTCAATATATTTTCAGTGTTATTTTAACACTCAATATAATAGCGCCAAATGTATTTTCAGTGCTATTTTAATATTCATAATAGCGCCAACTAATTGCGCCAAATAATTGCACAAAATAATTGCGCCTAATAACAGCGCCAAATAATAACGCCATATAATAGCGCCAAATATTTTTTGGCACAAAATATTTAAATAGCGCCAATATATTGGAACCAATATTTGGCGCCAAATAATAGAGCCAATATTTAAACATTCAATAATAGCGCCAATAAAAGCACCAATAATAGCACCAATAATAGCGCCAATATATAGCGCCAATAATAGCGCCAGTATATTCATAGCGCCAAATATTTTTTGGCGTAAAATATATAAATAGTGCCAATATATTGCGCCAAATAATTTTGTCAAATAATTGGGCCAAATAATTGCACCAATATTTAGCGCCAATAATAGTGCCGATATATTCATAGCGCCCTTTAATAGGGCCAAATAATAGCGCCAAATATTAGCGCCATATAATAGCGCTATATAATAGCGGCATATAATAGCGCCATATAATAGCGCCAAATATAATAGCGCCAAATAATAGAACCATATATTTGGCGCCAAATATTCATAATAGCACCAAATAATAGGGCCAACTAAAAGAGCCAATTATTACTAATATCAAGAAATATTTGGCGCCATATATTCATAGTAGCGTCAAATATTTTTTGGTGCCAAATATTCATAATAGCGCCAAATACTAGCGCCAAATTATAGCGCCAATAAAGCACCAAATAATAGCGCCAATATTTGGCACCAATAATATTTGGCGCCACTATTTGGTGCTATTATTTGGCGCCAAATAATAGCACCAATATTTTAATATTCAATAATAGCGCCAAATATTCATAATAGCACCAGTATTTTAACACTCAATATATTTTCAGTGTTATTTTTACATTCAATACAATAGCGCCAAATATATTTTCAGTGTTATTTTAATATTCATAATAGAGCCAACTAATTGCGCCAAATAATTGCACAAAATAATTGCGCCTAATAACAGCGCCAAATAATAACGCTATATAATAGCGCCAAATATTTTTTGGCACAAAATATATAAATAGCGCCAATATATTGCGCCAAATAATTGCACCAAATAATTGCTCCAAATAATTGCACCAAATAATTGCGCCTAATAATAGCGCCAAATAATAACGCCATATAATAGCGCCAAATACTTTTTGGCACCAAATATTCATAATAGCGTCAAATAATAGCACCAAATAGTAGAGCCAATAATAGCGTCAAATTATGACGCAAATAATCACGCCAATATTTGGAACCAATATTTGGCGCCAAATAATAGAGTCAATATTTAAACATTCAATAATAGCGCCAATAAAAGCACCAATAATAGCACCAATAATAGCGCGAATAATAGCGCCAATATATAGCGCCAATATATAGCGCCAATAATAGCGCCAGTATATTCATAGCGCCATTTAATAGCGCCAAATATTTTTTGGCGTAAAATATATAAATAGTGCCAATATATTGCGCCAAATAATTTTGTCAAATAATTGGGCCAAATAATTGCACCAATATATAGCGCCAATAATAGTGCCGATATATTCATAGCGCCATTTAATAGGGCCAAATAATAGCGCCAAATATTAGCGCCATATAATAGCGCTATATAATAGCGGCATATAATAGCGCCATATAATAGCGCCAAATATAATAGCACCAAATAATAGAACCATATATTTGGCACCAAATATTCATAATAGCACCAAATAATAGGGCCAACTAATAGAGCCAATTATTACTAATATCACGAAATATTTGGCGCCATATATTCATAGTAGCGTCAAATATTTTTTGGTGCCAAATATTCATAATAGCGCCAAATACTAGCGCCAATAAAGCACCAAATAATAGCGCCAATATTTGGCACCAATAATATTTGGCGCCACTATTTGGTGCTATTATTTGGCGCCAAATAATAGCACCAATATTTTAATATTCAATAATAGCGCCAAATATTTATAATAGCGCCAATATTTTAACACTCAATATATTTTCAGTGTTATTTTTACATTCAATATAATAGCGCCAAATATATTTTCAGTGTTATTTTAATATTCATAATAGCGCCAATATTTTAATAGCACAAATATTTTAATAGCGCCAATAATAGCTCCAAAAAATAGCGCCAAATAAGAGCACCAAATATTATTTGGCGCCAAACAATAGCGCCAAATAATAGTGCCAAAAAAATAGCGCCAATAATAGCGCCAAAAAATAGCGTCAATAATAGCGCCAAATAATAGCGCCAATAATAGCGCCAATATATTCATAGCGCCAAACAATAGCGTCAATATATTTATAGTGCCAAATAATTGCATCTAATAATAGCTCCAAATAATTGCGCCAATATTTTAACATTCATTAATATCGCCAAATATTCATAATAGCACAAATATATTAATAGCGCCAAATAATTGCGCCAAATATTTGAGCCTAATAACTGTGCCGAATAATAGCGCCATATAATAGCGCCAAATATTTTTTGGCACAATATATATAAATATCGCCAATATATTGTGCCAAATAATTGCGCCAAATACTTGCGCCTAATAAGAGCGCTTAATAATAGCGCAAAATAATAGCGCCAAATAAGTGCGCCAAATATTTGCGCCAAATAGATATGCCAAATAATAGGGCCAAATAATAGCGCCAAATAATAGCGCCAAATAATAGCGCCATATAATGGCGCCAAATATTTTTTAGCTCCAAATATTCATAATAGCGCCAAAAAATAGCTCCATATAATCGCGCCAGTAATAGCACCAAATAATAGCACCAATATATTCATAGCGCTATTTATTCGTAATAGCGCCAATATATTTATAGCGCAAAATAATTGCGCATAATAATATCACCAAATAATTGCGTCAAATTATTACGCCAAATAATTGCACCAAATAATTGCGACTAATAACAGCGCCAAATAATAACGCCATATAATAGCGCCAAATATTTTTTGGCACAATATATATAAATAGCGCCAATATATTGCGCCAAATAATTGCGCCAAATAATTGCACCAAATAATTGCACCAAATAATTGTGCCTAGTAATAGCGCCAAATAATAGCGCCATATAATAGCGTGATATGATACCGTATGGAGGTGTGGTGCTCGTTGGCGAAAGTGTGGAAACGCAAGTGATGAAAGTGGGAGAAATGCAAATAAAATGAAGTGCGGAAGAACTAAAAGGGGAAGGGGGGGTGATCAATTAGGACCCCAAGGAGACTTGCCCCTTAAAACCCTAATTATAAAAAGCGCCACAAAGCTTGATCACTCCTTTGATAAGCCTTACTTGCATTCATCCAATAACACAAGAAACACAAGCATAATAATGCTAGAAAATACTCAAATTCGTGATTAACCTTCAAGGGGTACAAGGGGGTGGCTATTTATAGCCAAATGAGAGGGATACAAGTCAAAATACCTATCTCACAAAAGTCTAAAGGCTAAAAACGATTTTTGACTTTCTTTACACATGCCCATGGCTTTAGGGGACAAGATATCCACCAAGAAGACTTTTTAGCACCACCCCCAAAGACTTTGAAGATTCCCACCATGACTTTGTAGACAAGGGCCCCACCACTTTTGAATTTGAAGATGCAAGTGGCTTTAAATTCGTGGGATCAAATGGGTGGGCCATTTAGGTTCACTTTTGGGCTTTAATAAGTGTAATTAAAGGCCCATTTGATCCTCCCATGCATGCATGTTGGGCCTGCCCTTGTAATTTCAAAATGAGGTCATGTAAGGCCTCTTTCATCCTCCTCATCCTTCCTCTTGTCATTGGGCCTCCAATACCATGCAATGGGTCTTGTGCATTTATGCTCCATCCACCATTCATGTCAGGATCACTCTCGACTCCTCGCTGCATATGCACACCTTGATTCTCATCATAGCGCCAAATACTTTTTGGCACTAAATATTAATAATAGCGCCAAATAATAGCACCAAATAGTAGAGCCAATAATAGCGTCAAATTATGGCGCAAATAATCGCGCCAATATTTGGCACCAATATTTGGCGCCAAATAATAGCGCCAATATTTAAACATTCAATAATAGCGCCAATAAAAGCACCAATAACAGCACCAATAATAGCGCCAATAATAGCGCCAATATATAGCGCCAATAATAGTGCCAGTATATTCATAGCGCCATTTAATAGCGCCAAATAATAGCGCCATATAATTGCGCCAAATATTAGCGCCAAATATTAGCACCATATAATAGCGCCATATAATAGCGCCAAATAATAGCGCCATATAATAGCGCCCAATAATCGTGCTAATATATAGCGCCAATATATTCATAGCGCCATTTAATAGGCCAAATAATAACACCATATAAAAGCGCCAAATATTAGCACCATATAATAGCACCATATAATAGCTCAAAATAATAGCGCCATATAATAGCGTCAAATATAATAGCGCCAAATAGTAGCACCAAATAATAGCGCCAAATAATATCGCCAAATAATAGCGCAAAATATTTCGCCTCAAATATTCATAATAGCGCCAAATAATAGCGACAATAATAGGGCCAAATAATAGAGCCAAATATTCATAATAGCACCAAATATTTGGCGCCATATATTCATAGTAGCGCCAAATATTTTTTGGCGCCAAATATTCATAATAGCGCCCAATAATAGCGCCAATATATAGCGCCAATAAAAGCGCCAATATTTGGCACCAATAATATTTCGCACCAATACTTGGCCCCAATATTTGGCGCTATTATTTGGTGCCAAATAATAGCGCCAATATTTTAACATTCAATAATAGCACCAAATATTTAATAATAGCGTCAAATAATACCACAAAATAATAGCGCCAAATATTCAATAAAAGCGCCAAATAATACCACAAAATAATAGCGCCAAATAATTGCGCCTAAAAATAGCGCCAAATAACAGCGCCAAATAATAGCGCCAATATTTTAACATTCATTAATAGCGCCAATATATTAAAAGCGCCAAATAATTGCACCTAATAATAGTGGCAAATAATTGCGCGAAATATTTGTGCCAAATATTTGCGCCAAATAACTGCACCAAATAATAGCACCAAATAATACCGCCAAATAATAGCACCATATAATAGTACCAAATATTTTTTGGCGCCAAATATTCATAATAGCGCCAAGAAATAGGGCCATATAATAGCGCCAAATAATTGCGCCTAATAATAGCGTCAAATATTAGTGCCCTATAATAGCGCCAAAATTTTTTTGGCACCAAATATTCATAATAGTGCAAAATAATAGCGCTAAATAATAGCGCCAATAATAGCATCAAATTATTGTGCCAATAATCGCGCCAATATTTGGCGATATTATTTTGCGCCAAATAATAGCGCCAATATTTAAACATTCAATAATAGCGCCAATAAAAGCGCCAATAACAGGACCAATAATAGCGCCAATAACAGCACCAATAATAGCGTCAATAACAGCGCCAATATATAGCGCCAATAATAGCGCCAATATATTCATAGCGCCATTTAATAGCGCCAAATAATAGTGTCATATAATAGCGCCAAATATTAGTGCCATATAATAGCGCCATATAATAGCACCAAATAATAGCGCCAAATAATATCGCCAAATATAATAGCTCTAAATAAAAGTGCCAATATATATCGCCAATAATAGCGCCAATATATTCATAGCGCCATTTAATAGGGCAAAATAATAGCACCAAATATTAGTGTCATATAATAGCGCAAAATATTAGCGCCATATAATAGCGCCAAATAATAGATCCATTTAATAGCACCAAATATAATAGCGCCAAATACTAGCGCCAAATAATAGTGCCAAATAATATTGCCAAATAATATCACCAAATATTTGGCGCCAAATATTTATAATAGCCCCAAATAATAGCGCCAAATAATAGCGCCAATAATAGCACCAAATAATAGAGACGAATATTCATAATAGCGCCAATATATTTCGCGCCATATATTCATAGTAGCGCTGAATATTTTTTGGTGCCAAATATTCATAATAGCACCAAATAATAGTGCCAAATTATATCGCCAATAAAAGTGCCAAATAATAGCGCCAATAATATTTGGCGCCACTATTTGGTGCTATTATTTGGCACCAAATAATAGCACCAAATATTGATAATAGCGCCAATATTTTAACATTCAATATATTTTCAGTGTTATTTTAACACTCAATATAATAGCGCCAAATATATTATAGCACCAAATAATAGCGCCAGTATATTCATAATAGTGCCAATAATAGCGCAAATATACTCATAGCACCATTTATTCATAGCGCCAAATAATTGCACCTAATAATAGCACCAAATAATTGCGCCAATATTTTAACATTCATTAATATCACCAAATATTCATAATAGCACAAATATATTAATAGCGCCAAATAATTGTGCCAAATATTTGAGCCTAATAACTGTGCCAAATAATAGCGCCATATAATAGCGCCAAATATTTTTTGGCACAAAATATATAAATATCGCCAATATATTGTGCCAAATAATTGCGCCAAATACTTGCGCCTAATAAGAGCGCCAAATAATAGCACCATATAATAGCGCCAAATAGTTTTTGGTGCCAAATATTCATAATAGCGCCAAATAATAGCGCCAAATAATACCAAAAAATAACAGCACTAATAATAGCGTCAAATTATGGCGCCAATAATCGCGCCAATATTTGGCGCTATTATTTTACGCCAAATAATAGCGCCAAAATTTAAACATTCAATAATAGCGCCAATAAAAGCGCCAATAACAGCACCAATAATAGCGCCAATAATATATTAATAGCGCCATTTAATAGTGCCAAATAATAGCGGCATATAATAGCGCCAAATAATAGCGCCTTATAATAGCGCTATATAATAGCGCCAAATCATAGCGCCATATGATAGAGCCAAATATAATAGCACCAAATAATAGCACCAACAATAGCGCCAATATATTTATAGCGCAATTTAATAGGGCCTAATAATAGCGCCATATAATAGCGCCTAATATTAGCGCCAAATATTAGTGCCATATAATAGCGCCAGATAATAGCGCCAAATAATAACGCCAAATAATAGCGCCAAATATAATAGCGTCATATAATAGCGTCAGATAATAGCGCCAAATAATATCGCCAAATAATAGCACCAAATATTTGGCATCAAATATTCATAATAGCGCCAAATAATTGCGCCAAATAATAATGCAAATAATAGCGCCAAATAATAGAGCCAAATATTCATAATACCACCAAATATTTGGCACTATATATTCATAGTAGCGCCAAATATTTTTTGGCGCCAAAGGTTTATAATAGCGCCAAATAATAGCGCCAATAAAAGCGCCAAATAATTGTGCCAATAATAGCGTCAATATTTGACGCCAATATTTGGCACCAATAATATTTGGCCCTGATATTTGGCGCCGATATTTGGCGCTATTATTTGGCGCCAAATTATAGCGCCAATATTTTAACATTCAATATATTTTCAGTGTTTTTTAACATTCAATATAATAGCGCCAAATATATTTTCAATGTTATTTTAATATTCATAATAGCACTAATAATTTAATAGCACCAATATTTTAATAGCGTCAATAATAGCGCCAAAGAATGGCACCAAATATTATTTGGCGCCAAATAATAGCGCCAATATTTTAACATTCATTAATAAGCGCCAAATATTCATAATAGTGCCAATATATTAATAGCAGTATATAATTGCGCCTAATAATTGCGTCAAATAATTGCGCCCAATAATTGCGCTAAATAACCGCGCCAAATAATAGCGTCAAATAATAGAGCCATATAATAGCGCCAAATATTTTTTGGCGCCAAATATTCATAATAGCGCCAAAAAATAGCACCAAAAAATAGCGCCATATAATAGCGCCAAATAATAGCGTCAATATATTCATAATAGCGCCAATATATAATAGCGCCAAATAATAGCGCCAGTATATTCATAATAGTGCCAATATTAGCGCCAATAGATTCATAGCGCCATTTATTCTTAATTGCACCAATATATTTATAGCGCCAAATAATTGTGCCAAATAATAGCGCCAATATTTTAACATTCATTAATTGAGCCAAATATTCATAATAGCGCCAATATATTAATAGCGGTAAATAATTGCGCCTAATATTTGCACCAAATAACTGCGCCAAATAATAGCGCCAAATAATACCGCCAAATAATAGCGCCAAATAATACCGCCAAATAACAGCGCCATATAATGGCGCCAAATATTCATAATAGCGCGAAAAAATAACACTAAAAAATAGCGCCAAATAATAGCGCCAATAATAGCGCCAATATATTCATAGCGCCAAATAATAGCGCCAATATATTCATAGCGCCATTTATTCATAATAGCGCCAATATATTTATTGGGGAAAATAATTGCGCCTAATAATAGCGCCAAATAATTGTTCCAAATAATTGCGCTAAATAATTGCACCAAATAAATACGCCAAATAATTGTGCAAAATAATTGCGCCTAATAACAGCGCCAAATAATAGCGCTATATAATAGCACCAAGTATTTTTCGGCGCAAAATATATAAATAGCGCCAATATATTGCGCCAAATAATTTCGCCAAATAATTGCGCCAAATAATCGCGCCAATATACGGCGCCAATAATAGGGCCAATATATTCATAGCGCCATTTAATAGGGCCAAATAATAGCGCCATATAATAGCATCAAATATTAGTGCCATATAATAGCGCCATATAATAGAGCTAAATAATTGGGCCATATAATATCGCCAAATATAATAGCGCAAAAAAATAGTGCCAAATATTTGGCCCCAAATATTCATAATAGCGCCAATAATAGCGCCAATATTTGGCGCCAATAATATTTGGCGCTATTATTTGGCGCCAAATAATAGCGCCAATATTTTAACATTCAATATATTTTCAGTGTTATTTTACCATTCAACATAATAATGCCAAATATATTTTCAGTGTTATTTTAATATTCATAATAACGCCACTATTTTGATAGCGCCAATATTTTAAAAGCGTCAAATAATAGCACCAAATAATAGCGCCAATATTTTAACATTCATTTATAGTGCCAAATATTCATAATAGCGCCAATATATTAATAGCGGAAAATAATTATGCTTAATAATACCGCCAAATAATAGCGTCAAATAATTGTGTCAAATAACTGCGCCAAATAATAGCGCTAAATATTTTTTGGCGCCAAATATTAATAATAGCGCCAAAAAATAGCGCCAATAACAACACCAAATAATAGCACCAATAATAGCGCCAATATATTCATAGCGCCAAATAATAGCACCAATATATTCATAGCGCCAAATAATAGCGCCAATATATTCATAATAGCACCAATATATAATAGTGCCAAATAATAGCATCAGTATATTCATAATAGTGCCAATAATAGCTCCAAAAATAGCGCCAATATATTCATAGCGTCATTTATACATAATAGCACCAATATATTTATAGCGCCAAATAATTACGCCTAATAATAGCGCCAAATAACTGCACCAAATAATTGCACCAAATAATAGGGCCAATATTTTAACATTCATTAATAGCGCCAAATATTCATAATAGCGCCAATATATTAATAGTGCCAAATAATTCCGCCTAATAATAACACCAAATAATTGCTCCAAATAATTGCGCCAAGTAATAGCGCCAATATTTTAAGATTAATTAATAGCGCCAAATATTCATAATAGCGCCAATATATTAATAGTGTCAAATAATTGCGCCTAATAATAGCGCAAAAAAATAGTGACAAATATTTGGCCAAATAATTGCGCCAAAGAACTGCGCAAAATAATAGCGCCAAATATTTTTTGGCGCCAAATATTCAAAATAGCGCCAAAAAATAGCGCCAAATTATAGTGCCAATAAAAGCGGCAATATTTTAACATTCAATAATGGTGCCAAATATTCATAATAGCGCCAATATTTTAACATTTAATATATTTTCAGTGTTATTTTAACATTCAATATAATAGCACCAAATATATTTTCAGTGTTATTTTAATATTCATAATAGCGCCAATATTTTGATAGCACCAATAATAGCGCCAAATAATAGCGCAAAAAAATAGTGCCAATATTTTAACATTCATAAATAGCGCCAAATATTCATAATAGCGCCAATATATTAATAGCGGCAAATAATTGCGCCTAATAATAGCGCCAAATAATAGCGCCAATATAATTGCGCCAAATAATTGCGTCAAATAATAGCGCCAATATATTGCGCCAAATAATTGCGCCTAATAATAGAAGTATAATAGCGGAAAATATTTTTTGGCGCCAAATATTCTTAATAGCGCCAAAAAATAGCGTCATATAATAACGCCAATAATAGCACCAAATAATCGTGCCAATAATAGCGCCAATATATTGATAGCGCCAAATAATAGCGCCAATATATAATAGCGCCAAATAGTAGCTCCAGTATATTCATAATAGTGCCAATAATAGCGCCAATAATAGCACCAATATATTCATAGTGTCATTTATTCATAATAGTGCCAATATATTTATAACGCCAAATAATTGCGCCTAATAATAGCGTCAAATAATTACGACAAATAATTGCGCCAATATTTTAACATTCATTAATAGCGCCAAATATTGATAATAGTGCCAATATATTAATAGCGCCAAATAATGGCGTGTAATAATAGCGCCAAATATTTGTACCAAATAACTGTGCCAAATAATAGCGCCAAATAACTGTGCAATAAATTTACGCTATAAATATGTTGGCGTTATTATGAATAAACGGCGTTATGAATATATTAGCGCTATTATTGGCACTATTATTGACACTATTTTGAATATAGTGGTGCTATTATATATTGGCGCGACTATGAATATATTGGCGCTATTATTTGGCGCTATGAATATATTGGCGCTATTATTGGTGCTATTATTTGGCGCTATTTTTGGCGCAATTATGAATATTTTGCACCAAACAATACTTGACTCTATTATATGGCGCTATTATTTGGCGTAGTTATTTGGCCGAAATATTTGGTGCAGTTATTTGGTGCTATTATTTGGTACTATTATTAGATGCAATTATTTGCCGTTATTAATATATTGGCGCTATTGTAAATATTTTGCGGTATTAATTAATGTTAAAATATTGGCGCAATTTTTTGGCGCTATTAATTGGCGCTATTATCTGGCGCCAATAATATTTGGCGCTATTATTTGGTGCTATTATTGGCGCTATTAAAATATCGGTGCTATTAAAATATTGGCTATATTATGAATATTAAAATAACACCGAAAATATATTTGGTGCTATTATATTGAATGTTAAAATAACACTGAAAATATATTGAATATTTAAATAATGGCACTATTATGAATATTTGGCGAAAAAAAATATTTGGCGCAACTATGAATATATGGCGCCAAATATTTGGCGCCAAATATTTGGTGCTATTATTTGGCGATATTATTTGGCCCTATTATTTGGCGCTATTATATTTGGAATTATTATATGGCGCTATTATTTTCGCTATTATATGGCGCTAATATTTGGTGCTAATATTTGGCGCTATTATATGGCGCTATTATTTGGCCCTATTAAATGGCGCTATGAATATATTGACGCTATTATTTGGCGCTATTAAATTTGGTGCTATGATTTGGCGCTATTATATGGCGCTAATATTTGGCGCTATTATTTGACCCTATTAAATGGCGCTATGAATATATTGGCGCTATTATTGGCGCGATATATTGGCGCTATTATGTGGCACTATTATATTTGGCACTATTATATGGCGCTATGATTTGGTGCTATTATATGGCGCGATGATATGTCTCTATTAGATGGCGCTAATATTTGGCGCTATTATATGGCGATATTATTTGGCGATATTATTTGGTGCTATTATCTTGTGCTATTATGTGGCGCTATTATATTTGGTGCTATTATGTAGCGCTATTATATTTGGTGCTATTATATGATGCTAATATTTGGTGCTAATATTTGGTGCTATTATATGGCGCTATTATTTGGTCATATTAAATGGTGCTATGAATATATTTGCGATATTATTGGCGCTATTATTGGTGCTGTAATTGGCGCTTTTATTGGCGCTATTATTGAATGTTTAAATATTGGTGCTATTATTTGGCTCAAAATAATAGCGCCAAAAATTGGCATGATTATTGGCGCCATAATTTGACGCTATTATTGGTGCTATTATTTGGCGCTGTTAAGAATATTTGGCGCCAAAAAATTATATGGCGCTATAATTAGGCGCAATTATTTTGCGCAATTATTTGGCGCAATTATTTGGCACAATTATTTGGCGCTATTTATATATTTTGCGCCAAAAAATATTTGGCGCTATTATATGGCACTATTATTTGGCGCTGTTATTAGGCGCAATTATTTTGCGCACTTATTTGACACAATTATTTGGTGCTATTATTTGGCTCTATTATTTGGAGCAATTATTTTGCGCTATAAATATATTGGCCCTATTATGAATAAATGACCCTATGAATATATTGGCGCTATTATTGGCGCTATTATTGGCAATATTATGAATATATTGGCGCTATTATTTGGCGCTAGGAATATATTGGTGCTATTATTGGTGCTCTTATTTGGCGCTATTATTGGCTCTATTTTTTGGCGCTATTTTTCAGCGCTATTATGAATATTTGGTGCCAAAAATTATTTGGCACTATTATATGGCGCTATTATTTGGAACTATTATTTGGCACAGTTATTTGGCGCAAATATTTGGCGCAATTATTTGGCGCTATTATTTGGTGTTGTTATTAGGCGCACTTATTTGGCGCTATTAATATATTCGCACTATTATGAATATTTGGCGCTATTAATGAATGTTAAAATATTGACACTATTATTTGGCCTAATTATTTGGCGCAATTATTTGGCGCTATTATTAGGCGCAATTATTTGGCGCTATAAATATATTGGCACTATTATGAATATTTGGCGCTATTATTGAATGTTAATATATTGGCGCAATTATTTGGCGCTATAATTTGGCGCTATTATTTGGCGCTATTATGAATATTTGGCGCCAAAAACTATTTGGAGCTACTATGAATATATGGCGCCAAATATTTGGCGCTATTATGAATATTTTGCTCTATTATTTGACGCCATTATTGGCGCTATTATTTGGCGCTATTATGAATATTTGGCACCAAATATTGTGTGCTATTATTTGGCGAAATTATTTGCCGCTATTATTTGGCGCTATTATATTTGGTGCTATTATATGGCGCGATTATTTGGCGCTATTATATGGCGGTATTATATGGCGCTATTATATAGCACTATTATATAGCGCTAATATTTGGCGCTATGATTTGGCCCTGTTAAATAGCGCTATGAATATATTGGTGATATTATTGGCGCTATATATTGGCGTTATTATTTGGCGCTATTATATCTGGCACTATTATATAGCGCTATTATTTGGCGCTATTATTTGGCGCTATTATATGGCGCTATTATATGGCGCCAATATATGGCGCTATTATATGGCCACAATATATGGCGCTATTATATGGCGCTATTATTTGGCGCTATTAAATGACACTATGAATATATTGGCGCTATTATTGGCACTATACAATGGCGCTATAATTGGCGCTATTATTGGTGCTGTTATGGGTGCTTTTATTGGCGCTTTTATTGAATGTTTAAATATTGGCGCTATTATTTGGCACAAAATAATAGGGCCAAATATTGGCGCCAAATATTGGCGCGATTATTGGCGCCATAACGTAAATCTATTACTGGCGCTATTATTTGGCACTATTATTTGGCACTATTATGAATATTTGGCGCCAAAAAATATTTGGCGCTATTATATTGTGCTATTATTTGGCGCTATTATTAGGCGCAATTATTTGGCGCAATTATTTGGAGCAGTAATTTGGCGCAATATATTGGCGCTATTTATATATTTTGTGCCAAATAATATTTAGCGCTACTATTTGGCGCTGTTATTAGGTGCACTTATTTGGCACAATTATTTGGCGCACTTATTTGGCGCAATTGTTTGGCGCAATTATTTGGCGCTATTATTTTGCGCTATAAATTTATTGGCGCTATGAATAAATGGAGCTATGAATATATTGGATCTATTATTGGCGCTATTATAGGCACTATTTTGAATATTTTGGTGCTATTATTTGGCGATATTATATATTGGCACTATTATGAATATATTGGCGCTATTATTTGGCGCTATGAATATATTGGTGCTATTATTGGCGCTATTATTTGGCGCTATTTTTTGGTACTATTATGAATATTTGGCGCCAAAAAATATTGGGTGTTATTATATGATGCTATTATTTGGCGGTATTATTTGGCGCAGTTATTTGACCAAATTATTTGGCGCAATTATTTGGCGCAATTATTTGGCGCTATTATTTGGCGCTATTATTAGGCACAATTATTTGGTGCTATTAATATATTGGCGCTATTATGAATATTTGGCGCTATTAATGAATGTTAAAATATTGACGCAATTATTTGGCGCAAAATAATAGCGCCAAATATTGGCGCGATTATTGGCGCCACAATTTGACGCTATTATTGACGCTATTATTTGGTGCTATTATTTGGCGCTATTATTTGGCGCTATTATAAACATTTGCCGCCAAAACAATATTTGGCGCTATTATTAGGCGCAATTATTTTGCGCAATTATTTGGTGCAATTATTTGGAGCATTATATTGGCGCTATTTATATATTTTGCGCCAAAAAATATTTGGTGCTATTATATGGCGCTATTATTTGTCGCTGTTATTTGACACAATTATTTTCTGCAATTATTTGGCGCAATTATTTGGCGCAATTATTTGGCGCTATTATTAGGCGCAATTATTTTGCACTATAAATATAGTGGCGCTATTATGAATAAATGGCATTATGAATATATTGGCGCTATTATGAATAAATGGCGCTCTGAATATATTGGCGCTATTATTGGTGCTATTATTGGTACTATTATGAATATATTGTTGCTATTATTTGGGGCTATTATATATTGGCGCTATTAAGAATATATTGGCACTATTATTTGGCGCTATAAATATATTGGCGCTATTATTTGGCGCTATTATATGACACAATTTTTTGGCGCTATTTTTTGGCGCTATTATGAATATTTGGAGCCAAAAAATATTTGGCGCTATTATTTGGTGCAATTATTTGGCGGTAATATTTGGCGCTATTATTAGGCGCAATTATTTGCCGCTATTAATATATTGGCGCTATTATGAATATTTGGCGCTATTAATTAATGTGAAAATATTTCTGGGTATTTTTTGGCGCTATTATTTGGTGCTATTATTTGGTGCTATTATTTGACGCAAAATAATATTTGGTGCTATTGTTTGGTGCTATTAAAATATCGGCGCTATTAAAATATTGGCGCTATTATGAATATTAAAATAATACTGAAAATATATTTGGCGCTATTATATTGAATGTTAAAATAACACTGAAAATATATTGAATGTTAAAATATTGGCGCTATTATGAATATTTGGCGCTATTATTAAATGTTAAAATATTGGCGCTATTATTTGGCGCCAAATAATAGCGTCAAATATTGGCGCCAAATATTATTGGTGCCAAATATTGGCGCCAAATATTGAGGCTATTATTGGCACTATTATTTGGCGCTTTTGTTGGCTATATAATTTGGCGCTATTATTTGGCGCTATTATGAATATTTGGCGGCAAAAAATATTTTACTCTACTATAAATATATGGCGCCAAATATTTGGTACTATAATGAATATTTGGCTCTCTTATTTGGTGCTATTACTGGCGCTATTATTTGGCGCTATTATTTGGAGCTATTATATTTGGTGCTATTATACGGTGCTATTATTTGACGCTATTATATGGCGCTAATATTTGGCGCTATTATATGGCGCTAATATTTGGCGCTATTATATGGCGCTATTATTTGGCCCTTTTAAATGGTGCTATGAATATATTGGCGCTATTATTGGCGCTATATATTGGTGCTATAATTTGGTGCTATTATATTTGGTGCTATTATTTGGCGCTACTATTTGGCGCTATTAAATGGCGTTATGAATATATTAGTGCTATTATTGGCGCTATATATTGGCGCTATTATTGGCGCCATTTTTAATGCTTTAATTGACGCTTTTATTGGCTCTATTATTGAATGTTTAAATATTGGCACTATTATTTGGTGCAAAATAATAGCGCCAAATATTGGCGCCAAATATTGACGTGATTATTGGCTCCATAATTTGACGCTATTATTGGTGCTATTATTTAGCGCTATTATTTTGGCACTATTATTTGACACTATTATGAATATTTGGCGCCCAAAAATATTTGGCGCTATTATATGGCGCTATTAGTTGGCGTTATTATTAGGTGCAATTATTTGGCCCAATTATTTGGCGCAATTATTTGGCGAAATTATTTGGCGCAATATATTGGCACTATTTATATATTTTGCGCCAAAAAATATTTGGCGCTATTATATGGTGCTATTATTTGGCGCTGTTATTAGGCGCAATTATTTTGTGCAATTATTTGGAGCAATTATTTGGCGTAATTATTTGGCACAATTATTTGGCGCAATTATTTGGCACTGTGATTTGGTGCTATTATTAGGCGCAATTATTTTGCGCAGTAAATATATTGACGCTATTATGAATAAATGGCGCTATGAATATATTAACGCTATTATTGGCACTAATATTGGCACTATTATGAATATAGTGGTGCTATTATATATTGGTGCTACTCTGAATATATTGGCGCTCTTATTTGGTGCTATAAATATATTGGCGCTATTATTGGCGCTATTATTTGGCGGTATTTTTGGCGCTATTATGAACATTTTGCGCCAAAAAATACTTGGCTCCATTATATGGCGCTATTATTTGGCACTATTATTTGGCGCAGTTATTTGGGGCAAATATTTGGTGCAGTTATTTGGCGCTATTATTTGGTGCTATTATTAGATGCAATTATTTGTCGCTATTAATATATTGAAGCTATTATGAATATTTTACACTATTAATTAATGTTAAAATATTGGCGCTATTTTTTGGCGCTATTATTTGGCGCTATTATCTGGCGCCAAATAATATTTGGCACTTTTATTTGTTGCTATTATTGGCGCTATTAAAATATCGGTGCTATTAAAATATTGGCTCTATTTTGAATATTAAAATAACACTGAAAATATATTTGGTGCTATTATGTTGAATGTTAAAATAACACTGAAAATATATTGAATATTAAAATATTGGCGCTATTATGAATATTTGGCGAAAAAAAATATTTGGCGCAACTATGAATATATGGCGCCAAATATTTGGTGCAATTATTTGGCGATATTATTTGGCCCTATTATTTGGCGCTATTATATTTGGCACTATTATATGGCGCTATTATTTTGCGCTATTATATGGCGCTAATATCTGGCACTAATATTTGGCGCTATTATATGGCGCTATTATTTGGCCCTATTAAATGGCGCTATGAATATATTGGCGCTATTATTGGCGCTATATATTGGCGCTATTATTTGGCGCTATTATATTTGGTGTTATGATTTGACGCTATTATATGGCGCTAAAATTTGGCGCTATTATATGGCGCTATTATTTGGCGCTATTATATGGTGCAATTATTTGGCCCTATTAAATGGCGCTATGAATATATTGGCGCTATTATTGGCACGATATATTGACGCTATTATTTGGTTCTATTATACTTGACGCTATTATATGGCGCTATGATTTGGCGCTATTATTTGGCACTATGATATGGCTCTATTATATGGCGCCAATATTTGGCACTATTATATGGCGATATTATTTGGCGCTATTATTTGGCGATATTATTTGGTGCTATTATCTTGTGCTATTATGTGGCGCAATTATATTTGGTGCTATTATGTGGCGCTATTATATTTGGTGCTATTATATGATGCTAATATTTGGTGCTAATATTTGGTGCTATTATATGGCGCTATTATTTGGTCCTATTAAATGGTGCTATGAATATATTTGCGATATTATTGGCGCTATTATTGGTGCTGTTATTTGCGCTTTTATTGGCACTATTATTGAATGTTTAAATATTGCCGTTATTATTTGGCTCAAAATAATAGCGCCAAAAATTGGCATTATTATTGGCGCCATAATTTGACGCTATTATTGGTGCTATTATTTGGCGCTATTATTGGTGCTATTATGTGGCGCTATTATTTGGCGATATTAGGAATATTTGGCGCCAAAAAATTATATGGCGCTATTATTAGGTGCAATTATTTTGCGCAATTATTTGGCGCAATTATTTGGCACAATTATTTGGCGCTGTTATTAGGTGCAATTATTTTGCGCACTTATTTAGCGCTATTATTTGACCCTATTATTTGGAGCAATTATTTTGCGCTATAAATATATTGGCCCTATTATGAATAAATGGCGCTATGAATATATTTGCGCTATAATTGGCGCTATTATTTTCAATATTATGAATATATTGGCGCTATTATTTGGCGCTATGAATATATTGGTGCTCTTATTTGGCGCTATTATTGGCTCTATTTTTTGGCGCTATTTTTCGGCACTATTATGTATATTTGGCGCCAAAAATTATTTGGAACTATTATATGGCGCTATTATTTGGCGCTGTTATTTGGAGCTATTATTTGGCACAGTTATTTGGCGCAAATATTTGGCGCACTTATTTGGCGCTATTATTTGGCGCTGTTATTAGGCGCACTTATTTGGCGCTATTATGAATATTTGGCGCTATTATGAATATTTGGCGCTATTAATGAATGTTGAAATATTGGCACTATTATTTGGCCTAATTATTTGGCCCAATTATTTGGCGCAATTATTTGACGCTATTATTATGCGCAATTATTTGGCGCAATTATTTGACGCTATTATTATGCGCAATTATTTGGCGCTTTTATTTGGCGCTATTATTAGGCGCTATTATTTTGCGCGATTATTTGGCGCAATTATTTGGCGCAATTATTTGGCGCTATTTATATTTTTTGCGCCAAAAAATATTTGGCGCTATTATTTGTCGCTGTTATTAGGCACAATTATTTTGCGCAATTATTTGGCGCAATTATTTGGCACAATTATTTTGCGCTATTATTCGGCGCAATTATTTTGCGCTATAAATATAGTGGTGCTATTATGAATAAATGGCGTTATGAATATATTGGCACTATTTTTAATAAATGGCACTATGAATATATTGGCGCTATTATTGGCGCTATTATTGGTACTATTATGAATATATCGGTGCTACTATTTGGGGCTATTATATATTGGCGCTATTATGAATATATTGGCGCTATTATTTGGCGCTATGAATATATTGGCGCTATTATATGACGCTATTTTTTGGCGCTATTATATGGCGCAATTATTTGGCGCAATTATTAGACGCAATTATTTGGCGCTATTATTAGGCGCAATTATTTGCTGCTATTAATATATTGGCGCTATTATGAATATTTGGCGCTATTAATTAGTGTGAAAATATTGGGGATATTTTTTGGCGCTATTATTTGGTGCTATTATTTGGTGCGAAATAATATTTGGCGCTATTGTTTGGTGCTATTAAAATATCGGCGCTATTAAAATATTGGCGCTATTATGAATATTAAAATAACACTGAAAATATATTTGGCGTTGTTATATTGAATGTTAAAATAACACTGAAAATATATTGAATGTTAAAATATTGGCGCTATTATTGAATGTTAAAATATTGGCGCTATTATTTGGCGCCAAATAATAGCGCCAAATATTGGCGCCAAATATTATTGGTGCCAAATATTGACGCCAAATATTGAGGCTATTATTGAGGCTATTATTTGGCGCTTTTGTTGGCGATATAATTTGGCGCTATTATTTGGCGCTATTATGAATATTTGGCGGCAAAAAATATTTTACGCTACTATGAATATCTGTCGCCAAATATTTGGCGCTATTATGAATATTTGGCTCTATTATTTGGTGCTATTATTGGCGCTATTATTTGGCGCTATTATTTGGCGCTATTATGAATATTTGGTGCCAAATATTTGGTGCTATTATATGGTGATATTATTTGGCGCTATTATTTGGCGCTATTATTTAGCGCTATTATATTTGGTGCTATTATATGGTGCTATTATTTGACGCTGTTATATGGCGCTAATATTTGGCGCTAATATTTGGCGCTATTATAGAGCGCTATTATTAGGCTCTTTTAAATGGTGTTATGAATATATTAGCGCTATTATTGGCGCTATATATTGGTGCTATTATTTGGTGCTATTATATTTGGGGCTATTATTTGGGGCTATTATATGGCGCTATTATATGACGCTATTATATGGCGCTTATATTTGGCTCTATTTTATGGCGCTATTATTTGACGCTATTATTTGGCGCTATTATTTGGCGCTATTAAATGACGCTATGAATATATTGGTGCTATTATTAGCGCTATATATTGGTGCTATTATTGGCGCTATTATTAGTGCTTTTATTGGCGCTTTTATTGGCTCTATTATTGAATGTTTAAATATTGGTGCTATTATTTGGCGCAAAATAATAGCGCCAATATTGGTGCCAAATATTGACGTGATTATTGACCCCATAATTTGACGCTATTATTGGTGCTATTATTTAGCGCTATTATTTTGGCGCTATTATTTGACACTATTATGAATATTTGGTGCCCAAAAATATTTGGCGCTGCTATATGACGCTATTAGTTGCCACTATTTTTAGACGTAATTATTTGGCCCAATTATTTGGTGCAATATATTCGCGCTATTTATATATTTTGCGCCAAAAAATATTTGGCGCTATTATATGGCTCTATTATTTGGCGCTGTTATTTGGCGCTGTTATTAGGCGCAATTATTTTGCGCAATTATTTGGAGCAATTATTTGGCGTAATTATTTGGTACAATTATTTGGCGCAATTATTTGGCACTGTTATTTGGCGCTATTATTAGGCGCAATTATTTTGCGCAGTAAATATATTGACGCTATTATGAATAAATGGCGCTATTAATATATTAGCGCTTTTATTGGAACTATTATTGGAACTATTATGAATATATTGGTGCTATTATAAATTGGCACTACTGTGAATATATTGGCGCTATTATTTGGCGCTATGAATATATTGGCTCTATTATTGGCGCTATTATTTGGCGTTATTTTTGGCGCTATTATGAATATTTTGCGCCAAAAAATACTTGGCTCTATTATATGGCAGTATTATTTGGTGCTATTATTTGGCGCAAATATTTGGTGCAGTTATTTGGCGCTATTATTTGGTGCTATTATTAGATGTAATTATTTGCCGCTATTAATATATTGGCGCTATTATGAATATTTTGCGCTATTAATTAATGTTAAAATATTGGCGCTATTATCTGGTGCCATTATTTGGTGCTATTATTTGGTGCTATTATTGGCGCTATTAAAATATCGGTGCTATTAAAATATTGGCTCTATTATGAAAATTAAAATAACACTGAAAATATATTTGGTGCTATTATATTGAAAGTTAAAATAACACTGAAAATATATTGAATATTAAAATATTGGCGCTATTATGAATATTTGGCGAAAAAAAATATTTGGCACAACTATGAATATATGGCGCCAAATATTTGGTGCCAAATATTTGGTGCTATTATTTGGCGATATTATTTGGCCCTATTATTTGGCGCTATTATATTTGGCACTATTATATGGCGCTATTATTTGGCCCTATTAAATGGCACTATGAATATATTGACGCTATTATATGGCGCTATTATATGGCGCTATTATTTGGCGCTATTATATGGCACAATTATTTGGCCCTATTAAATTTCGCTATGAATATATTGGCGCTATTATTTGTCGTTATTATATTTGGTGCTATTATATGGCGCTATGATTTGGCGCTATTATATGGCGCTATATTATGGCTCTATTATTTGGCGCTATTATTTGGTGCTATTATATTTGGCGCTATTATATGGCGCTATGATTTGGCGCTATTATATTTGGCACTATTATAACTGCGCCAAATAATATGGCCAAATAATAGTGCCAAATAATAGAGCTATAAAATAGCGCCAAATATTTTTTGGCGCCAAATATTCATAATAGCTCCAAAAAATAGCGCCAATAATAGTGCCAAATAATAGCGCCAATAATAGCGCCAATATATTCATAGTGCCAAATAATAACGCCAATATATAATAGCGCCAAATAATAGCGACAAATAATAGCGCCAAATAATAGGGCCATATAATAGCGCCAAATATTTTTTGGCGCCAAATATTCATAATAGTGCAAAAAAATAGCGCAAAAAAATAGCTCCAATAATAATTCCAAATAATAGCGCCAATAATAGAGCCAATATATTCATAGCGCTAAATAATAGCGCCAATATATTAATAATAGTGCCAATAATAGCGCCAATATATTCACAGCGCCATTTATTCATAATAGGGCCTATATATTTATAGCGTAAAATAATTGCGCCTAATAATAGCACCAAATAATATAACCAAATAATAGCACCAAATAATTGCGCCAAATAATTGCTCCAAATAATTGCGCAAAATAATAGCGCCAATATTTAAACATTCAATAATAGCGCCAATAAAAGCGTCAATAACAGCACCAATCATAGCGCCAATAATAGCGTCAATATATTCATAGAGCCATTTAATAGCACCAAATAATAGCGCCATATAATAGCGCCAAATATTAGTGCTATATAATAGCGCCATATAATAGCGCCAAATCATAGCGTCATATAATAGCGACAAATATAATAGTGCTAAATAATAGCGCCAATATATAGAGCCAATAATAGCACCAATATATTCATAGCGCCATTTAATAGGGCCAAATAATAGCACCATATAATATCGCCAAATATTAGCGCCATACAATAGCGCCAAATATTAGCACTATATAAAAGCGCCATATAATAGTGCCAAATATAATAGCGCTAAATAATAGCACCAAATAATAGCGCCAAATAATATCGCCAAATAATAGCACCAAATATTTGGCGCTAAATATTTATAATAGCGTCAAATAATAGCGCCAAATAATAGTGCCAATAATAGCGCCAAATAATAGCGCCAATAATAGCGCCAAATAATAGAGCCAAATATTTGGCACCATATATTCATAGTAGCGCCAAATATTTTTTGGCGCCAAATATTCATAATAGCGCCAAATAATAGCGGCAATATTTGGCGCCAATATTTGGCACCAATAATATTTGGCGCCAATGTTTGGCGCCAATATTTGGCGCTATTATTTGGCGCCAAATAATAGAGCCAATATATTGACATTCAATAATAAAGCCCAATATTCATAATAGTGCCAATATTTTAACATTCAATATATTATCAGTGTTATTTTAACATTCAATATAATAGCGCCAAATATATTTTCCGGGTAATTCTAATTTTCATAATAGCACCGATATTTGAATAGCGTCTGATGCGTCGCCGGAAGCTCAAAAATGAGTAAGTGAAGAGGAGCAGCGTAATGTAGCCGAATGACCGAGGCTTAAAGGCAATGCCACCCGCCAAGGTTTCTCCACGCTTAAAGACAACGTCACCAGCGATGGAGATGCACCACCAATTCCGGGCAAAGGGAAGAGGCTAAAGCAAGAAGATTGCACAGCAAACTTCAAAATCCCGTCACATTCATCTATCCCCATTACAAAGGAGTGAAAATACAATATAAAGACAAAATAAATAAAGAAAAATGCTCCAATTCGAGTTACAAGACATGGGGAACCCAAAAGGCACATAAAAAGCATAAAATAACACTTTCCCATGCCATTTAATGACCCCACTAGCCAAAGTAGCGGGATTCCCTCTTAATGATGCTTTTCTCCACCTTCTCTCTCCTCATTAATGTGCAGCTACGAATTTCCACCATTTGCCATGTGGATAAATGATTTTGGGTCCCAAATAAGTGTGTTGTGGCCCACCATAGTGTTGGACATCAAGAAGTGTGGGCTGGTCCAATTCGAACAACAATTGGGCTTGGAATTTTTATCAAGCCCAAAATTATTCTCCTTGTGCTGAATCTGATCCATATCATTCTCCCCCGGTTGAAGAGGATTTGCCCTCAAATCCACGACATCATCTTCTTCAATGTAAGTAGATAAGTCCCCAATGTTGAATGTTGCAGAAACGCTGCCAAAATCATCTGGTAAATCAATTTTGTAGGCATTGTTTCCCACTCGTTCAAGCACTTCGAATGGACCTTCAGCTCGTGGTGCCAGCTTGCTCTTCCTTTTGGATGGAAATCTCTCCTTGCGAAGGTGAATCCACACTTTGTCTCCAGGTTGGAAAATAGCCTGCTTCCGATGCTTGTTTGCTCGCCTCTTGTATGCCTCATTAGACTTCTCTATTTGAGCACGAATAGATTCATGGAGCTTCTTCATCTGCTTTGTCTTCTCCTCCGCATCAATATTTACCTGAAAATCAAGAGGCAAAGAGCACAATTCTATAGGAGTGATTGGATTGATTCCATAAACCACTTCGAATGGAGAATGTCGGGTGGTAGCACTGGGAGATCTATTGTATGCAAATTCAGCTTGTGCAAGTTGCAAATCCCAATCTCTCATGCTCTTGTTCACCAATGTTCTCAGAATAGTGCCCAATGTACGATTGGTAACTTCTGTTTGCCCATCCGTTTGAGGGTGATGGGATGTGCTGAAAAGAAGTTTCGTACCGAATTTCCCCCATAATGTTCTCCAAAAATGGCTGAGAAATTTTGTGTCTCTATCCGAAACGATGCTGCGAGGAATTCCATGAAGGCGAACAATCTCTTTGAAAAACAATTCTGCCACTTTCACTGCATCTTCAGTCTTATGACAAGGTATGAAATGAGCCATCTTAGAAAATCGATCAACAACAACCATTATTGAATCTTTACCTCGCTGAGTCTTTGGTAAAGCCATAATGAAATCCATGCTGAGATCTTCCCATGGCTGCTCCGGAATAGGTAACGGAGTGTATAAACCAGGCTTGAAATGACTCTTTGCTCTTTGACATGTTCCGCATCTTGAAAGAATAGCTTGGACATTTGATTGCATCTTCGGCCAGTAGAAATGCTCTTTTAGTATCTCCAAGGTTTTATGGATGCCAAAATGACCAGCAAGTCCCCCTTCATGTGCTTCCCGAATAAGCAAGTCCCTGTAATTACCCTTTGGAACACACAACTTGTTTCTCTTAAAGAGAAACCCATCATGTACAGAATAATCCTCCACAAATCCATCTTGACATTGGATTAAAATAGAATTAAACTCCATATCATGCTGATAATCTTCTCTCATAAGCTGAAATCCAAGAATTCGAGCATCAAGAATTGTAAGTAATGCATACCTCCGAGATAAAGCATCTGCCACTAGATTATCTTGCCCCTTCTTGTATTTTGACACAAATGAGAATGATTGTAAGAATTCCACCCACTTTGCGTGCCTCGAACTCAGCTTGTGTTGACCATTGATAAACCTCAAAGCCTGATGGTCAGAATGAAGAACAAACTGCTTCGGTCTCAAATAATGAGACCAATGATCTAGGGCTCTTATAACCGCATAAAATTCCTTATCATAGGTGCTGTAATTCCTCCTTGAATCATTCAGTTTCTCGCTGAAATATGCAATAGGGCGCTTGCTTTGGATGAGAACAGCGCCTATCCCAACTCCACTTGCATCACATTCCACTTCAAAGACTTGATCAAAATCAGGCAACGCCAAAACCGGTGCTTCACACAACTTTTTCTTAATGATTTCAAATGATTCATTTGCTGCCTTTGACCACTCAAATTTCCCCCTTTTCAAGCATTCAGTGATAGGTGCCATAATAGTGCTGAAATTGGAAACAAAGCGACGATAAAAAGATGCCAAACCGTGGAAACTTCTTACTTCGGTAATGGATTCTGGTTGTGGCCAGGACTTGATTGCTTCCACTTTTGATTCATCCACCATGATGCCTTCTTTGGTTACCACATATCCCAAAAACACCACTTCTGTTGAAAAGAACTCGCATTTTTCAAGCTTCCCATATAGCTTTTGTTTCCGTAGAACATCAAATACCCACCGAAGATGATCCACATGGCTCTCCACATCCTTGCTGTAAATCAAAATGTCATCCAAATAAACTACCACAAATTTACCAATAAATGGTTTCAGAACTTCATTCATGAGTCGCATGAATGTGCTAGGAGCATTTGAGAGGCCGAATGGCATGACCAGCCACTCAAACAATCCGCCTTTAGTTTTGAAGGCTGTTTTCCACTCATCCCCTTCCTTCATTCGAATCTGGTGGTATCCACTACGAAGATCAACCTTTGAAAAGATTGATGAACCATGCAATTCATCAAGCATATCATCGAGTCGTGGGATGGGATACCTGTATTTGATGGTAATATTATTGATAGCTCTACTATCAATGCACATGCGATACGTACCATCTTTCTTTGGCACCAATAATGCTGGAACAGAACACGGGCTCATGCTTGGCCTTATAAAGCCTCGATCCATCAACTCATCTACTTGCTTCTGCAATTCCCTTGATTCTCCAGGATTACACCGATATGCTGGTTTATTTGGCAATTGTGCACCCGGAACGAGATCAATCTGGTGTTCAATGCCTCTAAATGGTGGTAATCCTGCTGGAAGATCATTAGGAAAAACATCATGATATTCCCCAATTAAGGAATGAGCTAAAGGATGTTGACGACTCTTCTCCTCATGGCATGACTTTTCCATCATCAATAAAGCAAAAACTGGCTTTTGCTTATTTATGGCTTTCTCCACTTGAGCTTTGCTGATAAAGAGACTACCTTTGGGTACTTCCGGAACAGATTTTTCTTGCAGAGTTTGGGACGGCTTCAAAGGAGCAAGTGTGATATTCTTTTCCCCAGATCGAAAAGAATAAGTGTTCTTCCTCCCATCATATTTCACTTCCCTGTCAAACTGCCAAGGCCTACCCAACAACAAGTGACAAGCATCCATAGGAATAACATCACACAGTACTTCATCAGCATAGTTCTTACCAATGGAGAATGAAATTAGAACCTGTTTTTTGACTTGGAGTGTGCTCCCATTGTTCAACCATTGCAATTTATATGAGTGAGGATGATTCTGAGTTGGAAGCTTCAATTTCTCCACTAGTGTTGTTGAAGCCACATTTGTACAGCTCCCACTATCAATAATCACCATGCATACCCGCTGATTAATGGTGCAGCGAGTTTGGAACAAGTTTTCTCTTTGATCTTCTTCCGGGCAGATTTGAGCTTGCAAAACTCTTCGTAGCACCAGCATGTTTCCCACATCAGCTTCTTCCACAACATGTTCCTCATTTTCAGTTTCTTCACCATCATGTTCATCCTCTTTGATTGCCTCTTCAATTTCTTCAATCTCTTTAATAGTAATAATCCGGTTGTTAGGGCAATTGGCCTGAAAATGACCATACCCATGGCATTTGAAACACTTTCGATTCCCACGTTCAAAGGAGTTCGACTTCCCTTTTGTTTGTTCCATAGCCTTCTCTTTCCCTTTTTCCAGCATCTTGTTCCTTCCAAATTCCTTCTCAACAACACCAGATTTATTAGAAGAAATACCCTTATAAACAGTTGTACCTCTATTGTAGTTTTTGAGCGCCGGTGCCCTTGAGGTCCGCTTTTGCTTTTCCACCTTGATCGCCAGCTTGCAAACATCATCAAGTGAGCAGAATGATTGCAACTCCACTGAATGTGCAATTTCTTCATTTAATCCACCCAAAAACCTTGCAATTGTTTGCTCTTTATATTCTGGAACATCACTTCGCATCAATAAACGATCAAATTCCCGAATGTACTCTTCAACAGACTTATCTCCTTGTCGTAGGCTATGCATTCGAAAATAAAGATCTTGCTTATAATTCTCAGGCAGAAATCGTCTCCTCAAAAGCTTTTTCAACTTCTCCCATGAGCGTATCTTGCCTTTATCATCACGTTCCCGCTGTTTCTTCAGATTTTCCCACCAAAGTGATGCATAATCTTTAAATTTCAGAATGGCTACCTTGCACTTCTTCTCGTCAGAACAATTCTTAAATTCGAAGAACCGTTCGATTTCCCGCATCCAATCCAGAAAATCATCCGGATTCATACTCCCATAAAAATCTGGAATGTCGATCCTCAACCCTCTTTCAATGTCTTCATCATCTCTTCTTCTTCGCATATCTACCTCGGAATCGCTGGAATCATCACCATTTGCATGATCTTCATAAAATGGTGCTGGATTGCGTCTATTATGTGGTGATGGACGTCGAGGATGTCGCTGCGGTGGAGGGGAGTCAGGTCGCCGTGCTCTCAAAAGTTGAGCAAGTTGCTCACCGATTTGAGTAATTTGTGATTGTAGCTGTGCATTAGCTATTTCCCATGGAGCAGGAGGAGTAGAAGATCCGCTCTTGCGAGACATGATGGAGAGTAATAAGAAGAATGTGATAGAACTTACTCGTTGGAACCGCGCCTCTGATACCAATTGATGCGTCGCCGGAAGCTCAAAAATGAGTAAGTGAAGAGGAGCAGCGTAATGTAGCCGAATGACCGAGGCTTAAAGGCAATGCCACCCGCCAAGGTTTCTCCACGCTTAAAGACAACGTCACCAGCGATGGAGATGCACCACCAATTCCGGGCAAAGGGAAGAGGCTAAAGCAAGAAGATTGCACAGCAAACTTCAAAATCCCGTCACATTCATCTATCCCCATTACAAAGGAGTGAAAATACAATATAAAGACAAAATAAATAAAGAAAAATGCTCCAATTCGAGTTACAAGACATGGGGAACCCAAAAGGCACATAAAAAGCATAAAATAACACTTTCCCATGCCATTTAATGACCCCACTAGCCAAAGTAGCGGGATTCCCTCTTAATGATGCTTTTCTCCACCTTCTCTCTCCTCATTAATGTGCAGCTACGAATTTCCACCATTTGCCATGTGGATAAATGATTTTGGGTCCCAAATAAGTGTGTTGTGGCCCACCATAGTGTTGGACATCAAGAAGTGTGGGCTGGTCCAATTCGAACAACAATTGGGCTTGGAATTTTTATCAAGCCCAAAATTATTCTCCTTGTGCTGAATCTGATCCATATCAGCGTCAAATGGTATTTAGCGCTAGGCGCCGTATAATAGCGCAAAAAAATATCGCCAAAAAATAGATCATGTCACGACCCGTCCTCCGGGCCCGTGCCGTGACTACCCCAAGCCCGCCTTCCATAGGCCAGGGGCTGGCGACTAGCACCAAGGCGTAAACCCCAACGAAAAGGGAAGGCATTGCCTTTAAAAAAAAACAAGCATCACAGAGTAAGCAAGCGGAAAAGTAAACACTAAGTAAAAACTGTACAAGCTGTGCTGAAAGTAAAAGGGGCCGGAAATACAAGCCCAACTGTAAAGTACAACTGAAAGGTAAAACAGCAACTGAAAGGAAGAAAAAAACTGTTGCGTCGAGCCGTCCTCTGGAAGTCCCACCTGAAGGGTGGGTACAGATAGCCTCCACTGCTCCTCGGGTCCACCTAACCGCTCTGAGTACGTCCCGCCCAGTGGTCCACCTCCAGGTACTGTCCTGCTCTGCATGCCTCCTCCACGATCAGCGCTGTCCGTCGTCTGCAACCAACACCACGAAGTGCGGGCATAGCCCGTGCAGTGGTGAGTATAAGCTACTCAGTAGGGACCCCGAGACCCCCGAAGGTCTCCCGAAATCCACAAAGGATAAATCACGAAGAAGAGGTACAATCACGAAGCAACATCTGACACGGCTTAGGTATATGCCCATACATATACCTAAGTCATCAATTCCCCGGTCGGCTCCAACGTCCGAGCCCTAGCACAACCCAGTCCACACAGAAAAGCAAAACGCATACCCACGCAGGATAGAACAACACAATCCACAAAGGAGAGAAACACAAGATTCAGCTCACACAGGTATACTTCTTCGGATGACGATAAAGATGATCATTGAACCATCTAAGTCGTCGGACCCACGAAGGATCGATAGGTACTAACCTTGCAGTGACCCACACAGGATCGGGCCCACGCAGGACCTGTAGGAGTTGGCTCACACAGAACCGCTGAGAGATGACCCACACAGGATCGGACCCACACAGGATCGGGCCCACACAGGACCGGGCCCACGCAGGACCTGTAGGCGCTGGCTCACACAGAACCGCTGAGCGCTGACCCACGCAGGATCGGACCCACACAGGATCGGGCCCACACAGGACCGGGCCCACGCAGGACCTGAAGCACTGATCCACGTAGGATTGCTGAGTGCAGTAGTCGTCGCAGTCCGCTGAGGATCTCTGCACAGTCGTCGCCGCAGTCCGCTGAGGATCTCTGCACGGTCGTCGTCGGAGTCCATGGAGGATCTCTGCAAAGTCGTCGCCGCAGTCCACTGAGGATCTATGCACGGTCGTCGCTGTCGAAGTAGCAGTCGCAGCCAGCCTAGGGTTCCCGCACACAGCAAGCTCGTTCGGGAGGGTCCGCTCCACGAGCCGAGAGGCTGATACATCAACTGACACAAAGTCCGAAGTTGATGTATCCAAAAGTTCCGTATCGTCAACAGGAACTCATCGTCGCAGACGGCGCGTCAATCGGACGCTCGGTCTGAGAGATATTGGCATTTTCGTCCCAGGGGCCCGGTTGGTTTTTAAGGCAAAACCAACCCGACCGCACTCCACCTGCGTCCAAACCTCGGGCGGAGTATGCCAAAAGATCCGTCTCACTTAGAGGAATTCAACAAAGCTGACGGCACGTCAATCGGACGTCCGTAGCTCAAGATATGAGCGTTTCCGCTCCGAGGGCCCGGTTGGTCTCGTGTACGAACCAACCCGGCCGGACTCAAAGTATTCCGAAACCTTGAGTGCGATATACCGAAACGACCGTCTCGATCCAAGGATCGCGTTGCCGCTGACGGCGGGTCGTTTGGAGGCACGAAGCTCATGTTACGGGCGTTTGAACGAAAACGTCCGAAGAAGGGGGGTACGGGCCCGGGCCGACCCGGCCCGACCCCCCACTGGGTCGGCCCGAACCGGGTCCGACCCGGTTGGCCCAGCCCGGCCCGGCCAGGGCCGGTCCGGCTCGGCCGAGCGGCGCAGGAGGAAGCCGCGGGCGCAGACCGCGGCCTGAGAAAGAACCGTGGCCCGCGTGCGGGCCGCAGTGGTGAACCGCAGACGCGGCTCTGCCGCGTCCCTCCTGGACGAACCGAACCCGCGCGGCCGCGGGTCTGTTGGCTGCCGCCGCCGCGGCGGCCTCGTCCAGCGGCGCGCCGCGGCGCCGCCGGCGACCCGCGCTGCCGGCAGCTTCCGCGGGCCGCCGGCGTCGCTCCGGTGGCCCGTTTTTCTTCCCGTCTGCGCCGTTGCTCCTCCCGGGATCTGTTCTTTACTGCGGGATCGTCAAACATCCGCTGCGGCACGTTCCGTCGTCGACCGTCAAATCCCCACAAAACGAAGAACGGCGGAGGGTCGTCGGGCCGTGTTCGTTTGGCCCGCACCCTCCGCGTTAGAGATAAACAACCGGGAGAAATTTAATAGAATGTTCAACACATGAACCAACAATTTTAAATAAATAAAATTGTTTCTTTGATTCCGGTTCTTAAATTTTTAAAGAAACATTGACGGAAATTAATTTAAAAAGGCGTAATTCCCATAATGAAATCCCTACCTCGTCGATCGTCGCGCGCGGACGTTCTTCGCGGATAAGATCGTCGCGGAAGAGAGGGATCGTCGCGTCGTCGCGGGGAGGCGTCGCGTCGTCGCGGAAACCGGCGTTGAGTCGGCGAACTCAACGAACCAAGAACAATAGATTTAAATTATAATTAATTAAATCTGTGTTTAAAACCAAAAGAAAAGAACCTTGAGCGGAAATCCGAAATCACTCACCTCAAATGGTCGGTGATCGGAGATCGGAGATCGGAGATCGGAAGAACGTCTCGGACAAAGGCGTCGTCGATTTCCGGGTTCGGCGTTCTTCGCGTTCTTCGCGTTCTTCGCGTTCTTCGCGAGGGAGCTGAAGAAACAGGGATCCTCTCAAATCTTTTCAAAAGATTTTGGGTTGGCCTTATTTTATTAACATGCCAACACACGAAAACCGGTTAAGAAACGATTCAATTAATTCGACGAAAGAAACAGGTCATTTAATTCACGAAAGAAACAGCCCATTTAATTCACGAAAGAAACAGCCCATTTAAATGGTCTGTTAAGAATTTAGAAAACGCGTCGGTTGACTTTCATTAAGACGGGTTTTCACGGGTGCGTTTCTTAGCGGAAAGAAACGGCGGGGCTCGTGCGGGCCCCACCTCACAAATATCCTACCAAGGGGGTAGGATATTTCTGGATAGCATCCTATCCAGTTCAACTCAGTTCAAGAGGCCTTTAAGTGGCTTCAAGTGGCTTCCAAGTGGCTTAAGTGAAATAAAATAAAGTTGTCGCAAAATTATTTCATTTCTTAACTTTAAGCCCGAAAATTAAAAACCACACCCGAGCAAACGCAACTCCGGAAGAGGTGTTTCTAAGCGAATACCGGCGCTGCGATTTCATCGGTGCCCTCAGAATTCGATTCCGGGCACCGGTTCAAAAGTTAGAAAAAACCCGCTCGTCCGTTCACTGAACGTACCCGAGCCAAACTTCGGAAAATGATTCCGGGCACACCGGGCCTCGGAATCAGGCGCCGTCAGAAACTGCGTTCTTGTAAAATTCCAAAGAAAATTAAGAAAAAAAAATTTCCTTGAAATTTACAGGTCTTTACATTACTCTCACCTCAGGAATTTACGTCCCCGTAAAGATACATCAAAAACTAGGGAAACAAATGTGGGTACTGAGCACGCATCTGAGCCTCCCGCTCCCAAGTGCTCTCCTGGAGGTTCCCATGCTGCCATCTGATGCGCACAAGAGGAATCGATCGCCCACGTAGGACCCGCTCCTGTCGATCCTCTATCTCCACTGGGACCTCCGCAAAAGTCGCTCCATCATCCACGTCTAGCTCCCCATAGTCAATGATGTGCGTCGGGTCATGCACGTATCTCCTCAGCTGGGATACATGGAAGACGTCGTGCACCCAGTGCAATTGAGGTGGCAGAGCCAGGCGATAAGCCACCTCGCCAATCCTGCTGAGGACCCGGAAAGGCCCGATGAAGTGTGGAGACAACTTGCCGCCTCGGCCAAATCTCCGCAAACCACGTCGAGGTGAGACACGCAAGAAGACGTGGTCGCCATCCTCAAACTCTAGTGGCCTCCGCCTCCTGTCAGCATATGACATCTGCCGGCTCTGTGCTGTCCTCATCCGCTCCTGGATGACCTGGACCTTCTCTGTCGTGGCCCGGACCATCTCCGGTCCCACAAGTGCTGACTCTCCAGGGTCTGTCCAGCACAATCTGCAAGGCCTGCCGTACAACACCTCATAGGGTTCCATCCCGATGGTGGAGTGGTAGCTGTTGTTGTACGCAAACTCTACCAAGGGTAGGTAGTCCTCCCAGCTGCGACCAAAGTCGAGGACACATGCGCGGAGCATGTCCTCGAGAGTCTGAATGGTCCTCTCCGTCTGACCATCCGTCTGAGGGTGAAAGGCGGTGCTCAGACGTAGCCGCGTCCCGAACGCCTCCTGCAACCCCTTCCAAAGCCGGGAAGTAAAACGAGCGTCCCGATCGGAGACGATAGTCGATGGCACACCGTGAAGTCGTACAATCTCCTGAACGTAGAGACGCCCCAAGCTCTCCACTGAGCCCTGCTCTCGGATGGGTAAGAAGTGTGCCGATTTGGTGAGTCGGTCAACAATCACCCAAATGGAGTCGTGACCTCTGGAAGTGCGTGGAAGTCCAGTCACGAAGTCCATAGATATCCCATCCCACTTCCACTCCGGGACCTCCAAGGGCTGTACCAAGTCTGCTGGTACCTGATGCTCTGCCTTCACCTGCTGGCAGGTGAGGCACCGTGAAATGAACTCTGCCACAGCCTTCTTCATGCCCGGCCACCAGTGTTGTCGTCTGAGATCCTGGTACATCTTCGCCACTCCAGGATGTACCGCCAAAGGAGAAGTGTGATACTCTCTCAGCACCTCCTCTCGTAAAGCGACTGGTACCAAGGTACGTCCTCTGAAAAGGACATCGTGCTCTGCTCCAAGGGAGAAACCATCAGGTTCCTGTCCCGAGGATATCTGTGCACGCCGTGTCTCACAGTCAACGTCCCCACGCTGTGCCTCTCTGACCCGCTGAAGAAGTGGAGGAGAGACTGTGAGAGACTGAAGGAAGGCTGCACCGTCTCTATCCACGAAGGATATCTGCAAAGCGGCTAGCTGCTCTGTCACCTCCTCAAGTAGCTGGATGCCCGTCCTCCTGCTGAGGGCATCAGCCACCACGTTCCCCTTCCCAGGAGTATAGACTATCTCAAAGTCATAGTCCTGGAGGAACTCGAGCCATCGCCGCTGTCTCAGGTTCATGTCCTTCTGAGAGAAGATGTACCTGAGACTCTGGTGGTCAGAAAAGACTGTGAAGCGCTCGCCCATCAGATAGTGTCGCCATGTCTTCAGGGCAAAGACCACTGCTGCCAACTCTAAGTCATGGGTAGCGTAGTTCTGCTCATGAGGCCTCAACTGACGTGATCCGTAGGCAATCACGGCCCGCTCCTGCATCAGGACACACCCGAGTCCGGTCCCTGATGCATCGCAGTAGACTACGTAACCAACTCCCTCCTCGGGCAACCTCAAGATAGGTGCGCTGGTCAACCTCTGCCTCAGCTCCTGGAAGCTCTGCTGACATCTGTCTGACCACACGAAGGGTTTCCCCTTCTTCGTCAACGCTAAGAGTGGGGCCGCAACTCTGGAGAAGTCCGGCACAAATCTCCGATAGTATCCGGCTAGGCCCAAGAAACTCCGCACCTCTGTCACGCTCTTGGGTGGCTCCCAAGCTAGCACTGCCTCGATCTTCGCGGGATCCACTGCAACTCCCGCCTCAGAAATGACGTGCCCCAAGAAGTGGACCTCACGTAACCAGAACTGACACTTCGAGAGCTTGCCATAAAGCTGGTGCTCTCGGAGTGTGTCTAGTACAACATGCAGGTGGTAGGCGTGCTCCTCCTCCGTCGTCGAGTACACCAAAATGTCGTCGATAAAGACCACGACAAATCGATCGAGGTATGGCTGGAAGATCCTGTTCATGAGGCTCATGAACACTACTGGAGCGTTGGTCACGCCGAAGGGCATAACCAAGAACTCATAGTGGCCATACCGACACCTGAAGGCCGTCTTCTGCACATCCTCGTCTCGAACTCTAAGCTGATGATAGCCTGACCTGAGGTCTATCTTCGAGAACCACCGTGCTCCCTTGAGCTGGTCGAAGAGGTCATCAATCCTGGGTAGCGGATACTTGTTCCTCACCGTCACTTGATTCAGGCGACGATAATTGACACACAGTCGCAAGCTCCCGTCCGCCTTCTTGGCGAACAAAATCGGGGAAGCCCAGGGCGAAACACTGGGTCAGATGAACCCCTTGCCCTGCAAGTCCTCCAACTGTACCCGTAGCTCTCGAAGCTCAGCGGGGGCCATCCGATATGCTGGAGTGGATATCGGGGCTATCCCGGGGTACAGGTCAATATAAAAGTCTACCTCTCTGCGAGGAGGTAGTCCTGGAACGTCGTCGGGAAAGACGTCCGCGTACTGATCCACCACTGCAGGGAAACTGGAACTCCGCACGTCAACTGCTCCCAGGATGAGGCTAGCCAACTGATGAGTGATGGGCTGACCTCTCCTCTGCGTGAGTCCATCCTGTGCTGCTAAGGCTCCCTTCTCGCTGGTGAAGGTGAACCTGCTCCCGTCGGTGCGCACACATCGCACCTTGCGCCTAATGCAGTCAATCTGAACATTGACCGTAGATAACAATCCATGCCCAAGATGACGTCGTAAGGCCTCGACGCTGCTACAAGAAGATCCCAGCCGAAGCTCTCGCCTCCTAGAGTAAGCTCACACTGCCGGCACCAGTGCGTAATCGTCGAGTCTGCTCCCGTAGGAGTCTCTAGCCGTAAGGATCGAGCCAACGGCTCCGTCGGAATCTCCGAGCTCCGAACAAGGGCAGTGGCTATGAAAGAGTGACTCGCTCCTGTGTCTATCAGAACTGCAGTAAGGGTGGAATAGACACAGATCGTACCTCGAATCATCTCTGGCGTGCCGTGGTCGTAGGCCCCCGCTGCCTGGAGCTGAGCCTGTCTCTGCCCGCCAGCTCCCTGTGGTCGGGGCGGGCCTCCTGGTGGTGGTGGTGGCAGAGCCTCAAAGCGTCGCCCACCACCTGCTGCTCGGCCAGCTCCTCTACCTCGTCCGCCTCCTCCCTGCGGACCGCCACGGTCGACCCTCTGCCTCTTCCTGGGTGGTCCCTCCACCGTCTGCTGCCCCTCGGTACGACGGGTCGGGCAGTCACGAGCCATGTGGCCCTGCACGCCGCACTCGTAGCACTGTCTGCCTCTCGGAAGGCTGGCTTCGGGCCGGGTGCCCTGCACTGCTGAGCCAGTGTCCCGAGGTCGCCTGCCGGAAGGTCTGGTCCGCCTGGAACCCTGAGTCATCCGCCAGCTACTAGCTGCCGAAGACTCCGCTATCTGCCGCCCTGCGGTAGGCCTCGCTGTGGACTCAGCCAGGAAGCTCTCGATCAGGAGGGCTCGCTCCAGTACTCCTGCCTGGGTCGGGATGCTGAGGGAGATCAGCGATGCCCTGATCTCGTGTCTCAAACCCTACTCGAAGGTCCGGGCCCGGAAGAAGGGGTCTCGTACCATGTCTGTCGAGTACCGAGAAAGGTCGGTGAACCTCGCCGCGTACTGAGCGACCGTCAAGCTGCCCTGCCGCAGCTGAAGAAGCTCCTGGATGCGCACCGCTCGGAGGGTGGCCGGGACGAACTCTGACCGGAAGAGGCTCTCGAAGTCCGTCCAGATGAGGGTGGCCTCATCGTGTACCTGGAGCATCAGGCTCCACCAGCGTCCGGCTGCGGCGTGCAGTAGGCTCGCCGCGAGGATCACCATGAGGTCTGCTGGCGTCCTCACTAGCCTGAAAACTCGGACGACCGCCTCCAGCCAGTCCTCGGCTGCCTGGGGGTCCGACTCCCCACGGAACCTGGGTGGTCGCTGGCGCTGGAACTCGTGCAGAGCTCCAAGGCGTCGTGCGTCGTCAGCTGCCAGTGCTGGAAGCATCGGGGGCTCGGCGGGTAAAGGTACCGCCGATGCCTCTGCTGTCAATGGGCCCTGTACCGAGGCCTCGTCGCTCGGCGGGCTGTCGTCGCGCACTACTCTAGGAACCCTAGCTGGCTGCTGTCATCGTGCCATCCTGAAAAGGAAACAAGTGCACCATGGTCAGAACAGTATACCTGGTGAGCTGACACAAGTAATCACAAAGAAAACTTGAAACACACATGCAATCAATGTTTTCGTGCATTAAGTCGGAAATCAGAAGTCAGGGTCCTGGTGTATGGATACGTCGGCCGTCGCACCAACACTGGACTCCCTGGACTGATAACCACACTCAATACGCTAAACACTATTGCTTCATATAGAAGAAAGATCAGAGTCTGCGGTAGAACCGACCACCTCTGATACCAATTTGTCACGACCCGTCCTCGGGGCCCGTGCCGTGACTACCCCAAGCCCGCCTTCCATAGGCCAGGGGCTGGCGACTAGCACCAAGGCGTAAACCCCAACAAAAAGGGAAGGCATTGCCTTTGAAAAGTAAACAAGCACCACAGAGTAAGCAAGCGGAAAAGTAAACACTAAGTAAAAACTGTACAAGCTGTGCTGAAAGTAAAAGGGGCCGGAAATACAAGCCCAACTGTAAAGTACAACTGAAAGGTAAAACAGCAACTGAAAGGAAAAAAAAAAACTGCTGCGTCGAGCCGTCCTCTGGAAGTCCCACCTGAAGGGTGGGTACAGATAGCCTCCACTGCTCCTCGGGTCCACCTAACCGCTCCGAGTACGTCCCGCCCAGTGGTCCACCTCCAGGTACTATCCTGCTCCGCACGCCTCCTCCACGATCAGCGTTGTCCGTCGTCTGCAACCAACACCACGAAGTGCGGGCATAGCCCGTGCAGGGGTGAGTATAAGCTAATCAGTAGGGACCCCGAGACCCCCGAAGGTCTCCCGAAATCCACAAAGGATAAATCACGAAGAAGAGGTACAATCACGAAGTAACATCTGACACGGCTTAGGTATATGCCCATACATATACCTAAGTCATCAATTCCCCGGTCGGCTCCAACGTCCGAGCCCTAGCACAACCCAGTCCACACAGGAAAGCAAAACGCATACCCACGCAGGATAGAACAACATAATCCACAAAGGAGAGAAACACGAGATTCAGCTCACACAGGTATACTTCTTCGGATGACGATAAAGATGATCATTGAACCATCTAAGTCGTCGGACCCACGAAGGACCGATAGGTACTAACCTTGCAGTGACCCACACAGGATCGGGCCCACGCAGGACCTGTAGGAGTTGGCTCACACAGAACCGCTGAGAGATGACCCACACAGGATCAGACCCACACAGGATCGGGCCCACACAGGACCGGGCCCACGCAGGACCTGTAGGCGCTGGCTCACACAGAACCGCTGAGCGCTGACCCACGCAGGATCGGACCCACACAGGATCGGGCCCACACAGGACCGGGCCCACGCAGGACCTGAAGCACTGATCCACGTAGGATTGCTGAGTGCAGTAGTCGTCGCAGTCCGCTGAGGATCTCTGCACAGTCGTCGCCGCAGTCCACTGAGGATCTCTGCACGGTCGTCGGAGTCCACGGAGGATCTCTGCACAGTCGTCGCCGCAGTCCACTGAGGATCTCTGCACGGTCGTCGCTGTCGAAGTAGCAGTCGCAGCCAGCCTAGGGTTCCCGCACACAGCAAGCTCGTTCGGGAGGGTCCGCTCCACGAGCCGAGAGGCTGATACATCAACTGACACAAAGTCCGAAGTTGATGTATCCAAAAGTTCTGTATCGTCAACAGGAACTCATCGTCACAGATGGCGCGTCAATCGGACGCCCGGTCTGAGAGATATTGGCATTTTCGTCCCAGGGGCCCGGTTGGTTTTTAAGGCAAAACCAACCCGACCGCACTCCACCTGCGTCCAAACCTCAGGCGGAGTATGCCAAAAGATCCATCTCACTTAGAGGAATTCAACAAAGCTGACGTCACGTCAATCGGACGTCCGTAGCTCAAGATATGAGTGTTTCCGCTCCGAGGGCCCGGTTGGTCTCGTGTACGAACCAACCCGGCCGGACTCAAAGTATTCTGAAACTTTGAGTGCGATATGCCGAAACGACCGTCTCGATCCAAGGATCGCGTTGCCGCTGACGGCGGGTCGTTTGGAGGCACGAAGCTCAAGTTACGGGCGTTTGAACGAAAACGTCCGAAGAAGGGGTACGGGCCCGGGCCGACCCGGCCCGACCCCCCCTGGGTCGGCCCGAACCGGGTCCGACCCGGTTGGCCTAGCCCGGCCCGGCTCGGCCGGCTCGGCCGAGCGGCGCGGGTGGAAGCCGCGGGCGCAGACCCGCGGCCCGCGTGCGGGCCGCGCTGGTGAACCGCGGACGCGGCTCTGCCGCGTCCCGCCTGGACGAACCGGACCCGCGCGACCGCGGGTCCGTTGGCCGCCACCGCCTCCGGCCGCCGGCGACCCGCGCCGCCGGCAGCTTCCGCGGGCCGCCGGCGTCGCTCCGGTGGCCCGTTTTCCTTCTCGTCTGCGCCGTTGCTCCTCCCGGGATCCGTTCTTTACTGCGGGATCGTCAAACATCCGCTGCGGCACGTTCCGTCGTCGACCGTCAAATCCGCACAAAACGAAGAACGGCGGAGGGTCGTCGGGCCGTGTTCGTTTGGCCCGCACCCTCCGCGTTAGAGATAAACAACCGGGAGAAATTTAATAGAATGTTCAACACATGAACCAACAATTTTAAATAAATAAAATTGTTTCTTTGATTCTGGTTCTTAAATTTTTAAAGAAACATTGACAGGAATTAATTTAAAAAGGGGTAATTCCCATAATGAAATCCCTACCTCGTCGATCGTCGCGCGCGGACGTTCTTCGCGGATAAGATCGTCGCGGAAGAGAGGGATCGCCGCATCGTCGCGGGGAGGCGTCGCGTCGTCGCGGAAACCGGCGTTGATTCGGCGAACTCAATGAACCAAGAACAACAGATTTAAATTATAATTAATTAAATCTGTGTTTAAAACCAAAAGAAAAGAACCTTGAGCGGAAATCCGAAATCACTCACCTCAAATGGTCGGTGATCGGAGATCGGAGATCGGAGATCGGAAGAACGTCTCGGACGAAGGTGTCGTCGATTTCCGGGTTCGGCGTTCTTCGCATTCTTCGCGTTCTTCGCGTTCTTCGCGTTCTTCGCGTTCTTCGCGTTCTTCGCGTTCTTCGCGTTCTTCGCGAGGGAGCTGAAAAAACAGGGATCCTCTCAAATATTTTCAAAATATTTTGGGTTGGTCTTATTTTATTAACATGCCAACACACAAAAACCGGTTAAGAAACGATTGAATTAATTCGACGAAAGAAACAGGCCATTTAATTCACGAAAGAAACAGCTCATTTAAATGGTCTGTTAAGAATTTAGAAAACGCGTCGGTTGACTTTCATTAAGACGGGTTTTCAAGGGTGCCTTTCTTAGCGGAAAGAAACGGCGGGGCTCGTGCGGCCCCCACCTCACAAATATCCTACCAAGGGGGTAGGATATTTCTGGATAGCATCCTATCCAGTTCAACTCAGTTCAAGCCGCCTTTAAGTGGCTTCAAGTGGCTTCCAAGTGGCTTAAATGAAATAAAATAAAGTTGTCGCAAAATTATTTTATTTCTTAACTTTAAGCCCGAAAATTAAAAACCACACCCGAGCAAACGCCACTCTGGAAGAGGCGTTTCTAAGCGAATACCGGCGCTGCGATTTCATCGGTGCTCTCAGAATTCGATTCCGGGCACCAGTTCAAAAGTTAGAAAAAACCCGCTCGTCCGTTCACTGAACGTACCCGAGCCAAACTTCGGAAAATGATTCCGGGCACACCGGGCCTCGGAATCAGGCGCCGTCAGAAACTGCGTTCTTGTAAAATTCCAAAGAAAATTAAGAAAAAAAAAATTTCCTTGAAATTTACGGGTCTTTACAGATCCTCTATTTTAACATTAATTAATAGCGCCAAATATTTATAATAGCGCCAATATATTAATAGCGGCAAATAATTGCGTCAAATATTAGCGCCAAATAATAGCGCCAAATAACTGCGCCAAATAATAGCACCATATAATAGCACCAAATAGTTTTTGGCGCCAAATATTCATAATAGTGCAAAAAAAATAGCGCCAATAATAGCGCCAAACAACAGCCCCAATAATAGAGCCAATATATTCATAGCGCCAAATAATAGCGCCAATATATTCATAATAGCCCCAATATTTAATAGCACCAAATAATAGCACCACTATATTCATAAGAGTGCCAATAATAATGCTAATAATAGCGCCAATATATTCATAGCGCCATTTATTCATAATAGTGCCAATATATTTATAGCGCAAATTAATTGCGCATAATAATAGCATCAAATAATAGCGCCAAATAATAGCTCCAAAAAATTGTGCCAAAAAATTGCGCCAAATATTTGCGCAAAATAAATGCGCCTAATAACAGCGCCAAATAACAGCAACAAATATTTTTGGCGGAAAATATATAAATAGCGCCAATATATTGCACCAAATAATTACGCCAAATAATTGCGCCTAATAATAGCGCCAAATAATAGCACCAAATATTTTTTGATGCCAAATGTTCATAATAGTGCCAAATAATAGCGCTAAATAATAGCGCCAAATAATAGCGCCAAATAATAGCGCCAAAAATAGCGTCAAATTATGGCACCAATAATCGCGCCAATATTTGGCGCTATTATTTTGCACCAAATAATAGCGCCAATATTTAAACATTCAATAATAGCGCCAATAAAAGCGCCAATAACAGCACCAAATATAATAGCGCCAAATAATAGCGCCAAATATAATAGCGCCAAATATAATAGCGCTAATAATAGCGCCAATATATTCATAGCGCCATTTAATAGGGCCAAATAATATCGCTATATAATAGCACCAAATATTAGCGCCATATAATAGCGCTATATAATAGCGCAATATAATAGCGCCAAATAATAGCGCAATATAATAGCCCCAAATATAATAGCGCCAAATAATAGTGCCAAATAATTTTGCCAAATAATAACACCAAATATTTGGCGCCAAATATTCATAATAGCGCCAATAATGGCGGAAAATAATAGAGCCAAATATTCATAATAGCGCCAAATATTTGGCGCCATATATTCAAAGTAGCGCCAAATATTTTTTGGCGACAAATATTCATAATAGCGCCAAATAATAGCGCCAAATTATAGTGCCAATAAAAGCACCAAATAATAGCGCCAATAATAGCGCCAATATTTGGCGCCAATATTTGGCACCAATAGTATTTGGCGCTAATATTTGGTGCTATTATTTGGCGCCAAACAATTGCGCCAATATTTTAACATTCAATAATAGCGCCAGATATTCATAATAGCGCCAATATTTTAACATTCAATATATTTTCAGTGTTATTTTAACATTCAATATAATAGTACCAAATATATTTTTAGTGTTATTTCAATATTCATAATAGTGCCAATATTTTAATAGCACCAATATTTTAATAGTGCCAATAATAGTGTCAAATAGTAGCGCCAAATATTATTCGGCGCCAAATAATAGCGCAAAAAAATAGCGCCAATATTTTAACATTCATTAATAGTGCCAAATTTTGATAATAGCGCCAATATATTAATAACGGCAAATTATTACGCCTAATAATAGCGCCAAATAATAGCGCCAAATAATTGCGCCCAATATTTGCGCCAAATAACCGCGCCAAATAATAGCTCCAAATAACCGTTGGTATAGGTGTGGTTCGGGGAAGATTTTACCAATGGTTCTATAGGTTCGGCCTGTAGATATATACCAATGGTTTTTAAAAACCGTTGTTAAAACTTTTCCCCAAATTACCAGCGGCCCGTCCTCTCCCACATTCGCGATACAGAACCCTAAACGGGAGTAGGCGATATTGGAGCTCCTTCAGCGGGAGCAGTTTGGCGATCTTGGAGCTCCTTCAGCTTCCTCCTCCTCCATCCCATACAAGGTGTTGAATCTCCTTCCGAATCTTATTAGACCCATCCTAAATTTGGTATTTTCTTAACTGGTACCTTATTTTTATTGAAATTTATCTAATATTTCAGTTTTTAGTTTTGATTTTGATGTGTATATGTTTTTGTTTCTGTTTTGATTTAACCTATATGTGATGAGCTTGTATCGTCATTAAGATGTGTGTCCAATGGTTCTTTGATCATTGTTTTGTGGAGAATGAATGGTTTAGGACTAGCATTAGAAGTAGCTTCTAGTGAGACCATTTTAGTATAAGGGGAAACAAGATTATGATCTACAAGGGGGTGATTGAGTTGGTAGAGACCAAACATAGTTTGTTCCTTGTGTTCAAGAACCATAAATAGAGTGTTCCAATTAGGTGGTCATCAGTAAAGACGTAGGTAAGATTTCCAGGTCCTGTTTCATGAAGTTGAATATGTGGCGCTATAGTGGTTTTGGATTGTTTGAGGTACTGTTAGTGTATGTAAACCCTCATTTGTTCCATATTCATTTAAATTGATTTAATATCATTTTTTTCACACACACCATTATATCCTCTCAAACTATATTTAGAGTGTATTTTTATTCTTATGGTGTTAAATATTTTAGTAATGTCCATACTAGCTTCTTTTATGTGTTCTAGGGGTTTAGACCGATGATAGGGTTGCATGATTATTGTGGGGGTATTCCTTTCATAAAAATATAGCTATACTATGTCATCAAATGAATCAAATAGTTATATTCCTTACAGATTTTTATCATATGATTCTGAAGGAGGGTTGTGTAATCATATGGGGATTGAAAAAATGTAGTTTTTGTTATTGAGTGGGAATTTTAGGTGGGAAGTTGATATGTGGACCACCTAGTTTATGTGATTGTTCATACTTTTATAGAATAGATTAAAGCTATTATGTTGGAGGATACCAAGGTTGTTAGGGTTTTTGTTTTTGTTTTTTATGAGGTGGTTGTGATGATAACCCCTTGACATGATGTTGAGATTGAGATAGACCAAAATCCTGGTGCTTCTCTAATTTCAATAGCTCTTAGTCTGTTGTATCCAATATTGAAACACAAAATTAATTTTATAAATCAAATTCTATTGAATTGTTATCATTAACATGTCACAGTGTCAATCATTAAAAAATAATTTCATAAACTATATTGTCATTTCATCTATAAATATACCGATTAAAGAGACATTATATGGATGGAAATCATATTCATGAGATCTATGAAGAAAATTATAGTGTTTATCAACCCAAAAGTCACGGAAAAAATAATAAATACCATATATACTCCTAAACTCAATCTTGGGAATGATTCTTTAAATGACCCACTACTAATGGTATTTTTAAGGATATTAATCCATAGAAAGCAACAAAATGTCCTGTAATAGATCAATTTTTCCTAATATTTGTTATAGAGAACTTCTTCATCTCTATTAACTAATTAAGATTCATTTAGACCACAAAATCCATAAAATACCATCTTACATCTATGAAAACATAATTTTATCACCTTATAGACATGTGCCCTGTATGATAATTATATTTCCCTAAAACATTTCATAATACATTTTATATAATCAGAGGGACCATCCCACTCTAAGAACCTACCAAGATTCCAATCCATCCTCATAAGTATTTCCTCATCAAACTCTAGGTGTAAAATTTCCACACCTATCACTACCCTTGTTGACAGCCCACCCACCCCACCCACAGATACCAACCCACCACCTTGGAAAGCCCGTGCCCCCTGGATAGCCCCCCCCCCCACCCTTGTTGACAGCCCGCCCACCCCCCCCCCCCCATCGGACACCCGCACACCACCACCCGGACACCTCCATCCCCTCAGACGCCCCCACCATTAGAAACCCCCCTCACCCCCTGGAAAGCCCCCCCTCCCACCCCCTTGACACCCTCGACCCCACTGGATAGCGCCTCCACCCCCGTGGACAGCCCGACCACCCCCCGTGGATAGCCCACCCACCCCCCTGGACAGCCCGCCCACCCCCTGAACACTCTAGACCCCCTGAACAGCCCCACCACCCCCATGGGATGCTCGCCCACACCCTAGACACCCCGTACCCCCCACCCCGGACAGCCATACCCACCCCCTGGATACCCCGCTCACCTCCTTGGACAGCCCGCCCACCCCCTGGACTCCCCCTACCTCATTGGACAGCATGACCACCCACGCGGATAGCCCGCCCACCTGGACACCTCGACCCCCCTAGACAACCCCGACCCCCTGGACACCTCCGACCCCCTGGACGGCCCCACCACCCCCTAGACACCCCGCACCGCCCTGGACACCCTACACCCCCTTTGGACAGTCCCTCCACTCCCCAGATCCTCATCCTACTCCTCATCCTAATCTCCCTGAAGAAGTTAAAGTATAAAACTCATGTACTCCCAACAAGATCCTTAAGGATTATGTATTCCTTGATCCACTTCCAATATCTTATTGGGAAATCCTTGAATATAGGAATTAGAACTTCTGTATCTTATTTTTTTATATACACTGTATTTTGTTGTATTTCTTAATATGATTCTCATAAAAAGTAATGAGTCAGTTATGATTTTATATAAAGTAAACAATTTTCATTTACCTAAATATGTTTTTGATTAAACTTCAATATTATTTAATTTCTTTGAAATGACCTATAGCAATTTTTTTATAGAATGGACAGAAGATGGATGTACGAAACTGATCGGATTTCAACCGATTTTCAAAATAATTTTAACAACTTTCTAGATTTTGCATTTGACAATGCTTCAGATAGTGGTCGCACACACTGCCCATGTTTTAATTATGTTGGAAGACCTTGTTGGAGTCATGAAGTAGTTAGCTATCATATAACCAAATATGGTTTCCAAACAAACTATTATGTGTGGTATCACAATGGAGAGAAAATGGAATCTCAAAATGTTGATGATCCAAATGATAGGAATGAATTGGAGAGTTTGATATATGATTGGTTTCCATTTATTTGGCATCATGAGAAGGAAAGGATGTCCAACCAACAAGATTTCGATACAATCACACATGATGCATCCAATGAAAATGATGATGTTGATAGGGTGAAAATATCGAATGATGCTGCGATGACTCCAGTATATCGGCAATGTGGTAAAATGAAAAGGTTGGAATTTTTAATCTGATTGTTTCATGGGAAAACTATGTATGGGATTTCAAATGCTACAATTGATTACATTCTTACCTTCTTGAAGGAATTACTTCCAGATGATGTAGATATTCCCTCAAACTACTATATGGCATGGAAGTTAGTTGATGAACTTGGATTCTCAAAAAACAATCATGCTTGCCCGAAATATTGCAGCTTATTTTTGGAGGAAACTACTGAAAGACATATTTCAGATGCGTGCTGCGCTTATGTGGACGATCAATGATTTTTCCTGCTTATCCAATGATGTATGGATGGAGCACAAAAGGAAAATTGTCATGTCCTGTTTTTATGAAGAATACTCAATCGAGAAGACTGAAATATCGTCATAGTTTTAGTTTTATGGGACATAAAAAATTCTTTCCAATGAACCATCCATATACAAACAATCGTCGAAGATTTGACAATACCATGGAGAATGACGATCCACCTCAGTGTATGTATGGAACTAATATGCTTAATGAATTGAAAGATTTCAGTTATTCATTTGGGAAGGGTGTAATGAAATCTAAAAAGAGGAAAAATGTTTCCAATGATACCTATTACAATTGGAAGAAGAATAATATATTCTTTGAGTTGTCGTATTGGTCAACCAACTTGTTACGTAATTGCTTAGACGTAATGCACATTGAAAAGAATATATGTGAAATGTTGCTTTTGATTCTTCTAAATGTCAAGGGGAAGACAAAAGATGATTTACGTTCTCGGCGTGACTTGGTAGATTGGGGGATCAGACCAGAATTTCATCCTGTCTGTATCAGTGAAAATAAATGGAAAGTTCCATGTGCTTCTTATGTGATGACACCTGCTGAAAAAAATCAAATTTTAGAATTTCTAGAGACTATTAATGTTCTTGATGGCTATTCAAGTAATATATCAAAACGTGTCAACAGAAAAGAGTTGAAGCTGAAATCTTTGAAGACTTGTGATTATCACGTCATTTGGCATGAGTTGATTCCAATAGAAATCTGTCATCACTTGTCCAATAATGTTAGAGTCTCAGTTATTCGTTGTGCTATTTGTTTAGAGATCTTTGTGCAAAGAGGTTGTCCAAATCCTTCTTGAAAAAACTATTGGTAGAGACACCATTAATTTTGTGTGAGTCAGAGAAAATATTCCCTCCATCATTTTTTACATGCATGTTGCATCTGACTGTCCATCTTCCGACCGAAATAATTCTTGGAGGACCCATTGCTTTCTGTTGGATGTATCCAACTGAAAGAAACATGTGCACATTGAAATCATATGTTCGGAACAGAAATTATCCTGAAGGTTCTATTGTGAACGGTTACTTAGCTCAAGAATGTATGGATTTCTGCTAAATGTATTTGTCTGATCATACTACGAGAATAAACAGACCAATGAGAAATGAAGAAGAATAGTATGGGCAAATTGAACCCAGTTTTCCATCACTTCCTCAGACAGGAGGAATTCTGGGATCATATACATTGACGACATTAAGCCTTGAAGAGCGAGAGATGGCACATCGCACACTGTTGTTCAATTGTGATTTGTTCGATGAGTATATAAAGTAAGTAAATTGTACATGTATCTCTTATCTTATCCCTTGTAATTTTAAATATTTGTTAATCTATTATTAATTTTATTTACAGGGAACATAATGAATTGATATATAGAAAGCATCGTTCTTTATCTTTGTGAAGGAAAGAGACTTTGCATAGCAATGGGTTTTCTTCCTGGTTGAAATTGAAGGTAAAAATATTTCTGTAATAACTAAATAAAAATAATATTTAATTAAGTTTACTATGTGTTTATATTTCAGGTATCGAGTTTTCCTGGAGACTATGTTTCTAAGGAAATAAGAGCTTTGGCTTTTGGTCCTAATACCATGGTTTGTGCTTGTAAATCACTTGTGATCAATGGATACAAATTTATTATCACTGAACGAGCAAGAAACATGAGAACACAGCATAATGGTTTTAAACTAACTGCCACAACAGACTGTTATGCCAGTTCATCGGATTCTAGACCTCGTTCTGAAAATGTTTCTTATTATGGAGTCATGGAGAAAATAATAATTTTGGATTATCACTCGCATGGTTGAGTCACGATGATGAAATGTCAATGGGTTGATTCAATGACGAGGCAAGGCACCTTTATTGATGATTGTGGATTTTGAGTTATTGAAATGACTTGCACTATTGCCATTGATGAACCATATGTATTAGCATCAATGGTGAAACAAGTTTTTTATGTCAAAGATCATCATCATCCTAAATTCGGTGTAATTATTGAAGTAAATCCCAGACATGTTTTTTATGATGGTGATGATGAAGTTGACACTATCCCTACTGTAATTGGAAGCAATCTATTTATTACTTATGATGACGCCAATAGCTCAATTTTCAGGTTTGATTGTGAACCCGAAGTTGTGGTGGGAAATATATAGAATCATACAGTCGTGTTCTCACCTACCTGTTCCACCTACATCATTCAGAGTGTGTATCCTAGTACTTACCTCCAAACCACCATAAATATTCTTTTACATTTTGTTTTTTTATCAGAATGGTTTTTCTATATTTTGTTTTTTGGGTTACACATTAGTTATTTGTTTCTAATTAATTCCATATTTTTTTTCCATTGCAGGAAATGACACCCATTGAAGAGAGGCGACGGAAAAAGATGACAGATAATAATCGTCGCATGAAACAGATGGGTGTTCCTCCACTCATCCCTGGTGTGAGTATTTTATTTCAAATATAAATATTTCAATAACTTATAATATCATGTGTTTACTTTTGTGTTAAAATTTTTTTCAGGATCAACCCCCTAGATGAGAGATATCTGACGAGGAGCCTGATATTTCTCCCAGTAGAGAGGATGGTGGTAGGAGGGGGGGTGTCAGAGATGGACGATCATCTAGTGGTCCCGGTACTGAGGTCGGTGGTACGAGGGCTCATGGGGCGAGAGTTAGATGATCCACTACCATAGACGTATCTTCTTCGCCCTATTTTGATACTGGCGTGTCTTTAGGGACACACGGGATATTTAGACCTCCGATGTTTACACTACCAGTTGGCCAGACGTCTATACCATCATCTTTTGCTTCTAGTTCATTATCTCCAAGCTATTATATTTCACCTTCTTTGACTCGTGCTGCGACACAGTATGTGGCTAAGGAGTGTTAACTAAGGGACACTCCACCTGTACAGGATATTCCTTCAGCTTCTGCAGATCCAGTGACACCCATTGATCCGACTACCACAGGTATATTTATATAACTCTATCAAATTTTTATACCAAAATTTATTTTATTATAACTTTTACTGATATTATTTTTCTTTAATAATAGATTTATCTACAGATAGGAGGCGGGGGAGGGGGAATACTCATTTGCATGTGGTATGGAACCTCTAGACACAGTTGATGGTTGAATACAATGTTGATGGACAAATGATTGAGAAATCTGGGTAGGAATATCAGGGTTTTTTTGTGACACTTGCCAAATACTCCGATATCATTTCGGTCAGCCCTCTCTCTTAGAGACATCTGCCACATGAAGTCAAAGATAACGCAAGGGCACAAATATGGGTAAAAAATCTATTGGATTTAATTTAGTATTTTTTTGTATTTATATGAACTAATATATTGGGTTTCATCTTTGGTTTAACTTCCCTGATGGAGAAGGTGCATGACCCGCGCGTTTAAAAGAGTTAGAAGAGCTTTGGAGAGCTTATAAGCATGACCTGTATGTTGGCTGGTGTGATAGAGTGGGAAAGTAGTTAGAGACATTATCTATCGTGGATTACTTCCTGAGAGAGTAATATCGCCAAATTATTACCCATTGGGTGACTGCCAAATTTTAGGTATTAATCTCATTTGAGGTATTTAAATGAGAGTTTTCATATTTTTCATTAATATAATCTTATTTATTATTAAACATTATTTAGGAATATTCTGAAAAAAACATTGATTCAAAGCAATAACTCTACACATTGGGGCCCACAACTATGTCTGATCATGAGAGACAGCTGGTACGATATAGTTGTTTATAATTTTTCTATAGGACTTTCCCGTTTTATTGTTTCCTACTTAAATTATCTAATTTATTGAATATTGAATATATGATTATACTTGTACTTTATATTGTTTCAATGTCATTACAGAAGCACAAATTGAATATTGAAGGACGTATCCCTCGAGCAAAATTGTTTTTCTCGAGTATAAGAAAAAAAGATGGAACTGTGGTAAATGAATCAACCCAAGAAAAGATTGTAAGTTTTAATTTGTTTATTTAAAATTTTAATATCTATTTTGAAATTTATTAATCTATTAATATTTTTAACAGGCTTCTTTAGAGGCTCTTGATGCCCAGGAGCCGGACAATATTGGGCCACACGATCATTTATATAAGGTTTTGGGAGAGGAGCACTCTGGTCGAGTACGCTGCCGACCTGGTAAGAATATAGTCCCGACGAGGTATTGGTTCTCTCCAGGTATCCATTCTAGTACCAATGAGTTGGAACAGGTCAAGGAGCATGCAAGACCGTCTGATAAAAGGGTCATAGAGTTGGAGGTACAAGTTCAAATGAGGGACAAAGAATTTATGAAACTGATGAAAGCTTTATCTTCATCACTTCCACCAGAGGTTAGTGCGGCTTGTCAGACATTTATATCGTCGATGGGTGCATTATCCAATGCACCAGGTGGAAGCTCTAGTGGCGATCGAGATGATGACGTTCCTGGTGATGATGAGGATGTTGAAGAGGATGAGGGTGGGGATGAGGATGAGGACGAGGGTGAGGATGGGGTCGAGGGAGTGGATGGTGCCGAGGGCGAGGATGGGGCCATGGACGAGGATGAGGCCGACAATGAGCATGCGGATGATGATGAGGACGATGATGAGGACAGAGATGGCGGCGAGGATGAGGCCGATGATGAAAGTGGTGATGGTGAAGGTGATTAGAGGCAGATTGATCCATTATATTTTTGAATTTTGTATAACTCTTTATTTTTGAACATGGTTTTCCACTCTGGGGTTTTTCTCTGCTTCATAGGGACGTTGTTATCAGATCTCTTTTTTTCACTTGATTCTTATTGTATCATTAGTCTACTACCTAGACCTTTAGTATTACTTGGTACTGTGATACCCATTTTTCTATTTTGTATTACTTAGCTTTCTTAGTTATCCATGTATTTCATATTTATGTCATTTTCCCATTGAAGTGCATTTTATGTCTTTTATGCCTGATAGTTTTATGCCTGATAGTAACATGCGTGGAATAATCACATGAAAATAAATGTGATTTTACAAGTAGTAATTGTATATTATTGTTTTGATCATACCAAGGTCATGATTGTAGCTTTATTTTTCATCCTCTGTTTAGGTCTCACATGTTCTCCCAATGCACCTTGTCCTTAATGCCTTCACGCTTCACTATTTCAGGGAGATGTGTTGGTAACAAAAATTTCCAGCAAGGATCCTTCTGCACTTGGTTTGGATACTTTATCACAAGAACTATTGTATTTTCTTGGTTTTAGCTTCAAAAACCTTTTAATTGTACTTAAATATTAATGCTTTATGAAAACATTACTTGGGACCAACACTATTGATTGTATATATAATGTTTCAAATCCACAGTAATCTTTTATTTAGTGCAGGTATATTAAAACCCTGCAACTATTAAACATCATATTTGTGCTTCAATGATTTCAAGTTTTACCTATACATTTTTTCCATTCATTATTAAGAGTTATATATGAGATTGTGTTATTTACATGTACTCTGCTCATTTAAAAGTATACCCTCTTTAAGAATAGCTCAACTATATTTTCAGATATAATTCATTTTCTATACACATTTTGTTTTGTTACCTTTCATACAAACTATCACTTCCACTTTCTTATACAATTTTTTCCCAATTTATCATACTTAGTGTTTTTAATGACTTCTTATGAATAACCGTTTCCCTAATGATTATGAAAAACGGTTTCCATATTCCTTATGGTCACCATTGTAGGTTAATATGAATAGATTTATATTTGGAATTAGACTGAACTAAATGATTCCCTGTATGATATCTGGTTTGATAAGTTAATATAGTCATCCTAATGTTCAAAAACAATCACTCGAAATATTATTGATTATGTTCTTATTTTTGTGTTTTTGAAGTGAATCATGCTGTTTTTGAATTTCCATTCTATTTAGGGGATGATTTCTATTTTAGTAATGGTGGATCTTCTGAGAATTTTGGGGATGCCAACTAAATTCTGGAATGCTTATTGAAGTGTTTCCAAATTTATCATACTTATTATTTTAACATATTTCTTATACATAATTATGAATTTCTTATAAAAGTGTTTCCCTATTAGTCATACATAGTATGTATTGTTATTTTTAAATATTACTATATCTGCATGTAAACTTATTTCATGAATTAGTAGGTGCTGGGGGAAGAGGTTGGGCGGGGGGGGAGGGGAGGGGGTTGCTGGGTGAAAAGGGTGGGCAGGAGGGGAGGGGCAGGGGGCTACTGGAGGAAAAGGGTGGGCAGGGGGGAGGGGGGAGGGTAGGGGAGGGGGCTACTAGGTGAAAATGGTGGGCAGGAGGGGAGGGGCAGGGGGGAGGGGAGGGGAGGGGCAGGGGCTGGGCAGGTTGGAGGGGAGGGAAGGGAAGGGGAGGGGAGTGGAGGGGAGGGGAGGGGCTGGGTGATGGAAGGAGGGAGGGGGCTGCTGGGGGAAAAGATTGGGCAGGGTGGAGGGGGGGACGGGATGGGGAGATCTGGGCAGTGGGGAGGGGGATGTTGTGGGTAAGGGTTGGGCAGGGTGGGGGAAGAGGTTGGCTAGGGGGGAGTGATGGGGGAAGGGGCTGCGCAGGGGGGGGGGGCTGAGGTGGGAGGGGGAGGTGCTGCGTGTTTCATTGATTTTGTTTCCTTTTATTATTTTAAATGTATGTTACTTTAGGATTACCATTTCAATTTGTTGAGAATAAACATTGAAATCCTGTTCCAATATAATTTATGCTTTCTACTATTGCTTAGCTGTGCAGATGCATGGTGGAAAATTATTCAGGGAAATCAACAGTTTGGTTATTATGAAGTTCAATGTGTCTTTTGTGATGATTCTTCTCTTAAAGAAAAGGACGGGTCTCTTTTACTGGGATTTATGATATGAAGTCAGCACAAAATGGTTATTGCTGAAGTGGAATCTCAATTGGGCCAACTTGTGAATTTTAAACACGGTATAAAAAATTCTACTTGGTTGGAAACTAATATTGTTATAAGGTGCATAATATTGATCATTCATGATGTCCTCTTAAAACAGACCTTTAGGGAGGGTGTCTTCGTTGCAGATGCATTTGGTTCTCAAGGTACTATCACCAATAATTGTATCATTTATCATGAATAATGGTCCTTTCCATTTATGAATAACTCCAACGTATTATTAGATATATTTCCATTTCTATACATATTTTCTAGCCTTCTAATGGAATTAGGGTCACTTATTGCAAATGTCTTATAAAACTCAACACTTACTATAAGAAGATAAAAAAATAATGGTATATAATATTTTTATGGAGACCATGCAGTCAGAGTTCTCAAAGTCAGTGAAGGGTATGGATAGTGGAAGCAAGTAGTCAACCAACGCTATATGGAGCGTGACCTACTACTTAGACAACACACTCAAGGGAGGGGTGTGATGACCAATCCACACAACAATGCACTTGGGTTGAGGCACGGAATTGGGGGCTTTGTGATCTTGGATCACCAATCTAACTTGTAGATTGACAAGGCAAGAATGCACAAGAGCAAGGGGGAAAACCCGGGATAATCCTCACACAACGGAGAGAAACAAAGCATAAGCTCTCAAATTAAGTCTTGAATGCCAATACAATGCCATGGGGTGACTATTTATAGCCAAGGGGGTGATACAATGGTCAAGGGTCTAATACCCTAAAGTCATAAAGTCTAAACCTACCTTGTCCCCTTAAAAGTCAAAAAGATAAAAGCCAAAAAAGACTTTTGGAAAAGAAGCACACAACTTTCCAACATAGCCCACCGGATTTGACTTTGAGTGCATAGCCCACCGGATTTGACTTTGGTGTCCAAAGATGCCATTTCTAGAATCCTCCATGTGGGCAAGGCCTCCAAATTCGTGCAACCATGTGGGCCAAGTTTTAATCATCAATTTTGGGCTTGAATAAGTGATATTATAGTCCGATTTGCTCCATCCATGCAAGGTAATAACCATTGGGCCTTTAATGAAGCAAGATGAGCGCCCATTGATGCATTCAACCTCTTTAATCTTCCTCGTGTCATTGGGCCTTGCAAATCAAATTCCTCCACCCGAGCAATCGACTTCGTGCCTTCCGCATGGTTCGCATCATCCTCCCCCTCTTGAAAAGGAGTCGTCCTAGACTCTTCATCCTCTACACCCAAAAAAGGAGAAAGATCAGAAACATTGAAAGTGGCACTTACACCATAATCAGCTGGCAAAGCTATCTTGTAAGCATTGTTGCTAATCTTTTCAAGCACTCGGAATGGTCCATCGCCTCGTGGCATGAGTTTTGATTTCCTCTTTTCAGGGAATCTTTCCTTCCGCATATGAATCCAAACCAAGTCACCGGGCTCGAACAACATTTGCTTGCGACCCTTGTTTGCACGATCCATATATTTTTGGGTCATCTGCTCGATATTTAACCTTGCCTTTTCATGGATTTTCTTGATGAATTCTGCACGCCCTTTCGCATCCATATTAACTGTTCCTGTAAAGGCAAAGGAACTAGATCAATAGGCGCAAGGGGGTTAAAGCCGTAAACTATTTCAAATGGAGAATATTGAGTAGTGAAATGCTTGGCCCTGTTATATGCGAATTCCACATGTGGTAGACACTCCTCCCAATTCTTGATATTCTTTTTGACAATTTTTCGCAGAAGGGATGATAGTGTGCGATTCACCACCTCCGTTTGCCCATCGGTTTGTGGATGACAAGTAGTGGAAAATAATAACTTTGTACCGAGTTTGCTCCACAAGGTCTTCCAAAAGTAACTAAGAAATTTTGTGTCTCGATCCGACACAATGGTCCTTGGCATTCCATGATGCTTGACTACTTCCTGAAAGAAAAGTGTTGCAATGTTAGTGGCATCATCTGTTTTGTGACAGGGAATAAAATGTGCCATTTTTGAAAACCGATCCACCACAACAAAAATGGAATCTCTCCCCCTCTTGGTCCGTGGTAACCCCACAATAAAGTCCATTGATATGTCCTCCCAAGGGGTGTTGGTAATTGGGAGAGGAAGATATAGTCCATGTGGGTTCAGCTTTGATTTGGATTTATGGAAAACAATGCACTTTCCCACAAATTTCTCAACATCTCTAGATATCCTAGGCCAATAAAAATGCTCACTAAGAACACTTAGAGTTTTTGAAACACCAAAATGCCCCATTAACCCCGAATGTGACTCATTTAGTAAAAGTAAACGGATAGAGAAATTAGGAATACAAAGCTTATCAATCCGAAATAAGAATCCATCATGTAAATAGAACTTTTCCCAACTAACTCCAGGTTTACAATGTTCATAAGGTTCTCTAAAATCACTATCAGTGGCATATAAATCCTTAATGTATTCAAAACCAAGAAGTTTTGAATCCAACAAGGATAAAAGAGAATATCTACGCGAAAGTGCATCGGCCACAGTATTTTCTTTACCCTTTTTATGCTTGATGACATATGGAAATGATTCAATGAATTCCAGCCATCTAGCATGTCTCCTATTTAGTTTATGTTGGCTCCTAAGGTATTTAAGAGCCTCGTGATCAGAATGGATCACAAATTCTTTAGGCCAAAGATAGTGTTGCCATGTTTCGAGTACTCTAAGCAATGCATACAACTCTTTATCATATGTAGCATAGTTTAGAGTTGGGCCATTTAAATTCTCACTAAAATAAGCAATAGGCTTACCTTCTTGCATGAGTACTCCTCCTATGCCAATTCCGCTTGCATCACATTCAATTTCAAAGGTCTTACCGAAGTCTGGAAGTGAAAGTAGAGGGGCGTGGGTGAGTCTCTCCTTTAGCGCATGGAAGGCTTTTTCTTGAGTTGTCCCCCATTTGAATGGAACATTCTTCTTTGTCAATTCATTCAATTGTGCTGCTAGTGTGCTGAAGTCTTTCACAAATCTCCTGTAAAAACTAGAAAGCCCATGAAAACTTCTTACCTGTCCAACGGAGGTTGGAGTTGGCCATTCTTGTATTGCTTTGATCTTCTCGGTGTCCACTTCAACTCCATTGCCACTCACAACAAATCCAAGGAAAATAATCTTATCGAGACAAAATTCACACTTTTTTATGTTTCCAAACAGGTTTTCTTTCCTTAACACCTCTAGGACTTTTCTCAAGTGATCTACATGTTCATGCATAGTCCTACTATACACCAGAATATCATCAAAGTAAACTACCACAAATTTTCCAATATATGCACGTAAGACATGATTCATTAACCTCATAAATGTGCTAGGTGCATTGGTGAGACCAAAGGGCATGACTAACTATTCATAAAGTCCATGTTTTGTCTTAAATGCAGTTTTCCACTCATCTCCTTCTTTCATCCTAATTTGATGGTAGTCACTTCTTAAATCAATTTTTGAGAAAATAGTTGAACCATTTAATTCATCTAGCATATCATCTAACCTAGGGATAGGATGACGATACCTGGCCGTGATGTTGTTGATGGCTCTACAGTCAATGCACATTCTCCATGTTCCATCCTTCTTTGGTACTAGAAGGACCGGTACCGCACAAGGACTAAGACTCTCTCTCACATACCCCACATTCAACAACTCTTGAACTTGCCTTTGAATTTCTTTTGTCTCCTCTGGGTTGGTGCGATATGCTGGGCGGTTCGGTAGTGATGCTCCAGGTATGAGGTCAATTTGATGCTCAATACCTCTAATGGGTGGCAAACCCGGTGGCACCTCTTCGGGAAACACATCTTCAAATTCCTGCAACAAAGACTCAACAACATGTGGCAAAGAAGATGTTAAGTCGTTAGTGTTCAACATCACCTCTTTGTAAATAAGTACTAAGAGATTTTGTCGAGAAATCAAAGCTTCCTTAACCTCACTCTTTTTTGCCAACATCACACTTTTCTCTCCTCTCAAATCTTTTTCCCCTCTTGATTTTTCTTTGCTCTCCATTTCTTTGCTTCTCTCATTTTCTATTTTTCCCACATTCTCTCCTTTTTCATTTTCTCTCTTTCTTTCCTCATCACTCTTTTTTTTCTTTTCTCTCAAAATGTGATCTTCCAGAATTTGCTTGGGGGACATGGGGTTGAGGGTTATAGGTTCCCCTCGGAGTAGAAAAGAGTGACGGTTCAAGAAACCATCATGAGTAACACGCCGATCGTACTGCCATGGTCGACCCAACAACAAGTGGCACGCCTTCATAGGAACAATGTCGCACAATACCTCATCTTTGTACTTACCGATGGTGAACAATACCTTAACTTGCTTGGTGACCTTCAGATCTCCACAATCATTCAACCACTGAAGTCGGTATGGATTTGGATGCCTTAAAGTCGGAAGTCCCAACTTCTCCACCAACTCGGTGCTCGCCACATTGCTACAACTTCCACCATCAACAATAACACTACATACCTTCCCATTGATCTTGCATCGTGTATGGAAAAGGTTCTCCCGCTGCTCCTTTTCTCCAACGGTCATTTGTGCACTTAAAACTCTTCTAGTGACAAGAATCTCGCCATCTTCCGCAAATTCTCCATTTTCAATTTCTGGAGATTCATCTTCCTCCTCTTCGGAGCTCTCTCCATCGGTCTCCCATTCTCCATACTTTTTGATGATCATGGTGCGACGGTTTGGGCATTCACTAGCAATGTGACCCCTTCCTTGACATTTAAAACACCGAATATCCCTATTCCTGGTTTGGTTAGCCTCAAAAGTAGGTTTCTTAGGTGGAAGAATTACCTTGTCACTTTTGCGATCAACCACCTCTTTTGCCTTTGATGGTTCTCCAATCTCCTTCCTTGGATTTTTCCATGGTGTGAAAGGGGTAGTGGGTTTCCTCATGTTGCTCCTCCTTTTGATTTGTTGCTCGATCTTGGTGGCTTGGTGGATCATATCATGTATCTCTACATGGTGGTACATCTCCACTTGATCCGCAATCTCCCGATTGAGCCCATGTAAAAACCGTGCCATGGTTGCCTCCAGATCCTCCTCAACGTTTGCCCGAATCATGGCAATTTGCATCTCCTTGTAGTAGTCTTCTACACTCTTACTCCCTTGGATGAGGCGTTGAAGTTTGTTGTGGAGATCTCTATGGTAATGTGTGGGGACAAACCGCTTCCGCATGGTGAACTTCATGTCTTCCCAAGTGTTGATGGGACGTCCACCATATCTAGCCCTCTCCTTTTGAACTTGATCCCACCAAATTAAAGCATAATCAGAAAATTCAAGGGAAGCAAGTTTGACCTTTTTCTCCTCGGAATATGCATGGCATGAAAAGACCTGCTCGATCCGCATCTCCCACTCCAAGTATGCTTCCGGATCGCTCTTCCCAAGAAAAGAAGGGACCTTCACCTTGATCCCGCCAAGTAGTTCATCATCATGTTGTCTCCTTTGGCCTCCTCTCGGTTGTTGGTACAACCTCCTCCTTTGTGGGACTTCATCAAGATCATCATCAAAGTTCACCATCTCCTCCTCCATGATGTGGGGACGACGTGGTGCGGGAGCGCGTCGTGGGTTATCATGGAACATCCTTGGGCTTGGTTTATTCTCCAATTCATCAATCCTCTCATGTAACACCTCCAACTTCCGATCAAGAAGCTTCTCGAAGTGGCTCACCAAAGCTTGCATTTGGAATTGCGTAGCTTCAGGTGCGGGAGATCTACTTCGACTTCCTTCATCGCTAACATGAGCAATTTTCTTCCCACGATCTTCTGCCATGATAAGTTACACAAACACAAACACACACCGGGGGGGGAACACACACAATGATACACACTCACTCACACACGCGAGATGTACACACTCACACAAGATGTACACACTCACACACACAAAGATACACACTCACGCACACAATATATACACACTCACACACACAAGATGTACACACACACGCACACAACAAGATGCACACACTCACACACACAAGATATATTTTTTTCTTATTTCTCTCCACTCTCAAAACTCAATTTGAATCCCAAGCTCTTATGAAATATAATACCTTATTTAGGGCGAACAAGTGCCACCAATTACTCCCCAATCAAGATTGTATCGGGGGATGGTTTAACACAACCCGCTTGAGTGGTAAGGGGTTTAACAATGGTAAAGGGTCAAAAAGAGGGTGGAAAGAAGGGTAGATAGGTGGATTGTGGGTTTTTCCCGATTGTGAAAGATAAGATAAATGAATAACAATATGAGCCAAATACAAAATGGGGATGAAGTAAAATGATGGAAAAAGTTATATATGGAAATAGAAGGTGCTAATAAGGTAAAGCACAAAGGATTAATTGTATCCGCTCTTTTTTTTTGCTTTTGTTTTTGTCAATTCTCCCCAAAAAGTGTTGTGCTTGGAGTTTTAAAGCACAAGATGATTGAACGGAGAGTAAGACATTTTTTTTCTTTTTTTTTTCGAAATCTCTCAAATAAAGGATGTGCTTAATTTTAAAAAGCACAAAATGATGAGTTGAGAGAATTTTTTTTTTGCCGGATACAAATCACATATAGAGAATTAAATGCGGAAAGAAGATGAATGAAAATTTGGCTCAATTTATAATAATCCAAGCTTGCACAAACTAGGACAATTCGGGAAGCTTTCAAGAAAAATGGAGTTTTTTTGTTGAATGGGTGAATAATATGGAAAGATAAGGAGGGTAATGGATAGAATTAAAGTAAATGAAGGGATAGACGCCTACCGTGTCAACCGGTGCTCTGATACCAACTGATGCGAGAGGCACGGGGTGGCCCGATCTTCACGGCGTAGGGCGGCGGATGATGGATGCGGTTTGGGGCTAAGTGACGAGTGAAGGGTATGGATAGTGGAAGAAAGTAGTCAACCAACGCTATATGGAGCGTGACCTACTACTTAGACAACACACTCAAGGGAGGGGTGTGATGGCCAATCCACACAACAACGCACTTGGGTTGAGGCCGGAATTGGGGGCTTTGTGATCTTGGATCACCAATCTAACTTGTAGATTGACAAGGCAAGAATGCACAAGAGCAAGGGGGAAAACCCGGGATAATCCTCACACAACGGAGAGAAACAAAGCATAATCTCTCAAATTAAGTCTTGAATGCCAATACAATGCCATGGGGTGGCTATTTATAGCCAAGGGGGTGATACAATGGTCAAGGGTCTAATACCCTAAAGTCATAAAGTCTAAACCTACCTTGTCCCCTTAAAAGTCAAAAAGATAAAAGTCAACAAAGACTTTTGGAAAAGAAGCACACAACTTTCCAACATAGCCCACTGGATTTGACTTTGAGTGCATAGCCCACCGGATTTGACTTTGGTGTACAAAGATGCCATTTCTAGAATCCTCCATGTGGGAAAGGCCTCCAAATTCGTGCAACCATGTGGTCCAAGTTTTAATCATCAATTTTGGGCTTGAATAAGTGATATTATAGGCCCATTTGCTCCATCCATGCAAGGTAATACCCATTGGGCCTTTAATGAAGCAAGATGAGCGCCCATTGATGCATTCAACCTCTTTAATCTTCCTCGTGTCATTGGGCCTTACAAATCAAATTCCTCCACCCGAGCAATCGACTTCGTGCCTTCCGCATGGTTCGCATCACAAAAGTTCTTAGGTTATTTGGATTTCCATAAACTAGGTAAACAAATCTGTTTTTGGGTTCTATAACATCTTATTACAATTGATATTGCACATTATGTAACTATCATTCCTCAAATTCCTAACATTAGTTTCCACGCAATCAGTCTTTCTATAAATTTTATTCCTTATAGATTGTTACTCATTATGTAACTTTTTTTCCTCAATATCATTAAATTTTATTCCTCCATTATGTATTTGTAATTTTTTTCAAAAAGACATCATTTTAAGTGAATACAACAACTGAAAATACGGAAAACTGACCAAAGGTATTCTAATTCTGTTGAAACTTTAGAAAAAATATACATGGGTCATATATGACGTGTACGAGTCAACCCCGCCACAATCCGAGGCACGGTGTGGCTGGTATCACTCGAAGATTCTCACTTTTATTTGAAATGGACATGATTTTAAGTGAAAACAACAACCGGCATACGGAAAACCGACCAAACGCATTCGGATTCTGTTGATACTTTAGGACAAGTTTCCATGGGTCATTTGTGACGTGTGCGAGTCAACCTCGCCTCAATCCGAGGGCCTTTGTGGCCGGTAACACACAAAGTGTCTTTCTTTTATTTAAAATGGATGCGCTTTTAAGTAAAATAAACGACATACAAAAAATCAACCAAACGCGGATTGTGTTTATACTTTATGAAAACGATCCATGGGTCATTTTTGACGTGTACGAGTCAACTACGCTTCAATATGAGGCACAGTGTGTCTGACACCACTCAAAGTGTCTCACTTTTCTTTGAAATGGAAAACAATTTAAGTCAAAACAAGAACTGACATACGGAAAACAGATCAAACGCATTCGGATTCTGTTGATAATTTAGGAAAAGTATCCATGGGTCATTTGTGACTTGTACGATTCAACCCCGCCTCAATCTGAGGCATGGTGTGGCCGGTACCACTCAAAGTGTCTCACATATCTTTGAAATGGACAACAGTTTAAGTAAATATATTAATAGCGCCAAAAAATAGCCCCAAATAACTGCGCTAAAGAATAGCACCAAGTAATAGCGCCAAAAAATAGCCCCAAATAACTGCGCTAAAGAATAGCACCAAGTAATAGCGCCAAATAATAGCGCCAAATAATAGTGTCATATAATAGCGCCAAATATTTTTTGGCGCCAAATATTCATAATAACGCCAAAAAATAGCGCAAAAAAATAGCGCAAATAATAGCGCCAATATATTCGTAGCGCCAAATAATAGCGCCAAATATAAGCGCCAATAATAGCGTCAAATAATAGCGCCAATAATAGAGTCAATATATTCATAATAGTGCCAATTTCTAATAGCGCCAATATATTAATAATAGTGCCAATAATAGCGTCAATATATTCATAGTGTCATTTATTCATAATAGCGCCTATATTTTTATAGCGCAAAATAATTGTGCCAAATAATAGCGCCGAATAATTGTGCCAAGTAATTGTGCTAAATAATTGCGCCAAATAATTGCGCTAAATAATTGTGCCTAATAACAGCGCTAAATAATAGCTCCATATAATAGCGGCAAATATTTTTTGCCGCAAAATATATAAATAGCACCAATATATTGCGCCAAATAATTTCACCAAATAATTGCGCCTAATAATAGCCACAAATAATAGCGCCAAATATTTTTTAGCGCCAAATATTCATAATAGCGCCAATAATAGTGTCAAATTATGGCAGCAATAATCGCGCCAATATTTGGCGCCAATATTTTGCGCCAAATAATAGCTCCAATATTTAAACATTCAATAATCGCGCCAATAAAAGTGCCAATAACAGCACCAATAATAGCGCAAATATTGGCGCCAATATATAGCGTCAATATATTCATATCGCCATTTAATAGAGCCAAATAATAGCACCAAATAATATCGTCAAATAATAGCGCCAAATATTTGGGGCCAAATATTTATAATAGCGCCAAATAATAGTGCCAATAATATCGCCAAATAATAGAGCCAAATATTCATAATAGCGCCAATTATTTGGCGCCATATATTCATAGTAGTGCCAAATATTTTTTGGCGCCAAATATTCATCATAGCGCCAAATAATAGTGCCAAATTATAGCTTCAATAAAAGCACCAAATAATAGCGCCAATAATAGCGTCAATATTTGGCGCCAATAATATTTGGCGCCAATATTTGGCGCTATTATTTGGTGCCAAATAACAGTGCCAATATTTTAACATTCAATAATAGCACCAAATATTCATAATAGCGCCAATATTTTAACATTCAATATATTTTCAGTGTTATTTTAACATTCAATATGCCAAATATATTTTCAGTGTTATTTTAATATTCATAATAGCGCCAATATTTTAATTGCACCAATATTTTAATAGCTCCAATAATAGCACCAAATAATGGCGCCAAATATTATTTGGTACCAAATAATAGCGCCAATATTTTAACATTCATTAATAGTGCCAAATATTCATAATAGTTCCAATATATTAATAGTGGCATATAATTGCGCCTAATAATAGCGCCAAATAATTGCATCAAATAATTGCGCCAAATAACTGTGCCAAATAATATCGCCAAATAACAGCGCCAAATAATAGCACCATATATCAGCACCAAATATTTTTTGGCACAAAATATATAATTAGTGCCAATATATTCATAGCGCAAAATAATAGCGCCAAATAATTGCACCAAATAATTGCGCGAAATAATTGTGCCAAATAAAAGCGCCAAATAATTGCGGCAAATAACAACGCCAAATAATAGCGCCAAATATTTTTTGGCGCAAAATATATAAATAGCACCAATATATTCATAGCGCTAAATAATTGATCCAAATAATTGCGCCAAATAATTGCGCCTAACAATAGCGCCAAATAATAGCGCAAAATAATTTCGCCAAATAATTGTGCGAGATAACTGCGCCAAATACGTGCGCAAAATAATTTCGCATAATAACAACGACAAATAATAGCACCAAATATTTTTTGGCGCAAAATATATTAATAGCGCCAAATAATTGCACCAATATTTGGTGCTATTATTTGACGCCAAATAATAGCGCTAATATTTTAACATTCAATAATATTGTCAAATATTCATAATAGCACCAATATTTTGACATTCAATATATTTTCAGTGTTATTTTAACATTCAATATAATAGAGCCAAATATATTTTTAGTGTTATTTTAGTATTCATAATAGCGCCAATATTTTAATAGCGCCAATAATAGAGCCAAATAAGAGTGCCAAATATTATTTGGCGCCAAATAAAAGTGCAAAATAATAGCGCCAAAAAATACAGCCAATATTTTAACCTTCATTAATAGCGCCAAATATTCATAATAGCGCCAATATATTAATAGCGGAAAATAATTGCGCCTAATAATAGTGCCAAATAATAGCGCAAAATAATTGCGGCAAATATTTTTTGGCGCCAAATATTCATAATAGCGCCAAAAAATAGCGCAAAAAAATAGTGCCATATAATAGCGCCAATCATAGCACCAAATAATTGCGCCAATAATAGCGCCAATATATTAATAGCGCCAATATATTATAACACCAAATAATAGCACCAGTATATTGATAATATTGCCAATAATAGCTCCAATAATAGCGCCAATATATTAATAGCGCCAATATATTTATAGCGCCAAATAATTGCGCATAATAATAGTGCCAAATAATTGCGCCAAATATAATTGCTCCAAATAATAGTGCCAATATTTTAACATTCATTAATAGTGCCAAATATTCAAAATAGTGCCAATATATTAATAGCGCCAAATAAGTACGCCTAATAATAGTGCCAAAAAATAGTGCCAAATAAGTGTGCCAAATATTTGAGCCAAATAAATGCGCCAAATAATAGCGCCAAAAAATAGCACCATATAATAGCGCCAATAATAGCGCCAATATATTCATAATAGCGCCAATATATAATAGCGACAAATAATAGACCAGTATATTCATAATAGTGCCAATAATAGCGCCAATATATTTGTAACGCTATCTATTCATAATAGCGGCAATATATTTATAGCGCCAAATAATTGTGCCAAATAATAGAGCCAATATTTTAACATTCATTAATATCGCCAAATATTCATTATAGCTCCAATATATTAATAGCGCCAAATAATTGCGCCTAATAATAGCGCCAAATAACTGCGCCACATAATAGCGCCAAATAACTGCACCAAATAATAGCGTCAAATAATAGCATCATAAAATAGCGCCAAATATTTTTTGGCGCCAAATATTTATAATAGCGCCAAAAATAGCGCAAAATAATAGAGCCAAAAAATAGCACCAATAATAGCGCCAATATATTCGTAGCGCCAAATAATAGCGTCGATATATTCATAATAGCGCCAATATATAATTGCGCCTAATAATAGTGCCAAATAATTTCGCCAAATAACTGCGGCAAATAATAGCGCCACATAAGAGCGGCAAATATTTTTTGGCGCCAGATATTCATAATAGCGCCAATATATAATTGCGCCTAATAATAGTGCCAAATAATTGCGCCAAATAACTGCGCCAAATAACAGCACCACATAAGAGCGCCAAATATTTTTTGGCGCCAGATATTCATAATAGCGCCAAAAATAGTGCCAAAAAATAGCGCCAAATAATAGCGCCAATAATAGCGCCAAATAATAGCAGCAATAATAGTGTCAATATATTCATAGCGCCAAATAATAGCGCCAATATATTCATAATAGTGCCAATTTATAATAGCGCCAAATAATAGCACCAATATATTAATAATAGTGCCAATAATAGCGCCAATATATTCATAGCGCCATTTATTCAAAATAGCGCCTATATATTTATAGGGAAAAATAATTGCGCTTAATAATAGTGCCAAATAATAGCGTGAAATGATACCATATATGAGTGCGGTATTCGTTGGCAAAAATGCGGAAACACAAGCGAAGAAAGAAGAGGGGAATGAAAATTAAAAGAAATGCAATAGGAGTAAAAGGGGAAGGGGATGATCAATTAGGACCCCAAGGAGACTTGCCCCTTGAAACTCAAATTATAAAGCGCCACAAAGGTTGATCACTCCTTTGATGAGCCTTACTTGTATTCACCTAAGAACACAAGAAACACAAGCATAATAATGCTAGAAACTCTCAAATTTGAAATTCACCTTCAAGGGGGTACAAGAGGTGGCTATTTATAGCCAAATGAGAGGAATACATGTCAAACTACATATCCCACAAAATTCCAAAGCCTATCCCACGAATTTGACTTTTTTTACACATGTCCATGACTTTAGGGGACAAGATATCTCTAAAGAAGACTTTTAGGAACCACCCCAAAGACTTTGAAGATTCCCACCATCGATTTGGAGACAAGGGACCCACCACTTTTGACATTGGAGATTTCCTTCATGCAAGTGGATTGAATTTCGTGGAAGCTTGTGGGTGGTCCTTTTAGGTTCACTTTTGGGCTTTATTAAGTGTGATTAAAGGCCCATTTGCTCCTCCCATGCATGCATGTTGGGCCTCCTCTTGTAATTTCAAAATGAGGTCATGTAAAGCCTCTCTCATCCTCCTCATTCTTCCTCTTGTCATTGGGCCACCAATCCCTTGCAATGGGTCTTTTCCATTAATGATCCTTCCACGATCAATGCCATGATCACCCTCAACTCCTTGCTACTTGTGTGCACCATGATCCGCATCATCCCATCCCTCTTCAAAAGGATTCGTCCTCGAATCTGCATATTCAAAAGGAGAGAGATCAGAAATATTAAAGGTAGCACTCACGTTTCCATACCTACTGGGCAAGTCAGTCTTGTAGGCATTATCATTGATTCTTTCTAAAACTTGAAATGGACCATCTCCTCGTGACTGAAGTTTTGATTTTCTTCGCTCGGGGAACCTTTCCTTCCTCAAATGCACCCACACCCAATCTCCAGGTTCTAGTACAACCTTATGCCTACCCTTGTTTGCTTGCTTTGCATATTGTTCATTTCTTCTTTCAATGTTGGCTTTCACCTTGGCATGTAAATCCTGAACAAATTTGGCCTTCTCATCACCTGCGAGATCAACAACCTCATTAATAGGCAATGAAAGAATATCTAATGGAGTCATTGGATTAAATCCATATACAATCTCAAAAGGTGAGAAGTTAGTAGTGGAATGAACTACTCGGTTATATGCAAACTCTATGTGTGGCAAACATTTTTCCCAATTCTTTAGATTTTTTTGAATTATTGCACGCAAGAGGGTAGAAAGAGTCATATTCACCACTTCAGTTTGCCCATCAGTTTGAGGATGTGCAACAGTTGAGAACAATAATTTAGTTCCCAATTTATTCCACAATGTCCTCCAAAAGTTGCTAAGGAATTTCACATCCCTATCACTTACAATGGTTTTGGGCAGTCCATGTAATCTCACAATTTCTTTGAAAAACAAATCTTCTATACGTATAGCATCATTAGTTTTTGAGCATGCAATGAAATGGGCCATTTTGCTAAAGCGATCCACAACAACAAAAATGCTATCTCTTCCCGATTGGGATCGAGGCAATCCCAACACAAAATCCATAGAGATGTCGGTCCAAGGATGGGATGGAACGAGCATGGGGGAATACAATCCATTTGGTTGAACCTTGGACTTTGCATGCTTACAAGTGACACACCTAGCACAAATTGCAATAACATCTTTTCTCATCCTTGGCCAATAAAAATGTTCATGCAAAGTAGCTAGTGTTTTATCAACCCCAAAATGCCCCATCAAACCACCCCCATGAGTTTCTTTTACAAGCAATTCTCGAGTTGAACAATTTGGAATGCACAATTTATCCCTTTTGAAAAGAAACCCGTCATTTTTGTAATAGTCTTTAAAACCATGTTTTTCACAAGATGTCCAAATTTTAGAAAAATCTCCATCATTTTCATACATTCCCTTTAGTAACTCAAGTCCAAGTAATCTAGAATGAAGAGAAGTAAGAAGTGAATACCTTCGTGAAAGAGAATCAACAACCACATTTTCCTTACCTTTTTTGTGCTTGATCACGTAGGGGAAAGTCTCAATGTACTCCAGCCAAGATGCATGCCGCCGATTCAACTTACCTTGGGACTTCAAATACTTAAGGCTTTCATGGTCAGAATGAATAATGAACTCTTTAGGCCATAAGTAATTTGCCATGTTTCGAGGGTTCGTTTCAAAGCATAAAGTTCTTTATCCTAAGTTGAATAATTTAATGCTGCCCCATTCAATTTCTCACTAAAGTAAGCAATTGGACGTGACTCTTGAGTCAAAACAGCACCAATTCCAACTCCCGATGCATCACACTCAATTTCAAAGACTGGTGAAATCGGGTAGCCTTAAAAGGGGAGCATTGGCCAATTTTTCTTTGAGTGTGTTAAAAGCTTTTTCTTGTTTTTCACCCCATTTAAAGACCACATGTTTCTTTACAAGTTCATTAAGAGGTGCAGCGATGGATGAAAAATCCTTTACAAACCTCCTATAAAAGCTTGCCAATCCATGGAAACTTCTAACCTCGGTTGCACTCTTCGGTGTGGGCCACTCCTGAATTGCTTTGATCTTTTCATCATCCACACCAATCCCTTCCGCCCCTACAACAAAGCCAAGAAACACAACAGAATCCATGCAAAAGGAACATTTTTGAAGATTGGCATAAAGTTGGTTTTGTTTAAGGGTCTCACACACCAAACACAAGTGTTCAACATGGTTGTCTAGAGATTTGTTATACACTAAGATATCATCAAAATAGACAACCACAAATTTTCCAATGAATGAACGAAGGACATGGTTCATTAAGCTCATGAATGTACTTGGTGCATTAGTTAAACCAAATGGCATAACTAACCACTCATACAAACCAAACTTAGTTTTAAAAGCAGTTTTCCACTCATCTCCTTCTTTCATTCGAATTTGGTGGTATCCACTTTTAAGATCAATTTTTGAAAACAAAGAGACCCCATGTAATTCATCAAGCATGTCATCAAGTCGAGGGATGGGATAACGATACTTAACTGTTATTTTGTTGATGGCGCGACAATCCACACACATCCGCCATGTTCCATCTTTCTTGGGTACTAGGATCACCGGAACGGCGCATGGACTCATGCTTTCCCTTACTAATCCTTTCTTCATGAGTTCTTCAACTTGACACTGGATCTCTCTAGTCTCTTCCGGTTTAGCTCTATATGCTGGCCTATTTGGAATTGCGGCGCCGGGTATGAAGTCAATCCTATGCTCAATGCCTCTCAAAGGGGGTAGTCCATCGGGTGTTTCTTTAGGAAACAAATCACCAAATTCCTGTAGTAAAGACACAACACAAGATGGCAAAGAATGGTGAAGTTCATTAGTTGCAAGGTAGGCATCCTTACTAATGAGTAAGAACACTTTCCCGCTCAATAAAGCACCTTTCATCTCACTTTTTCCAGAAAATAAACTCACCTTTCGCTCATCACTCTTGTTTTCATCTCTTTGATTTCCCTCATTTCTTTTTATGTCACTCGACTCTCCTTTTTCACTCTTAATTTTTCCACTCTTTTCATTTTTTTCTCTCATTTCCTTTTTCGTCAACTCATCACTCTCTTTTTTATCACTCAAAATTTTATTTTTCCCACTATCTTTTTCACTCATTTCTTTTTTCTTTTTGTATTCTTTCTCTATCCTCACTTGATCTTCATATGCTTGTATGGGACTTAGAGGAGTCAAAACAATCTTTCGACCGCTGAAATGAAAAGAGAAGCGGTTAGCATAGCCATCATACATCACCCTCCTATCAAATTGCCATGGTCTCCCTAGTAGCAAATGTCCAGCTTGCATCGGAGCAACATCACACAACACCCCATCATGATATTTTCCAATGGAAAAAGAAACTATGGCTTGTTTTGTGACCCTCACTTCCCCACTATCATTCAACCATTTCAATCTATAGGGTCTAGTATGCCTTAGAGTAGGCAAACTCAACTTTTCCACCAACAATGTACTCGCCACATTGGTACAACTTCCACTATCAATGATCATACTACATACCTTCTCCTTGATGTGGCATCTCGTATGAAAAATATGTTCCTGTTGCTCCTCATCATGATCATCTTTGGGTTGAATGTTTAAAGCTCTTCTTGCCACCAATGCATCTCCATGTACGGGTTCTTTAACTTCTACATCGGAACCCTCCCCCAAAGATGGAATCTCATCATCGCTAGAGTGCTCACTAAGGATGTCTCCATTATCCAAAATAATCATGGCCCTTTTGTTTGGGAATTGAGATGCAATATGACCATGTCCTTGACACTTAAAACACTTTATATCACGGGATTTAGAAGGGAAATTTGTGTCCATTTTTCCTTTTGAATCAGTGGGGAAGAACTTATTTTTGGCCTCTTCTCTTTGTTTTGGAACAAATTTAGAATCCCTTAGTTTCGTTTCATTCCACTTAGAAATTGATTTTGGATCTTTCCGGTTATCCTTCGAAAAATTATGGGAACTTACTTGAATTCTCCGAGAATGTAGTTGTTTTTCGACCTTCACTGTCTTATGTAGAAACTCCTCCATGTCAATGTAGGTCTGTAGTTCCACCACATCTCTAATTGTCGGATTCAAGCCATTGATGAACCTTTCCATGGTAGCTTCGCGATCCTCCTCCAAATTGGCTCGAATCATTGTTATCTCCATTTCCTTGTAGTATTCCTCCACACACATGGAACCTTGCACAAGTTTTTGTAACTTCAAATGTAAGTCTCGATAGTAATGACTAGAAATGTACCTTTTACGCATTACTATCTTCATTTCTTCCCAAGTTCGAATTGGCCTTTCTCCATTTCGTCGTCGACTTACTTGTAATTGGTCCCACCAAATACTTGCATAGTCATTGAACTCAAGGGCTGCCAAGTTTACCTTCTTCTCCTCCAAGTAGTTGTGAAGTCCAAACACATGGTCAACCTTCCGCTCCCACTCCAAATAAAGTTCTGGGTCACTCTTCCCTTGAAAGGGTGGAAGTGTCACTTTGATGCTTCCTAAGTCATTGTCTCTCCAAGCAGCACGTTGCCCTCGCCTAGGAATTGATTCTTCGAAATCGGAGTACTCATCATCACCTTCATGAATTTCTTGCCTTCTTGGAGACTTTGAAGATGAGGAACTTTGTATATCATCCAACCTAGCATTCAATCTTGTAAACTGGTAAGCGACTGCTTTTATGAATAATTTAATGTCGATCTCACTTCTTTCTCCCTCACTTGCCATTTTTTTTAATTCCTCACACACTCTTTCTCTTTTTTTATCTCTCAAAAGGTTTCTCACACTTTCTAGCACAACAACTTGGTTCCTACAAGTGTTCTTAAATAGAATCAAGAAGACAACTAGTAGAAGCAATCAATTCATGGCAATCTTTAAAAATCAGAAATTTTAAAAGGGTTTGAATCAATGAGGTCCAAGAAACGTGGGGGGTAAATGGGAGAAAAGGTTATAGAAAAAGGTTGGATATGGATGAAGGAAAGAAGATGATGGATAAGAAAATTGCAATCAAATTTATGACATATGAGCAAATGCAATGTTTCAAATGAGTAGCTTCCCTTTTTTTTGTATTTTTTTTTTGATTTTTTTTTTTGATTTTTTTTTGCTACTCAACAAACAAGAATTGTAAAGAGTGCGCTTTTCATGCTCAAATTACAACAAATGGAAAATGTACTAATCTGATTGCAATGATGTAAATGGTTGTGATAACTTAAACTTCAAACTCAAATGGAAATCCGCCTTGGAGATTGTTAGATTTCACAAGGGTGAAACTGTAGCATGAATTGATTCGTCTGTATCTCCAAATATAGGTGTCGGATTTTAGTGTTTCTAAATCGAGCAAAGAGATGAGATTCTGAACTATTTAAATGACATATTATACGCCCAGAAACTCAAAGAATCAGCAGACGAAAATATGGAAGAAAGTTCGGTCCAGAATGGGTGATGGCAGAAAATGGAAGAAGGGGGAGAAAAAAAAAGATGGGAGAAATAGAAATGAAAGAAACTGGTTTCCATTAATCTGCCTCTGATACCAAATGATATGATACCGTATATGAGTGCGGTATTCATTGGCAAAAATGCGGAAACACAAGCGAAGAAAGAAGAGGAGAATGAAAATTAAAAGAAATGCAATAGGAATAAACGGGGAAGGGGATGCTCAATTACGACCCCAAGGAGACTTGCCCTTTGAAACTCTAATTATAAAGCGCCACAAAGGTTGATCACTCCTTTGATGAGCCTTACTTGCATTCACCTAAGAACACAAGAAACACAAGCATAATAATGATAGAAATTCTCAAATTCGAAATTAACCTTCAAGGGGGTACAAGAGGTGGCTATTTATAGCCAAATGAGAGGAATACATGTCAAACTACCTATCCCACAAAAGTCTAAAGCCTATCCCATGAATTTGACTTTGTTTACACATGTCCATGACTTTAGGGGACAAGATATCTCTAAAGAAGACTTTTAGGAACCACCCCAAAGACTTTGAAGATTCCCACCATGGATTTAGAGACAAGGGGCCCACCACTTTTGAAATTGGAGATTTCATTCATGCAAGTGGATTGAATTTCGTGGAAGCATATGGGTGGTCCTTTTAGGTTCACTTTTGGGCTTTAATAAGTGTGATTAAAGGCCCATTTGCTCCTCCCATGCATGCATATTGGGCCTCCTCTTGTAATTTCAAAATGAGGTCATGTAAAGCCTCTCTCATCCTCCTCATTCTTCCTCTTGTCATTGGGCCACCAATCCCATGCAATGGGTCTTTTCCATTAATGATCCTTCCACGATCAATGCCATGATCACCCTCAACTCCTTGCTGCTTGTGTGCACCATGATCCGCATCATCCCCTCCCTCTTCAAAAGGATTCATCCTCAAATCTGCATATTCAAAAGGAGAGAGATCATAAATATTAAAGGTAGCACTCACGTTTCCATACCTGCTGGGCAAGTCAATCTTGTAGGCATTATCATTGATTCTTTCTAAAACTTGAAATGGACCATCTCCTCGTGACTGAAGTTTGATTTTCTTTGCTCCGGGAACCTTTCCTTCCTCAAATGCACCCACACCCAATCTCCAGGTTCTAGTACAACCTTATGCCTACCCTTGTTTGCTTGCTTTTCATATTGTTCATTTCTTCTTTCAATATTGGCTTTCACCTTGGCATGTAAATCCTGAACAAATTTGGCCTTCTCATCACCTGCGAGATCAACAACCTCATTAGTAGGCAATGAAAGAATATCTAATGGATTCATTGGATTAAATCCATATACAATCTCAAAAGGTGAGAAGTTAGTAGTGGAATGAACTACTCGGTTATATGCAAACTCTATGTGTGGCAAACATTTTTCCCAATTCTTTAGATTTTTTTGAATTATTGCACGCAAGAGGGTAGAAAGAGTCCTATTCACCACTTCAGTTTGCCCATCAGTTTGAGGATGTGCAACAGTTGAGAGCAATAATTTAGTTCCCAATTTATTCCACAATGTCCTCCAAAAGTGGCTAAGGAATTTCACATCCCTATCACTTACAATGGTTTTGGGCAGTCCATGTAATCTCACAATTTCTTTGAAAAACAAATCTGTTATATGTATAGCATCATTAGTTTTTGAGCATGTAATGAAATGGGTCATTTTGCTAAAGCGATCCACAACAACAAAAATGTTATCTCTTCCCGATTGGGATCGAGGCAATCCCAACACAAAATCCATAGAGATGTCGGTCCAAGGATGGGATGGAACGGGCAAGGGGGAATACAATCCATTTGGTTGAACCTTGGACTTTGCATGCTTACAAGTGACACACCTAGCACAAATTGCAATAACATCTTTTCTCATGCTTGGCCAATAAAAATGTTCATGCAAAGTAGCTAGTGTTTTATCAACCCCAAAATGCCCCATCAAACCACCCCCATGAGTTTCTTTTACAAGCAATTCTCGAGTTGAACAATTTGGAATGCACAATTTATCCCTTTTGAAAAGAAACCCGTCATTTTTGTAATAGTCTTTAAAACCATGTTTTTCACAAGATGTCCAAATTTTAGAAAAATCTCCATCATTTTCATACATTCCCTTTAGTAACTCAAGTCCAAGTAATCTATAATGAAGAGAAGTAAGAAGTGAATACCTTCGTGAAAGAGCATCAGCAACCACATTTTCCTTACCTTTTTTGTGCTTGATCACGTAGGGGAAAGTCTCAATGTATTCCAGCCAAGATGCATGCCGCCAATTCAACTTACCTTGGGACTTCAAATACTTAAGGCTTTCATGGTCAGAATGAATAATGAACTCTTTAGGCCATAAGTAATGTTGCCATGTTTCCAGGGTTCGTTTCAAAGCATAAAGTTCTTTATCGTAAGTTGAATAATTTAATGCTGCCCCGTTCAATTTCTCACTAAAGTAAGCAATTGGACGCGACTCTTGAGTCAAAACAGCACCAATTCCAACTCCCGATGCATCACCCTCCTATCAAATTGCCATGGTCTCCCTAGTAGCAAATGTCCAGCTTGCATCGGAGCGACATCACACAACACCCCATCATGATATTTTCCAATGGAAAAAGAAACTATGGCTTGTTTTGTGACCCTCACTTCCCCACTATCATTCAACCATTTCAATCTATAGGGTCTAGTATGCCTTAGAGTAGGCAAACTCAACTTTTCCACCAACAATGTACTCGCCACATTGGTACAATTTCCACTATCAATGATCATACTACATACCTTCTCCTTGATGTGGCATCTCGTATGAAAAATATGTTCCTGTTGCTCCTCATCATGATCATCTTTGGGTAGAATGTTTAAAGCTCTTCTTGCCACCAATGCATCTCCATGTATGGGTTCTTCAACTTCTACATCGGAACCCTCCTCCAAATATGGAATCTCATCATCGCTAGAGTGCTCACTAAGGATGTCTCCATTATCCAAAATAATCATGGCCCTTTTGTTTGGGCATTGAGATGCAATATGACCATGTCCTTGACACTTAAAACACTTTATATCATGAGATTTAAAAGGGAAATTTGTGTCCATTTTTCCTTTTGAATCAGTGGGGAATAACTTATTTTTGGCCTCTTCTCTTTGTTTTGGAACAAATTTAGAATCCCTTAGTTTCGTTTCATTCCACTTAGAAATTGATTTTGGATCTTTCCAGTTATCCTTCCAAAAATTATGGGAACTTACTTGAATTCTCCGAGAATGTAGTTGTTTTTCGACCTTCACTGCCTTATGTAGCAACTCCTCTATGTCAATGTAGGTCTGTAGTTCCACCACATCTCTAATTGCCGGATTCAAGCCATTGATGAACCTTGCCATGGTAGCTTCGCGATCCTCCTCCAAATTGGCTCGAATCATTGATATCTCAATTTCCTTGTAGTATTCCTCCACACACTTGGAACCTTGCACGATTTTTTGTAACTTCAAATGTAAGTCTCGATAGTAATGACTAGAAATGTACCTTTTACGCATTACTATCTTCATTTCTTCCCAAGTTCGAATTGGCATTTCTCCATTTCGTCGTCGACTTACTTGTAATTGGTCCCACCAAATACTTGCATAGTCATTGAACTCAAGGGCTGCCAATTTTACCTTCTTCTCCTCCGAGTAGTTGTGAAGTCCAAACACATGGTCAACCTTCCGCTCCCACTGCAAATAAAGTTCTGGGCCACTCTTCCCTTGAAAGGGTGGAAGTGTCACTTTGATGCTTCCCAAGTCATTGTCTCTCCAAGCAGCACGTTGCCCTCGCCTAGGAATTGATTCTTCGAAATCGGAGTACTCATCATCACCTTCATGAATTTCTTGCCTTCTTGGAGCCTTTGAAGATGAGGAACTTTGTATATCATCCAACCTAGCATTCAATCTTGTAAACTGGTCAGCGACTGCTTTCATGAATAATTTAATGTCGATCTCACTTCTTTCTCCCTCACTTGCCATTTTTTTTTAATTCCTCACACACTCTTTCTCTTTTTTTATCTCTCAAAAGGTTCTTCAGACTTTCTAGCACAACAACTTGGTTCCTACAAGTGTTCTTAAATAGAATCAAGAAGACAACTAGTAGAAGCAATCAATTCATAGCAATCTTTAAAAATCAGAAATTTTAAAAGGGTTTGAATCAATGAGGTCCAAGAAACGTGGGGGGTAAATGGGAGAAAAGGTTATAGAAGAAGGTTGGATATGGATGAAGGAAAGAAAATGATGGATAAGAAAATTGAAATCAAATTTATGACATATGAGCCAACGCAATGTTTCAAATGAGCAGCTTCCCTTTTTTTTGTATTTTTTTTTGATTGATTTTTTTTTTGATTTTTTTTTGCAACTCAGCAAACAAGAATTGCAAAGAGTGCGCTTTTCATGATCAAAGTACAACAAATGGAAAATGTACTAATCTGATTACAATGATGTAAATGGTTGTGATAACTTGAACTTCAAACTCAAATGGAAATCCGCCTTGGAGATTGTTAGATTTCACAAGGGTGAAACTGTAGCACGAATTGATTCGGCTATATCTCAAATATAGGTGTCGGATTTTATTGTTTCCAAATAGAGAAGAAAGAAAAGATTCTGAACTATTTAAATGACATTATATGCCCAGAAACTCAAAGAAACAGCAGACGAAAATATGGAAGAAAGTTCCGTCCAGAATGGGTGATGGCAGAAAATGGAAGAAGGGGGAGAAAAAAAAAGATGGGAGAAATAGAAATGAAAGAACCTGGTTTCCGTTAACATGCCTCTGATACCAAATGAAATGATACCATATATGAGTGCAGTATTCGTTGGCAAAAATGCGGAAACACAAGCGAAGAAAGAAGAGGGGAATGAAAATTAAAAGAAATGCAATAGGAATAAAAGGGGAAGGGGATGATCAATTAGGACCCCAAGGAGACTTGCCCCTTGAAACTCTAATTATAAAGTGCCACAAAGGTTGATCACTCCTTTGATGAGCCTTACTTGCATTCACCTAAGAACACAAGAAACACAAGCATAATAATGCTAGAAACTCTCAAATTCGAAATTAACCTTCAAGGGGGTACAAGAGGTGGCTATTTATAGCCAAATGAGAGGAATACATGTCAAACTACCTATCCCACAAAAGTCTAAAGCCTATCCCACGAATTTGACTTTGTTTACACATGTCCATGACTTTAGGGGACAAGATATCTCTAAAGAAGACATTTAGGAACCACCCCAAAGACTTTGAAGATTCCCACCATGGATTTGGAGACAAGGGGCCCACCACTTTTGACATTGGAGATTTCCTTCATGCAAGTGGATTGAATTTCGTTGAAGCATATGGGTGGCACTTTTAGGTTCACCTTTGGGCTTTAATAAGTGTGATTAAAGGCCCATTTGCTCCTCCCATGCATGCATGTTGGGCCTCCTCTTGTAATTTCAAAATGAGGCCATGTAAAGCCTCTCTCATCCTCCTCATTCTTCCTCTTGTCATTGGGCACCAATCCCATGCAATGAGTCTTTTCCATTAATGATCCTTCCACGATCAATGCCATGATCACCCTCAACTCCTTGCTGCTTGTGTGCACCATGATCCGCATCACAAATATTCATAATAGCGCCAAATATTTGGCATCATATATTCATAGTAGCGCCAAATATTTTTTGGCGCCAAATATTAATAATAGCGCTAAATAATAACGCCAATAAAAGTGCCAAATAATAACGTCAATAATAGCGCCAATATTTGGCACCAATAATATTTGGCGCCAATATTTGGCGCCAGTATTTGGCTCTATTATTTGGCATCAAATAATAGCGCCAATATTTTAACATTCAATAATAGCGCCAAATATTCATAACAGCGCCAATATTTTAACATTCAGTATATTTTCAGTGTTATCTTAACATTCAATATAATAGCGCCAAATATATTTTCAGTGTTATTTTAATATTCATAATAGCGCCAATATTTTAATAGCGCCAATAATAGCGCCAAATAATAGCGTCAAATATTATTTTGCACCAAATAATAGTGCCAAATATTATTTCGCACAAAAAAATAGTGCTAATATTTTAACATTAATTAATAGCGCAAAATATTCATAATAGCGCGAATATATTAATAGCGGCAAATAATAGAGCCAATATATTCATAGCGCCAAATAATTGCGCCAATATATTCATAATAGCGCCAATATATAATAGTGCTAAATAATAGCACCAAAATATTCATAATAGTTCCAATAATAGCGCCAATATATTCATAGCGCCATTTATTCATAATAGAGCCAATATATTTATAGCGCAAAATAATTGCGCCTAATAATTGCGCCAAATAAGTGCACCAAATAATTGCGCCAAATAATTGCGCAAAATAATTGCGCCTAATAACGGCGCCAAATAATAGCGCCATATAATAGCGCCAAATATATTTTGTCGCAAAATATATAAATAGCGCCAATATATTGCGGGAATATATTTCGCCAAATAATTGCGCCAAATTATTACGTGATATGGTCACATTCAGCCCAAGGAGAATAATTTTGGGCTTTATAAAAATTCCAAGCCCAATTGTCGTTCGAATTGGACCAGCCCACACTTCTTGATGTCTAACACTATGGTGGGCCACAACACACTTATTTGGGACCCAAAATCATTTATCCACATGGCAAATGGTTGAAATTCGTAGCTGCACATTAATGAGGAGAGAGAAGGTGGAGAAAAGCATCATTAAGAGGGAATCCCGCTACTTTGGCTAGTGGGGTCATTAAATGGCATGGGAAAGTGTTATTTTATGCTTTTTATGTGCCTTTTGGGTTCCCCATGTCTTGTAACTTGAATTGGGGCATTTTCCTTTATTTATTTTGTCTTTATATTGTATTTTCACCCCTTTGTAATGGGCATTCATGAATGTGACGGGATTTTGAAGTTTGCTGTGCAATCTTCTTGCTTTAGCCTCTTCCCTTTGCCCGGAATTGGTGGTGCATCTCCATCGCTGGTGACGTTCTCTTTAAGCGTGGAGAAACCTTGGCGGGTGGCATTGCCTTTAAGCCTCGGTCATTCGGCTACATTACGCTGCTCCTCTTCACTTACTCGTTTTGAGCTTCCGGCGACGCATCATTACGCCTAATAATATCGCCAAATAATAGCACCATATAATAGCGCCAAATATTTTTTGGCGCCAAATATTCATAATGGCGCCAAATATTAGAGACAAATAATAGAGCCAATAATAACGTCAAATTATGGCGCCAATAATCGCGCCAATATTTGGCACCAATCTTTGGCGCCAAATAATAGCGCCAATATTTAAACATTCAATAATAGCGCCAATAAAAGCGCCAATAACAGCACCAATAATAGCGCCAATAATATCACCAATATATTCATAGCACCATATAATTGCGCCAAATAATAGCGCCGTATAATAATGCCAAATAATCACGCCAATATATTCAAAGCGTCATTTAATAGGGCCAAATATTCATGATAGCGCCAAATATTCATGATAGCGCCAAATATTCATGATAGCGCCAAATATTTGGCGCCCAATATTCATAATAGCGCCAAATATTTGGCGCCATATATTTATAGTAGCGACAAATATTTTTTGGCGCCAAATATCCATAATAGCGCCAAATACTGGCACCAAATTATAGCGCCAATAAAAGCACCAAATAATAGCGCCAATATTTGGAGCCAATATTTGCCACCAATAATATTTGGCGCCAATATTTGGCACCAATAATATTTGGCGCCAATATTTGGCGCCAATATTTGGTGCTATTATTTGGCGCCAAATAATAGCGCAAATATTTTAACATTCAATAATATCACCAAATATTCATAATAGCGCCAATATTTTAACATTCAATATATTTTCAGTGTTATTTTAACATTCAATATAATAGAGCCAAATATATTTTCAGTGTTATTTTAATATTCATAATAGCGTCAATATTTTAATAGTGCCAAATTTTATTTGGCGCCAAATAATAGCGCAAAAAAATAGAGCCAAAAAATTGCGCCAATATTTTAACATTCATTAATAGCGCCAAATATTCATAATAGCGCCAATATATTAATAGCAGCAAATAATTGCACCTAATAATAGCGCCAAATAATAGCGCAAAATAATTGCGCCAAATATTTTTTGGCGCCAAATATTCATAATAGCGCCAAATAATAGCGCCATATAATAGCGCCAATCATAGCGCCAAATAATAGCGCTAATATATTCATAGTGCCAATATATTCATAACAGCGCCATATATTATAGCACCAAATAATAGCGCCAGTATATTCATAATATTGCCAATAATAGCGCTAATAATAGCGTCAATATATTCATAGCGCCATTAATTCATAATAGCACCAATATATTTATAGCGCCAAATAATTGCGCCTAATAATAGTGCCAAATAATTGCGCCAAATAATTGCTCCAAATAATAGTGCCAATATTTTAACATTCATTAATAGCGCCAAATATTCATAATAGCGCCAATATATTAATAGCACCAAATAAGTGCGCCTAATAATTACGCCAAATAATAGCGCCAAATAAGTGTGCCAAATATTTGAGCCAAATAACTGCGGCAAATAATAGCGCCAAAAAATAGCACCATATAATAGCGCCAAATATTTTTTTGGTGCCAAAAATTCATAATAGCGCCAAATAATAGCGCCAATAATAGCGTCAAATTATGGCGCCAATAATAGCGCCAAATATTTTTTGGCGGAAAATATATAAATAGCGCAAATTTATTGCACTAAATAATTGCGCCAAATACTTGCGCCTAATAATAGCGCCAAATAATAGCGCCATATAAAAGCGCCAAATATTTTTTGGCGCCAAATATTCAAAATAGCGCCAAATAATAGCGCCAAATAATAGCACCAATAATAGCATCAAATTATGGCGCCAATAATCGCGCCAATATTTTGCGCTACTGTTTTGCCCCAAATTATACCGCCAATATTTAAACATTCAATAATCGCGCCAATAAAAGCGCCAATAGTAGCACCAATAATAGCGCTAATATATTCATAGCGCCATTTAATAGCGCGAAATAATAGCCCCATATAATAGCGCCAATATTAGAGCCATAAAATAGCCCCAACAATAGTGCAAATCATAGTGCCATATAATAGCGCCAAATATAATAGCGCCAAATAATAGCGCCAATATATCGTGCCAATATATCCATAGCGCCATTTAATAGGGCCAAATAATAGCGCCATAAAATAGCGCCAAATAATAGCGTCATATAATAGCGCCAAATATAATAGCGGCACATAATAGCGTCAGATAATAGCGCCAAATAATATCTTCAAATAATAGAACCAAATATTTTGCGCCAAATATTCATAATAGCGCCAAATAATAGCACCAAATAATAGCGCAAATAATAGTGCCAAATAATAGAGCCAAATATTCATAATAGCACCAAATATTTGGCGTCAATAAAAGCGCCAAATAATGGCGCCAATAATAGCGTCAATATTTGGCGCCAATATTTGGGGCTATTATTTGGCGCCAAATAATAACGCCAATATTTTAACATTCAATAATAGCGCCAAATATTCATAATAATGCCAATATTTTAACATTCAATATATTTTCAGTGTTATTTTAACATTCAATATAATAGTGCCAAATATATTTTTAGTGTTATTTTAATATTCATAATAGCGCCAATATTTTAATAGCGCCAATAATTTCGCCAAAGTATGGCGCCAAATATTATTTGGCGCTAAATAATAGCACCAATATTTTAACATTCATTAATAGCGCCAAATATTCATAATAGTGCCAATAAATTAATAGCGACATATAAATGCGCCTCATAATAGTGCCAAATAATAGCGCCAAATAATAGCGTCAAATAATAGCGCCATATAATAGCGCTATATAATAGCGCTAAATATTTTTTGGCGCCAAATATTCATAGTAGAGCCAAAAAATTGAGCAAAAAAAATAGCGCCAAAAAATAGCACAAAAAAATATCGCCATATAATAGCGCCAATAATAGCACCAAATAATTGCGCCAATATATTCATAGCGAAAATAATAGCGCCAATATATTCATAATAGCGCCAATAAATAATAGTGCCAAAAAATAATACCAGTATATTCATAATAGTGCCAAATAATTGTGTCAAATAATAGCGCCGATATTTTAACATTCATTAATAGCGCCAAATATTCATAATAGCGCCAATATATTAATGGCGCCAAATAATTGCGCCTAATAATAGTGCTAAATAATAGAGCCAAATAATTGCGCCAAATAACTCCGCCAAATAATTGCGTCAAATAATACCGCCAAATAATAGTGCCATATAATGGTGCCAAATATTTTTTGGCACCAAATATTAATAATAGCGCCAAAAAATACTGCCAAAAAATAGCGCCAATAATGTCGCCAATATATTCATAATAGTGCCAATATATTCATAACAGCACCAATATATAATAGCGCCCAATAATAGCGCCTATATATTCATAATATTGCCAATAATAGCGCCAATATATTCATAGCTCCATTTATTCATAAGAGAGCAAAATTATTTTAGGCGAAAAATAATAGCGCCAAATAATAGCGCCAAATAATAGCGCCAAATAACGACGCCAAATAATTGCGCCTAATAACAGCACCGAATAATAGCGCCATATAATCGCGCCAAATATTTTTTGGCACAAAATATATAAATAGCGCCAATATATTGCACCAAATAATTGCGCCAAATAATTGTACCAAAAAATAGCGCCATATAATAGCGCCAAATAATAGCGCCAAATAATAGCGCTAATAATAGTGTCAAATTATGGTGCCAATAACCGCGCTAATATTTGGCCCCAATATTTGGCGCTATTATTTTGCTTCAAATAATAGCGCCAATATTTAAACATTCAATAATAGCACCAATAAAAGCGCCAATAACAGCACCAATAATAGCGCCATTATATAGCGCCAATAATAGCGCCAATATATTGTTAGGGCCATTTAATAGCGTCAAATAATAGCGCCATATAATAGCGCCAAATATTGGTGCCATATAATAGGGCCAAATAATAGCGCCATACAGTAGCGCCAAATATAATAGTGCCAAATACTAGCGCCAAAATGTAGCGCCAATAATATAGCCAATATATTTATAGCCCCATTTAATAGGGCCAAATAATAGCGTCATACAATAGCGCCAAATAATAGCGCCATATACTAGCGCCAAATATAACAGCGCCAAATAATAGCGACAAATAATTTCACCAAATAATAGCACCAAATATTTGGTGCCAAATATTCATAATAGCGCCAAATAATAGCGCCAAATAATAGATCCAATAATGGCGCCAAATAATGGAGCCAAATATTCATAATAGCGCCAAATATTTGGTGCCATATATTCATAATAGCGCCTAATAATAGCGCCAATAATAGCACCAATAATAGCGCCAATAATAGCACCAAATAATAGTGCAAGTGTATTCATAATAGTGCCAATAATAGCACCAATAATAGCGCCAATATATTCATAGCGCCATTAATTCATAATAGCGCCAATATATTTATAACGCCAAATAATTTGGCCTAATAATAGTGCCAAATAATTGCGCCAAATAATTGTTCCAAATAATAGTGCCAATATTTTAACATTCATTAATGACGCCAAATATTCATAATAGCGCCAATATATTAATAGCACCAAATAAGTGCGCCAAATAATAGCGCCAAATAAGTGCACCAAATATTTGATACAAATAACTGCGCCAAATAATTGAGCCAAAAAATAGCACCATATAATAGCACCAAATATTTTTTGGCACCAAATATTCATAATAGCGCCAAATAATAGCGCCAATAATAGCGTCATATTATGGAGCCAATAATAGCACCAATATATTCATAGCTCCAAATAATAGCACCAATATATTCATAATTGCGCCAATATATAATAGCGCCAATATATTCATAATAGTGTCAATAATAGCGCCAATAATAGCGCCAATATATTCATAGCACCATTTATTCATAATAGCGCCAATATATTTAAAGCGCAAAATAATTGCGCCTAATAATAGCCTCAACTAATAGCGTCAAATAATTGCGTCAAATAATAGTGGCATATAATAGCGCCAAATATTTTTTGGCAGAAAATATATAAATAGCACGAATTTATTGCGCCAAATACTTGCGCATAATAATAGTGCCAAATAATAGCGCCACATAAAACTGCCAAATATTTTTTGGCGCCAAATAATCATAATACCGCCAAATAATAGCGCCAATATTTGGCACCAATAATATTTGGCGCCAATATTTGACGCCAGTATTTGGCTCTATTATTTGGCGAGCGCCAATATTTTAACATTCAATAATAGCGCCAAATATTCATAACAGCGCCAATATTTTAACATTCAATATATTTTCAGTGTTATTTTAACATTCAATATAATAGCGCCAAATATATTTTCAGTGTTATTTTAATATTCATAATAGCGCCAATATTTTAATAGCGCCAATATTTTAATAGCGCCAATAATAGCGCCAAATATTATTTTGCCCCAAATAATAGCACCAAATATTATTTTGCACCAAAAAATAGTGCTAATATTTTAACATTAATTAATAGCGCCAAATATTCATAATAGCGCCAATATATTAATAGCGGCAAATAATTGCGCCTAATAACTGCGCCAAATAATAGCGCCAAATAAAAGCGCAATATAATAGCGCCGAATATTTTTAGGCGCGAAATATTCATAATAGTGCCAAAAAATAGCACCATTTAATAGCGCCAACAATAGCGCCAAATAATAGCGTCAATAATAGCGCCAATATATTCATAGCGCCAAATAATTGCGCCAATATATTCATAATAGCGCCCATATATAATAGTTCCAAATAATAGCACCAAAATATTCATAATAGTACCAATAATAGCGCCAATATATTCATAGCGCCATTTATTCATAATAGCACCAATATATTTATAGCGCAAAATAATTGCGCCTAATAATAGCTCCAAATAGTAGCACCAAATAATTGCGCCAAATAAGCGCGCCAAATAATTGCGCCAAATAATTCCGCAAAATAATTGCGCCTAATAACAGCGCCAAATAATAGCGCCATATAATAGTGCCAAATATTTTTTGGCACAAAATATATAAATAGCGTCGATATATTGCAGCAATATATTGCGTCAAATTATTGCGCCTAATAATAGCGCCAAATAATAGCGCCAGATATTTTTTGGCGCCAAATATTCACAATGGCGCCAAATAATAGCGACAAATAATAGCGCCAAATAATAGAGTCAATAATAGCGTCAAATTATGGCGCCAATAATCGCGCCAATATTTGGCACAAATCTTTTGCGCCAAATAATAGCGCCAGTATTTAAACATTCAATAATAGCGTCAATAAAAGTGCCAATAACAGCACCAATAATAGCGCCAATAATATCGCCAATATATTCATAGTACCATATAATTGCGCCAAATAATAGCGCCATATAATAATGACAAATAATCACGCCAATATATAGCGCCAATATATTCATTGCGCCATTTAATAGAGCCAAATAATAGCACCATATAATAGCGCCAAATATTAACGTCATATAATAGGGCCATATAATAGCGTCAAATAATAGCACCATATAATAGCGCGAAATATAATAGCGCCAAATAATAGCGCCAAATAATAGCGCCAAATAATATCGTCAAATAATAGCGCCAAATATTTGGCGCCAAATATTCATAATAGCGCCAAATAATAGCCCCAAATTTTCATAATAGCGCCAAATATTTGGCGCCATATATTCATAGTAGCGCCAAATATTTTTTGGCGCCAAATATCCATAATAGCGCCAAATACTGGCGCCAAATTATAGCGCCAATAAAAGCGCCAAATAATAGCGCCAATATTTGGAGCCAATATTTGGCACCAATAATATGTGGCGCCAATATTTGGCACCAATAATATTTGGCGCCAATATTTGGCTCCAATATTTGGTGCTATTATTTGGCGCCAAATAATATCGCGAATATTTTAACATTCAATAATAGCACCAAATATTCATAATAGCGCCAATATTTTAACATTCAATATATTTTCAGTGTTATTTTAACATTCAATATAATAGAGCCAAATATATTTTCAGTGTTATTTTAATATTCATAATAGCACCAATATTTTAATAGCACCAATATTTTAATAGCGCCAATATTTTAATAGCGCCAAATATTATTTGGCGCCAAATAATAGCGCAAAATAATAGCGTCAAAAAATTGCGCCAATATTTTAACCTTCATTAATAGCGCCAAATATTAATAATAGCGCCAATATATTAATAGCGGCAAATAATTACGCCTAATAATAGCACCAATGTAAAGACCCGTAAATTTCAAGGAAATTTTTTTCTTA